>CAJQZJ010032464.1:10551309-10615711 GCA_907164525.1 Lophiomys imhausi
TTCGATGCTTATCTTCTACTTGGAGTAGAATAGGGGGTGCTGTCAGGTGCTGATATGTCTCGATAGCAAAAAAAATCTTGATTTAAGATAACATCTTTGAATGCCATATTCTGCAGATCTCTTGGGGCTTTTTGAAGATGCTCTATCCATCTCTTGTATTTAGATAAGCAAATGTTGCTTGTCTCTTAGCAACTTGATTACTGGGTAGTTTAGAGAATATCTGTGATAGACTGTCATAGTAGCTAACAAAGTGACATGTTTGCATGACTAGGAGTTTGTTTTACTTAACTATCCTAGACCGTTTTAGATGGTTGGTATCAAGAGGTCAGAGCTTCACATTTTATTTTTAAGTATCTCTAGGTATGATACCATTAGGAAGCGTTACCTTTAAATTTGTATCAATATACAAAGATCTATTCAATTGTGGTTAAATATACTCTTAATTATGTATCAATATACAACGATCAATGCCTATGTAGCCCAGTACAATCTTAATATTACGTCCATATGCAAGGGTCAATACCATTGTGGCCAACTATAATCTTAATTTTGTATCAATATACAAAGATCAATACCGATGTAATCCAATACAATCTTATTTTTGCACAATAAACAATGGTCAATACCACTTTAGCCAAATAAACTACTAATTTTGTATCAATATACAAAGGTATAAGGGCATATTCAATAATCTTCCCCTTCTTGGACCTTCTTGTGCTATGTCTATATCTCATTTTTCTCAAGCCCATGCACTCCTACATAGGAGAGGAAGAAGGATACAGAAAAGGAAAAGTAGGAAGTCCCTGGGGCTAACCTCCAAAACCCATTAAGACAGGACCATTTGTCAGCTTGTAGTCTCTTCCCCTAAATATCAGAGTTTTCAGTTATCCTTCAAATAACCAAAAAGAAGGGCGGAGAAACACCTTCCCCACCCTCTGGGCATGGGACGTCGCTCTCTTAAAGTGACTTCCTGCTGATTTGGGTCGTAGTAGACCTGTTTGGGGCCCGAACTCAAATGGAAAGAATGGTTAAAAATGTTAGTACACTCCTTTTATGTTCAGTCCTTCTGTTCTCAGCTGTTTAGATGACCTAAGGGGTTTGTAGGCAGAAGCTGATCTTGCAGGCTTCACTGAGGTTCCTGCCGGGGCATTGTGTAGAGCTGAACAGTCCCAGTGACATTGGATTGCTGTGGTGGTTGCAGGCCCCCAATGGAGACAGCTATTGAGGAAGTCTGCTAGGCAGAATCAACTGGGTCACTCATCCTCCTTGGTGCCTGATTCTGCTCTCTGCTGAGGTTTCCGCTGTCCAGCGTCCCTGGGCTCCCCTAATGGATGCTTCGATTCTCCTGGAACGATAAGAACAGAGCCCTGCCCCAATCACAACCCTAGGACAATTGCCCTCTTTTTTTTGGGGGGTGGGGGGGTGGGGGGGCTAGGTAGTACTTCTCCTGAAGCAAATTTGGCCTTCTGACAATTTACAAAGCGTTATCTTTCAATCCGGGTTAAAGAAGAAATCATTGTCACCTTGGAGCTAAACCAGCTCTAGTGTATATATTTTGAGGTCCCAAAGGACAATCTGCCTGCATCGAGAAGGCCTTTTGTAAGTAGCCTCCAAACCTAGGTCCCTCCAAATCCCATGTGTGTGTCTCTGAACTCTAATTATTGGGATCAGGGACGTGTGTCTCCCATCTGAAAGGATCAAAGATGTGTTCCACCACTCCTGGATCAGGAAAAGAGGACAATATGATAAGGATGTAACCTGAAGCAACAAACAAATAAATTTATTAACTAAAAAAAAAAAAAAAAAGGCAGGGGGCAGGGCTGAAACACTGTGAATGGAATAGAGGATACAGCCATTCGGCCTGGTTTTGCAGACCTCCAGGTGTCGAGAAGACGTGGAGCTAAGGTAAAATACAAGAGAATTGTGGCATTGCCCCATGCCTTTGACTTCAGCGGAGACGGGGGTGGGGAGGATGGGGGTGGGGGGAGCACCGTAGAGTTGGTGGTCTTATGTACTCTGGAGTCGTATGGAGCGGGGTGGTGAGGGTGCATACTCTTGGTCTCACCATTCAAGAAGAGTACACCCTTGGTCCCAGCTCCCAGCACACGAGACAGAAACGGGCAGATTCCGGAGCTCAGGGTCAGCCTGATGCAGGGCAAACTCTAAATAGATTTCCTGAATCTTAACCATAGTTTGCATCCTGCGTTTGTATGATTTTATCATAGTAAATTATAACTAAGAGTAATAGTAGTTTAAGAGTTTATTGGTAAGCTTCACTGAGTAAAAAATACTAATAAAATTTAATTAATTGTAAAATATCCTTATGTTTTCTTTGATTACATTTAATATAGATATTTTGTCTGGAAATAAACAAAAACATTTTGTAAATATGTAAGTAGCTAGTATACAGCATCCAGGAATCCAAACCCACACAAATAAATTATTTTAAAGTTCAGTATTCCTTCAATTAGTATTAAAATTAATATTAACAAATTAATGATTATTAATAATTATAGTATATATAGTTAATTATGAGCATTAATAAGCTTAATATTAACTTTTCTTTATATGAAATTATTTAAATTTATTTGAGAGCATATGAGTTTTCTACCTTTTGGAAACATAATTAGGGAGAATAATTTTACACTTCTATACACTACTTTAATTTACAATATTTTTATATACTTGCATGCAATTGTTAAAAAGCTTAGAAAAAACTTAGATTGAAACAAAAATCTATCAGTAATATTCCTGTGTGGGTGATAGTTATGTGTTTTCTTTTAACTCATTAGCTTAGAGATAAAATACTATTTTACCTGTTATAAAAACACCCTTAGAAACTTAGGAATTGTACTTATTGAAGGAAGAAGCAAGTGTCTCAAGGTCCTCCTAAATCCTGCTATGGTTTGAATTTATGCATTGTCCTAAATGCTCATGTTGAGAACTATTCACCCAGGTTTCAGTGGGTGAGTTCACTAAGTAAATGGTAAATGTTTTGTAGGCCAAACTATGTGCTCTCCTGTTTTCTTTTTTTGGCAGAGATTAAATGCTGTAATAACATTTACAGACAAAACAGATAGCAGTAGCCACAGCCAAACATTTTCCAAACCTTATGGGCACTGTGCTCCCACTTCTACTTGGTAAAATTCTCTATTCTGAAAATTCAAGGTCTCCATCCTAAAATATAGGCTTGACCAAATATTACAGCATAATACTTTACTAAATATTACAGTAGATTACCAGGTACTTATACTTCTTCTTGTTGTCTATGTCCAAACATAATTTTAGCATTTAAAGTATAACTTTTACATTAAAAATATCATGAAAAAAAGGCAAAGGACTTACAAGGTTTATAGTTCCTGAGGGTAGAAATCTTGATATTGGGATTCCTTTAGAGAAGAGGAACTGTCTGCCCCCTGTTGAGATTAAAGGACACAGATGAAAAACTTCCAGCTAATGAGGAAAGGACCCTGAGTGTACACCAATATTATAAACACCAGGATATAGACTTAATAACTCCAGTAGTATATGTATTTAATGATTTTGTGTTTATTTAATTTAAGGAATATTGGTAGCCCAATAGACTAAGGTAAACATCCAAGTTTTTTAAAAGTTCAAAAGATAATGATATAATTTTTAGTCCTAATGTTTTCATTAGTAAAATTTGGATAATAATTTTTTAAAATCCTCTCTTATGAAATGTGGAATTTCTAACATGTCTTATATTAAAATATTGAAAAATAAATGTAAATATAAATGAATATTGCCTTACCATTTAACATGTCTTTTGTTTTCCTTCTCTGGCTATTATAGCCACCAATAGATGTTTGGTAACATGATAAAAAAATAAGGCTGAATGAAGGCATAAAAGCCATCATGAAGAGACAGGAGATCTACATGCTAAAACATTTCAAAATATTTTAATCATCCAATTCTATTCATGGGATATTATTGAATCAAATCCCGATTTCTTTTGTAGTTCAACCAAAATTACTTCATTAGAAATATTTTTATTTATTTGAAGATTTTTATTCATGAGTACATTGTATTCAAATCAATTTCATTTCTCCTTCTCCCTTCCAACTTCTTTGCCCACCTTTGGATCAACCCATGTAAAATCTTGGAATTGTAAAAGAACAAATTTAGCATTAATTTTTAAATACATATACATTTCCATTAAACAAATTACAAACAAGACATCTTTATAACAGTTTTTTTCAATGGATAAGGCATTTTGATGATATTCTGATTTCTCATTAATGCAGACTGTTTTGCCAAATTTAATATTTGTTTATATATCTGTGATATGTGTTCATGACAACTGTATAACCATGTTTGAGGCAAAGTATTACTTTTCATGGAACTTTTATGAAGTTCACTATAGAAATGTTGACAATGAAAAAATTGTGTTAATAAATCCAGTTAAATATTTGATAAATGTGAAATAAAAGACATAAACATGAGATCTGTTTGGTGCACTATTTTCTTTGCTCATCATATTATATTTGAAACAAACTTGAACTTTACTAACATCAGTACAAACACAGTATATTGGGTTATGTCTTAAATTTAAAGTATTCCATGTTGGTATTCAATAAAAGGTGATTAAGAGTACAAACCTACAATGCAGTATTTGTGAGGCAGAGGCAAGATCAATACAAATCTGGGGCCAGTCTAGTCTACACAATGAGTTCCAGGCCAGTCAGGACAAAATAGTGATATCCTATCTAAAACCAAACAGGGTCCACAAGATAACTCAGAAGGTAAAGATGCTTGCCACCAAGAGTGGCAGCCCAAATTTAGTTCCAGAAAACCAGTATTGAAAAGAAAGGAACAAAGCCTGGAAATTATCCTCTTATCTTCAGCTGAACTCAGTGGTACATGTTCTTCTGAAGTGAAAAATGTAAAACAAAACAAAACAGAAAAAAAAATCCTTAAATCCAAAATATGTGTTTCACTCTTATATCTTGTATGAAAATGGATAAATGGAAGTTAAAGTCCACATAATTAAACTGAGGAGCAATAGAGACCATTTATGATATTATTAATTTAAACTTCCCTCACATACAAGCATGTGTGTTTGAAATTCTAGCAGCCCTATATTTTAGGAGGATTACAACCAATGGAACTAAGATGTGAAACATATTAGCTGATACTTCATCATTCTCTGGTCTATCTCTTTATTTCTAAGCTTCTGTCAAGGGTCAGCCATCTTTATCTGGTACTTGAGAATTTTAAAGATTCTGAATGATCTCAGCTGCAGTCATTTCTTGATTCAGCTAATTTCACATAACACTGTGACATACAACATCTGGAACCACACTTTTGTTCATAGCTCATCTCAGCTTGAAAATTCCATGTGCTTCACATACCAAAATACTAGATTTGAAATAAGTAGGCGAAATCAAATGTTCAATATCTTCATTGCCCAAAAAAGTTGAGGATCTTATTATCAATCAAACCAAACTAATTTCCAAAAGTGTGAAAGGAATGTATAACATATTTAAAAATCATGATTGGTTTTGTTTGCAATAATAAAACCGAGCAGCACTCTATTTGTGAGATATAGAGGTGCCACAAGAAACAGAGATAGTGGCATAAGGAGAGGAGAACTGAAAAAAAAAGGCTAATATTAATTAACTAGTTGTTATTTCTTTCAAAGTTAGCTTCCTCGTAAAACGAGGGCAGGTTTTTAGAGGTCTATAAAGAATTGTATTGGTATTTTGATAGGAATTGCATTGAATCTGTATATTGCTTTTGGTAGGATGGCCATTTTTATTATGTTGATCCTACCTATCCATGAGCATGGGAGATCTTTCCATCTTCTGATGGCCTCTTCAATTTTTTTTCTTCAAAGGCTTGAAGTTCTTGTTGTGCAGGTCCTTTACTTGCTTGGTTAGAGTTACCCCCAGGTATTTTATATTGTTTGTGGCTATTGTGCAAGGAATTGTTTCCATGATTTCTTTCTCAGCCCATTTATATGTTGTGTAAAGAAGGGCTTCTAATTTTTTTGAATTAATTTTATATCCAGCCACCTTGCTGAAGGTGTTTATCAGCTGTAAGAGTTCTCTGGTGGAATTTTTGGGGTCGCTTATGTATACTATCATATTGTCTGCAAATAGGGATAATTTGACAGCACATGCTGGTGAGGGTGTAGAAAAAGGGGAACCCTCCTCCATTGCTGGTGGGAGTGCAGACTTGTGCAACCACTATGGAGGTCAGTCTGGCGATATCTTAGAAAACTTGGAATAGCTCTGACTCGAGACCCAGTCATACCACTTCTGGGTATACATCCAAATGACTCCTCACCGAATCACAAAGAAGTTTCCCCATCTATGATCATAGCAGCCTTATTTGTAATAGCTAGAAACTGGAAAAAACCCAGATGTCCCTCAACTAAAGAATGGATTAAAAAACTGTGATACATTTACACAATGGAATACTACTCAGTCATCAGAAAAAAGGAAATTATGCAATTTACAGCCAAATGGATGGAACTAGAAAAGTTCATCCTGAGTGAGCTAATCCAGACTCAGAAGTATGCGCATGGCATCTATTCACTTATAGTTGGATTTTAGCTATATAGTACAGGATATCTATACTACAACCAATGCACCAAAGGGAACATGGAGATAGACTTTTTGTTTTGTTTTGTTTTTGTTTGTTTGTTTGTTTTCTCTCCCTGTCACTGAGACACTCTTCCCTGGTGGTACTGCCTTGTAGGCTCCCCAGTGTATGAGGAGGCTCTTAGCCCTCATATGACAGCTGAACTGGGGCAGGGGAATGTTATATAGGGACAATCTCCTCCAGAGGAGTGGGATGAAAGGGTTAGAGGGTAGAGGGTGGGAGGGCGGGACTGGGAAGGGTGGAAAGAGGACACTATGATGGAGATGTAACCTGAAGCAATAAATAAATAAATAAATAAGATTAAAAAAAAAAAAGATGAGGGCAGAAAATAGAACAATAAAAATAGCTATAATTTTACTTTCGAATTCTTGGAGTAATTTTTTAGGTAAAATTTAAAATAAGAAACTGCATGTGTTTGAACCTGGTCTGTCTGGTAATTGATTACATTTCTCTTTTGATTACTCTGCTCATATTACTAAATTTTAGCTTTTGGTTGGCGATTTTAGCATGAGTAACTATTTTAATTTTGTTATTATTATTGTTACTATTATCATTGTTATTATTTTGGTGTATATGTTGGAAGAGTCTAGTCTCTTGCCTAGAACAACAGCTTAAACCAAAACCGTGGGCATCTAGAACTTTTGTTTTACTTCAATTTTTTTTAAACTTTAAACTTAGCTTACCTATAACTTACCTTTAAAGACAAAATCATTTTTGTTTTCATTACTAATTTGCTTTTCCTTCAACCACAGCAACTGCTAACCCAACCTATCTCTTAACACCTATTTGAAGAGCACTCCACTCAATTCCTTCTCTATTTTAGATGATTAAATCCAAAACCTTGGGCAAGTGAAGCATTCCTCCACTCAGCTATGTCTCCACCTAGTGATGCGAAGCATTATTTATGTCCGTTTGATTTTATAATTTGATATCTTGTCTCATTCTGATATAAAATCTCATTTAGTTATATTTACCTCAAACACTATGTAATTTATGTTGTCTATAAACTACTAATCCTCCAGCTTGTACTTCTCAAATGCTGGGATTACAGGTATGTGTGCACAAATCTTTAAGTGTTCCCATGATAAAGAAAATTTCTGAAGGAAAGCATTTCCTCTTGAGAACTGTACCTATCACAATTAGATAGAAGTATTTTTTCTTAAAATATTACATGTAGCTATCTCAGAGGTGTTTACATTCTCCAATCATGTGTTTGTGTATAAACAAAACCCAAAACATTGAAGTAGAGCACCCATCAGAATGCTTATGTTTTTATTAGGTAATAAGTTGAAATAACTTTCCTCCCCTTCCATCTAGTGGCGTATACTTAGTGAGTGGCTTATCAGTGTGATTTCTACAGCAGTTATGTTAATATTTTGCACATAATACATTCTCCATAAATATTTATTGTATTGGCATATGCTCTGTTTGAGCCCTTAATTTCTTTAAAATCCACCATCTTAAGAACACCGTGTGTTGCCTTCTTATGTGCAAGACATGAAGCTATGCTTTGTCCAAAGTACACTGTATAACACATCTTCACTTGGCAAACTAAAAGAAATGTATGAAGTATTCATAATTATCTAATTGGCTTGTCCATTTGAATAAATAAATATTTTCAAAGAATCAATGCACTTTCTTCCTTTCAAAAGAGAAATTATCAAAGCTGATAATATCATGAAAATCTGATAATAGAAGCTATTGTTGACTTAATTTTAATTAACAAAATAGAGTATCTTTCAGGTTTAAATCTATACATTTATGCAACACAAAAATATTTATTCTCAAACATAAATTTAAATTACCTAGTAATTAGCTCAACATGTAAATTTATCTGTACGGATATATTTAATCACTAAATTAACAAATGACTGACTTTCTTACACAAAACACATAATAGTCAGCTCTAATGTATGAATGATAGTGTCACTGTATAAAATTTATGCATATAAAGAATGACATTGGTAAAAATAAGTTCTTTATTTAATCTACCAATTTTCTTAGATACAGTTGAAATTACAAAATTTCACTAAAAGTCCCAAAGTTTCTTGTTTCTTAGTCATCTCTGAGATAAAGCCTCCAATTAATTGAATCATCTGGTTTGTTCTCCTACATACTTAAACTCATTTGGGTTTATCATTTTAAAAATTTCTTTTCATGATGTATTGTAGGACATATGGTGTCCAATAATGCTTTTCATTGGAATTATGTAAAGTGTCCTAGCATTTATTACCCTCAAGGAACTTATACATTAGTCTGTACATGAGTCATGTGTATTAAACAATATTTATTAAATTTTGAGATGAATTTTGGGGATTGTACACATAACTATTTTTGAGACTGTTCAATAGCAAATTTTGGAAGTGCTGCATTACGTGGGAAGTTTATTCTGAATGTTTTCATATTTTATTTCCTAGAATATGCTTACCAAGATATTTGATAAAATATCTTTAAAATTATTATGAATGGTTACTTAGTTGAAAAATGCTTATTACCTAAAGCAAATCTTGCCTTTCATTAGACAAGGAAGTTATATGAGAAACAAAAACAAACTAAATATATAACACAACAGCTAAAACAGTCCAAGGTTTTTGTAGTGAATATTATGTAATGAATAATAATATTAGTCACTAAAAAAGTAGTAAAATTGATTCTGATTTATCTCAGGATATGCATATATTAATATTTTATTTTATCTATACTTTACACATTGATATTTGAGGGGGAGGAGGGTGGAAGGGTGGGACTGGAGGGGGGGGTAGGGAGGGGATTGTGATTGAGATGTAACTTGAAGAAATAAAAAAATAAATTATTAAAAAAAAGATATTTAAATATTCTATTATTTTTCCTTTTAGTACAGATGATGCCTATTACCTAAACTATATCTTGATCATAGTTCTAGAACATTGTTTTTTACAACAGTAGAACTAAAGCATTTTTACAATGTTTAAGTTGGATGTGTCCTTATTAATGAAAATATGCCCAGTACTTAGCTCAAAGTACAGTAATTACAGCATTCCAATAGCAACTCCTAAATAGAAATGCTATTGTGACTTCACTCTTGTTTCATTCATTACTTAGTAGAAGAGAGACATACACACATACACACACAAACACAGACAAAGAAGTTTGGATGTGTTTCCCACAAAATTTGTGTTGAACCCATTATAATAATAATAAAGGGTGGCTCTTTTCAAAACTGAGTGAGTCAGAAGGTCTTTATCCTTGTATATGAGCAAAGTTCTTCATAAAATGTCTTTCTAGATAGATTGGCACCCTTGAGGAGCTTCTATCTACTATATGACAGCTCAACATTTACTCTTTATATAGGGAAAAATAACAAGACACCTTAGAAGTAGATAGTACATCTCCTCCATCATAAAATACTTGGCATCTTGATTTTTGTTTCACCACCATTTGGAACTCTGAAAAATCAATGTTTGATCATTTTCCATTTATCTACTCTATGGTAACTGCTCATGACAGCACAGAGCCCAAAACCAGATCTATACCACATTTTTTTTCAGTTAAATTCCACGTTTTTTTTTCAGTAGTTCCTACAAATTAGATCTTCTTTATCTGTTGTTGTGATGCTCTCAATATTGCAGTAATATGATCACATCTAGATGATTTTGCTCCTTACATATTTATTTCTGTGTGACATTTCCTTAAATTGGGATGGTAAAAAATATCCACTTATTTTTCTATCCCAAGTTCAGTTAATGAATATATTGAACCAATTCTTTTTGGATATACAGAAATAGATATGAGTTTTGATATAAATTTGATTAACATGCTGAGTTTAATTTTCAAGTAGTTAATTATTCGATACATATATGGAAGTAGTAGTTATATTTAATCTTTGTAGAGCAGCAAATGCCTGTAATTATGCAGTATTCACTGGATTAACACCCACTGAAATGTTGTAGTTATAAGTTTCTTATATTTTTATCTTATTCAGAACCCAGAAAACAATTTCCATTGTGTTTTCACTGGACTTTTAAAAATTAAAGAAATCGGAAGCCCTTCTTTATACAAAAGATAAATGGGCTGTGAAAGAAATTAGGAAACAACACCCTTAACATTAGCCACAAACAAAATAAAATACCTGGAGGTAACTCTAACCAAGCAAGTGAAAGACCTGTATGACAAGAATTTCAAGTCCTTGAAGAAAGAAATTGAAGAGGACATCAGAAGATGGAAAGATCTCCCATGCTCATGGATAGGTAGGTCCTGCCAAAAGCTATATACAGATTCAATGCAATTCCTATCAAAATACCAACACAATTCTTTATAGATCTGAAAAAAAAACAATTCTCAACTTTGTATGGAATAAAAAAAAAAAACAGAATAGCTAAATCAATCCTGTACAATAAAAAAAGATCTGGCGGTATCACCATCACAGATTTCAAGCTGTACTATAAAATTTAAAGAAATTAAGGCTGAGAACAGAGCTCAGTTGAGATAAACATTTAACTAGCATTCACAAAACCCTGTGTTCAAACTGTAGAACCACATAAATCCCTCATAGGGTTACATGCCAGTAACTTTGGCAGTTTGGAAGAGAAGGAAGAAGTGTTAGTAGTTTAAGATCACATTATTCTACAGAGTACACTGGAAGATAGACTAGACTTTTAAAGTAAATCTGTAAAAGCCATTGCTCAGAGGTGTCATTACTCAAAAAGATCCTGACATACTGGTCCTTGTCAGAAGATTAATATCTGTCTGACATAATGTCAGTAAAATTAACAGTGCAATATTACAAGTTAATGCTTGGCAGTCTCAAAAACAGAAAATATTTTATTTAAAAAATATGGACAAATTAAAATGAAACATCACAGACTTGGCACAAAATTTGCAAGATTTAAAAGCTCAGTGGAGTATCAAAATTTACATGAAGATGGAACCTGGATTGCTAAACACAATTTATTGCTTTGCCCTTCTTTTATGTTTGCATTGTTAATTCTTGTCAGCATTAAATTATACAGGCCATTTTGCTCAATTAACGTGAGAATTAGCTCATTATTGTTTCCATAGAGTAAACCTACTTAGAATCACGATTTTCTGACAGTAGTATAATATATGTTGATTTTAATAACATTTACATAAATGGTTTCTAAAAGAAATTAGTGTGTTCAAATTTTTCTTATAAATAGCTTCCTGAATCATCAGCAAATAATTCTGAATAATGGGAAATGTATTAATAAAGTGGAAGTTGCTTATTCATTTATCCAACGTGAAGGTTTTAGTTCCCATTTTGTGACTAAGATCTTTGCCTTCAACAGAAAGAACAAAATATGTATTTTATCATTCTCAATCTTCTTATTCACAGGATGATGTACTAAAAAGGTCAGTATCATTTACAAGCTTTTAAAAACTTATCACCAACTTCTGAATTCCAACTCTTAAGATAATTTGCCTTTACATCAAATTTTAAGAAGTTCCATATTTAATTGGATATATATCACAGAAATTTACTGCCAACATTTTTGTTTATTTCCTTATGTTGGTTCAAATCTCACATATTATTTATTGTAAAAAAGAAGCAAACATCATACATCATGTATTTAATAATATGACTCAGTGATCATTAATATACATAATTTCTAAAAAATGACAATTACACATCCCCTGGATTGCTACTTCTATAGATTAAGGTCTACATATCATAAAGAGTTTAATAGAATGACATAATGGGTAAGAAATTTTTGAATAGGCTTGTAAGTCTATTCTATTCTCTACAAATTTATATATAACTATAAATGTGGTCCTTTCAATAGTCAAATATAATACTTATTAAAATTATTGCCTTAAGCTCTGCCTATTGTGTTCATGTACTATCTCTAAACTATTTATATTCTTGTGATAATTTGCTTATAATTTTCACTGAAAGATTGAGTGATACTCATGTCAGGCAAAATAATGACCCACAAAAATACTCCACACCAGAGGCATGGGAGGGGTGGGAGAGGGAATAGAGGGTAGGAAGGAGGGGCTGAAGTGGGTGGAGGGAGGGGATGGCAATGGAGACTTAACAAAGTGATAAATAAGTGTTTAAGAAAAAAAAAGGAAAAAACACTGTTCCCATACTACTTTCAACCTGTTATAATATTATCATATATATTAATCAGTTTAAATTATTTTTCCTATTGCTGTGGTAAAATGCTCTAACAAAGGCATCATAAGGGGGAAATTGTTTATTTCAGTTCCCTTAAAGGGCTTACTGACCTGGGACTGGAGACATGTTTTAGTTGTTAAGAGTTGTTCCTACTCTTGTAGAGGCCCATGATCAATGTTGGACTGCTCACAAACACAAGTAATTCCAATTCCAGAGAATACCTCTGGAATCTGACTTTTCTGAGCACATGTAGTCATGTATATATACCTTTAAGCAGACATTCATGCATATACATTACTAAAATAAAAAAATCACACGTACACACATTCAGTCCATTCACTACATATATACATATATGGAGAGAGAGAAGGAGGAAACAGGTAAGTAGTCCATCATAACAAGTTCGTAAAGGTATAAAGAGCTTGAAAAGGAAAGGTAACATTACATCTACAATCAAGTACAGAAATTAATGAAAGGATCCATGCTACTGTTCAACTTTATTTCCCCATTCTATATAGCACAGGTTTTCCTGTCCAGAGAATCATCTTGTCAGCTGTCAAGATGAACCACTACAAATCAATCAAAGGAATCATGGCAAGCAATCATGCCTAGCATCCCATCTGTTGGGTGGTAATTAACACAAGATATACCACCATTGAGCAGTAGTTCAGACAATGACAAATGGCATATATGTTGATGTTACCATAGGATAATATGTTATAGTAATACTTTACCCAACTCTGATTTGCAAGAATATTCTATTATGCTTGCACAACAAAACTACATATCAACACATTTCTCACAATGTGTCTTAGAACTTGGTAGATATGTGATTATACTTAGACTAAGGCCAAACATGTAAGGGCAAACATTTATTTCTCATAATTCTGTAGGCTAGGATGTACACCAACAAAGCACTAGAACATTTTGAGTCTGGAGGGAAATAATTCTATGTTGGTTCACGAAGGTATATAGACCTCAGGTTGTAAACTCAATGGTAGACCACTTGCCTACTTCCTCAATATCTAGGTTTGGGTTACCAGCATATTTAAAAAAAATCATACTTTTTTGTCTCACATGGCAAAAATGATATGAGAAATTATATCTTCTGAGTCAAATTTTAATGTCTTATGTTAGACTAGTGGATTAGGATTTAATTCCCTCCAAAAAATAGTTACTTGTGGATAGAATCTCAATAGGAGTTGGCACTTCATAGTATAATTTTAGAATAGCAAATATTCAGCCCACTCACTATAGCAGGGAGAATTAAGGTCACATGTATAAATTATTAGATGACATTGATAAGGGAAGAATGCACTGAATACTTTAGATAAGCCTAATATACACATGGTTCTGGAAGAAAGAGAAATGAGGTTCCTAAATCAATGGGAGAATTTGAAAACAATGTGCTGTGCTTCTTTTTGCAAATATGGAAATCTAGGAAGGGACCATGGCTCCAAATACACGAGGCCTCTGGCACCTTAGGACAGCAATGAAGCACATTCCTCCTGAGATCTCTGGGAGAACAGCACTCCTGAAAACATCTTATTTTGGTGCAGTAATAATTAGTTCTCACTTTTTCATAGCTATGATTTAACAAATTTATATTGCTCAAGATATCTTTTTTAAAAGTATTGATTTAATATCTCATGTCTATTTCATCTACAAGTTTGTCATAGAGTATCTCCTTAGTAAAAGAATAAGCATGGAAGAGTGGTAAGGAAGCAAAAGTAGACACTTAGGAAAGCATGAGAGACTAACTTCCTAAACTAATCCTAAGCTACTCAGGTTTGCTGTCAAATCTACTACTTTTTTTCTCATAATTAGTCAGTACTGTTTCTACTGAAATTTGTGACCTTATCAGTATAAGAGATAAAGTTAATGTAAACCATTTTAATATTTTCATAACAAAACATAGCATTGTTTCTCTATACTCAAAACTGAAAAGCAGAATATGCTATATCAAAATGCTCCACACTATCTTGTGAAATCTTAAACAAAGATCAGGAGCTTATCTAAGAATGAAATAGTTTATGAAATTTTACTTCCATTTTCAACTTCCTCATTTCCCCTAAAGAATATTCTTATTACTTTACTGACATTGACTTACTATCGATTCTAAACAGTTAACTAAATTATTATCAAGTAAGGAAGTTAGAATTCTCTGTTCTATTTGATTTATATACATTAGATATGGAGAGAAAGCTTTCAGTATTTTGAAATCATTGACTATATTGTTTTTATTTGTATGAAATATAGTTTTCATGCATGCTCCCTGACACATAGAAATAGTTAAGAGACCATTAAGCAATTGAATTCCAGACATATGCACATAGAATAATGTTCATGTCTTCCTCTTCTGAAATGTAAATTTCCATTTCTGCTTTTGAATTGGCATCTAGACAGTGAAGAGAAACATATTTTCCCTTAGTTTTAAAACCTTTCCTCAGATCAAATATTATTTTAAAAATATTTTATTTAAGTATTTAAATTTATAGTGTTTATATCAGTAATCAGAACACTCTTTTGAGAAATGACAAAGTTAAAAAATAAAGTTAAATTCATGTACTTTTAAATTCTTAGCTAATCACCTGATCTTTGTTTCAGACTTCATAAAACAGTATCAAGTGTCTTGATATAACATGGTCTGAGTTTGAATTTTGAGTTGTAAGGAAATAATGACATATTATGTTATGACCATACAGATATATAAAATATTCATGTGTGTGTGTGTGTGTGTATGAAATTACATTCCAGTTGCTTTACCTAAGATAGTTTGCTTATAGATTGTTCTAATTTTCAATGGATGCATGTGAGGGTAAGATTTCACTTAAAGATACATCATGACTAGAAAAAAAAATGGTTTAACACAAATGCAAGTGTGATTTATTATAAAATACTGAATAGCAGACACTTAGGAAAGCTGTATTTTGTGCTTATTTATTCATTCACATGAGGAATTGAGCTTAAGGTTTTATACAAACTAGGCAATTATTCAGCCATGGAGCTACTTACTCAGTTCTCATTTTAATTTTTATCATGAAACAAGGTCTCAGCATTGGCTCTGATGTCTTTGTACTGACTCAGTAACTGAGAATATCCTAACACAATCCTCTTGTCTCAGTTTCCTGATTAGCCAGGATTGCAAACCTTTACCACCACGCTTGGCTTCATTAAAAAAAAATTATATATATATATATATAATTATTATATATATATATATTATATATATATAATAATTATAATATATAATTATTATATATATATTTATGCTCACTGAAAGAATCGAAGACAATGTGTTTACATCCAAGAGTTAAAGCAATAACTCCCAAGGTGGATTGCTTGCTTTATAACACAACCATCTTCAGTTTTGAAGTTATTTAGTTGCCTTAGTTCTACACATATTCTTATTAACTGCTTCAAAAGCCTGAAGGTAGTAAGATAAAAAGAACCCTGGAAGGGTTAGGGGTAGAGGGTGGAAGGGAGGGGCTGGGAAGGGGAGAAAGAGGACAGTATGATGGAGATGTAACCTGAAGCAACAAATAAATAAATTTACTTATATAAAAAAGAACCCTATAAATCTTAATTAACTGTTGGAGACCGGCAGCTATCCTTCAAATAAAGGTTTGGCTGCCTGCAGATCAGAGAATAACACATTTTACCCCCGGAGAAATGAGTAGTGTCATGAAAATAAAATGTGGGGTTGTAGTGTGATGGGTATTGGAATTCAGTTGACATGACAGAAAAGATTAACTGTAAGTCTCTGGTTTAGGTTAATATATATATAACTATATATGTATATATATATATTTTACTATATATATAATACAGTGAATACATGATGTCAAAGATTAAGAGAAAATGCAAAGCAATTAACTAGGCGATATAGATAAGACTTTTTTGCTTTTTCTACATGAGACACTTCACGAAAGATCGGCTGAATCTGTGATAGCAATGCTAGATCTAAGGGGATTGTATCTCAGGGACTGAAGGAAGATAGAGCCAGTGCTCCTTAAATTTAAGAAAAGTGGGTAAATGCGTACTAATAGATTTAACATTAACGAAGATGATCAGATGACTGATAAAAACATGATAGTTATATGCAACATTCATGTTGATAGGAATAAGGAGTGCAGCCTTAAGATACTACTTCATTCTTATCAAAAAGGATTAATGAAAAGGATACCTGAAGAGACAGGGAAGTCTGAGAACAACCAGAAGGCCCATACATTGCTAGGAACATGCAAATTGCAAAATCATTTTAGAAAACCCTGTCATTAAAGTTAAACAAATTCACACATCTGTTCGGCAGTTCTTGTCTTACATACATATCACAATTTAATTTCTAGGTTTAGCTGCATTAAAAATCATCAAAGCCTCAGTGATTTAAACAGCAGATATACTTCCACATACTTCTAGAAGTTAGAAATCCAAGATAGAGATATCATCACAATGAATTTCTTCTATGGATTATGAGGCAGGGTCTGGCCCAGGCTTCTTATCCTGCTGTGTAATGGATATCCCCTTATTTCTTTATCCTATGGCCTGTCTCTAACAGGGTACAAATCTTGTAATGATAATCATACTGTTTTGTGGCCCATCTGTTTATCCTCATAATAACACCTATGACTTAATAGAGACTTAAATAATAGAGAAAGTCACACATTAAATAATGAATTAAATATTCAACACATGGATTTGAGAGAAAAGGATGGAGTTTATCCTGTGACATTATACAATATTTATAATATTATTAAATAAAATAATATTCTTACAAAAAGTCCCAAAAGAGATACCTATTATAGTAAGATATTTCCAAATCATTAACTAGTTACATTTACATAACAAACAGAATGAAATTTTAATCCATATACATTGTGGACTACTAAACATAATAGAGACATGAGTTTTATGAATGGAACACAATAGAGCAAACAATGATTATATGCTTTATGGTAAATTTTCATTCTGGATCTAAGAAGATGTTTTTAAAATTGTGATGCAAGTTAGAATGAAAGCTGAGTTGGATATAGAACTTTAAACTCATGGAGATGGTTAGATAGTAGAATATAAAGTTAGGTGCCAAATATGTATGGACTGGACATTGGGAATGTAGGCTAAGCCATATAACTCACAAAATTGTGGTCTAGTTATTTCTGTTGTTTTGTATTGTTTTTATTGTTATAAGAGAAAGAGCCATCTGTTGGACTGAAAGGGGGATCTGTGAGGGGGAAATATACCTTACACTTAAAAAAAATGGAAGGGGATGGGTGGGTTGAGAGGGAAGAGGGGGGGGGGGGGGGGACGGGGGGGGGGAGTGGGGAGGGGATTGCGATGGAGATGTAACTTGAAGAAATAAAAAATACATTAAAAAAGAACAGGAAAACTGGTTTATAATGAAAAATATTAAAACAGGGATTAGGACAGAATTGTAAGAACAGGGAGCATGACAATACAATATTTACTTATTGAATTTAAGTGGGTGTATCTGGTGTGTCGAGTGACATTCACTTAATATTATACTTTGGATCTTGAACACTCCCTAAAGGCACACATTTTAAACGCCTTCTCTCTTCTTTGTTCGCATGGGCTGTGCTTCTGGAAGTGTCAGAAAGACTCTATTACACCCCTGATACTTTTTCCTCCTGAAATGTGAAATGGCCAACTTCCTGTATTGCTGGCTTCCTATGCGGAGGTGCTGCCTTACTATTAAGTGCAGGCATTCTTCAGTGTGATGCTTTCTGACAGCTTGCTGACGTTGTCAAAGCAATGAGGAGCAGAGAAATTTTCCTACTAGTTTCAGGGCAGCAGGTCTGATTGTGGACATCTGGCAAGTTTTGTCAGTCTCTGTCAACTTTCCCTCTTCTGTTCTTTCCTAACTGACTCTACCATCAGTAATTAGGTCCAGCTTGCAACTCCGTATATCTGAACTAGTTGAAACAAAAGACTTAAGAACTGGCTCTAGCACGAAGCACAGACTTCAAGGGTTTGTACCGGTTTTGGAAGAAGCATGAAGACTCTGAGACTGTCCCTGGGGAGACTTATTCGTAGAAGGAAAATTGTCCAGGAATAGATTGCCTGAGGCTCTGTGGACCTGAAGCTTCTGCCCAAGTCAGGGAATTCTCTGGATCCAATATCGGGTAGTCAACCAATGACTATAGCCAGGTGGAGTCACTCCTCCCTCAGCCTCCAAAAACTGCACACTTATATGTGCTACCGATTAAACTCTTCTTTAGGAACTCTTCCAGTTCCTAAGACCCATCATTTTAGACCAGCTTTACAAAGCTTCTAGACCCGCAACTTTAGAGGATGGATCTTGGCTTCGGGGCCTATTGCTCTAAGGACCTTTTGTTCCTGATTCTTAAACCTCCTAGAAAAGGGGCTGCTACACCTGCTATTCCTGTTTCAAAAGACTGTTAGGCAAGGGACAGCTCTGGGTTGCCACTCTGAGCTTCTCTCATATTTTTTTCCCAAAGTACCAGATTTCAGATCTATGATGGTTGTAAACTACCATTCAGTTGTACTCAGAGTTCAAACTTGGCTCATTTACATCCTTAGTTATAATCTGTTATGAATTATTTTATAATATTTAATATTATTAATTAGGAGACAGAGGCAGGCAGATCTCTGTGAGTACGAAGCCGGCCTGGTCTACAAATGAGTCTATGACAGCCAGGGTCACACACACAAACAAACACAGACTCAAACACACACACACCAAAATAAAAATTACTCTATGCTTGTGGTATTATTCACTTAATTCTTGAAGAAAAGTGGGATGTGAACCCTGCTGGAGATAGAAATATCTACCAACTGCATTTTACGAGAAGCCCTAAAGCAATACAGTCAATTAACTATGGACAGAAGTTCCCAAAACAGAATGCAAAGTAGAAACTTTTTCTAATTATGTTGGTTTATCTCAGATATTTTTGACAAGGACAGAATGCAGAGGAACACGGTTTAGAAATTTGAATATTAATGAATACACATTATATAATAATACAAGTTTGAATATATGAATCAACTGTCTTAGAGACACATTACATACTGCAATCTGTTTATATGCATATCACCTTGTACTATCTTGATACAGGAATTACATAGTATAATTTAAAATTTCAAAATGTAATCAGTGTTGATAAATTTCTTGGTAGGGAAGGGTGTTAATTGTCAAGATTGACAACCTAAGTCTAGTCCATGGGAGAAGAGAAACAAGTTGTTCTCTTCCCTCTACATATGTACTGTCCATTAGTACCAACATATACCTACAAATACACATGTGCACACATAATAAATATACATATAAAATAAACTTCATGAACTATTTTTGTGTTACAGCTCACACCTTTCAGTGTATGTAAATTTAAAAACCATTCCTTCACTGTGCACCTACTTTCTAGTCTGTAGACTGAAGGTTTATATGATATTTTTCATAATAGCTTCATTTGTCATTGTTGGAACCCAATTAGTGACATTTAGGATGAATTCTCCCACCTCTGATGACCTGATATAGGAACTCCCTCATAGACATGCCAGAAACTTTTTCTAGATGATTCTAGATCCTGCCAAGTTCTCAAGTAATATTACTCACAGCAGCCTCTCTTAAAGATCTCCTCACTTTGGAATTCTATGGTTCCATTAATTTTGAGTTGACATGTTGAAATGAGAATCAAAATGCAAACTTCTGTACACTTGTCTAGCAAAGTCTTCATTTTCAAAAAGACTAAGAATCACTCTAGTTTTTATTTTTATAATTAAAATATTATGAGTAAGTTCAGTTATAAAATTGCAAATAATTGCAAGATTACCTTTCTATGTTATCAATTTTGACAAAGTGATTTATATTTGATAGGCTTCTACTTATGTGTAAATAATAGAGTACTCTTTTGTAAAATATCTGTTTATGATAATTTCGAATTCCAGAAAAAAAACATTAAAACTAATAGATATTGTTTTGTGGTGGGAAGTCATAGAAATATAACCAGGTAAAGAAAGAAAGGTAAATGTTATTAAACATAAATAAGAACTATAACAAAGGCCAGATAAACAGACTAGACCCCAGGACTTGAAGAGTATTACCAGTGATTCTCAAAGAGGATGAGGGAAGGTGTTTGAATTCAGAGATTTACTAATAGATGAAAACACTGATTGTCTAGTCTTTGCTGGAGCAGAGAATGGGATTATTTGAAAACAGTCAAGGAAACCAAAGCAAGCAGAAAATATATCATGAATGAGCATATTTCAGAGTCTTGTGTTGTCCATGTTGAGTACTTTCTGTAAGCTATGAAAAACCAGAAAATTATGACTCTTGAGTCAACACCTATATCACACAAAAATCTAAAATAAAATAGCTCTATTGAGTTTTTTGTATTCAATATGGTGTAGCAATATTTTACACTGAAACATTTATAAAACTAAAGCCAATACTACAAAACAAGAACACATAATAGGAACAAACATCAACTGAAGTCACTAGTAATCAGCAGTTGCCTGATATTGCTACATTTACTTTTGAGAAATGTTCATAGACTGCAGTTTCATGTCAGATTCATAAAGATTTTGGATTTGATAACCAATGGAGAGAGAGAATATGAAGTACAGTGAGGACTTTTATGTTTCTTACTCTAAACCTAGGGTTAAGTGTGGCTTACTTTCTTCCCATGCTTATAAAGAAGGTAATACCTTTAAGCATGTTGTTGAAACCTTTTACATTCATACAACAATACTAAAGTCAGGAAATTCCAAAGCACTTTTTTAAAAGAAAAATTTTTTTTATTCAAACCACGAATTTTTCATCCCTATGGCTTTAGTTTTGATTACATATATTTTAGCAGTTATAAAAGAGATAACAGCAAAATAAGCATCTATAATGGCTTAATAATAATAAATATTATATTAAAAGAATGGAAATGTGAGGAATATTTTGAATTGGGTTGGAATAAGGAATACCAGGACTCTAATGGGGTAAAATATGGGTGTTTCTGTGAAAGTTTCCTGATGTGATTAATGGAAGGCAGCATGTTGAAATGGGTGGTGTCCTGGAGTATAAAATAAGAGGGAAATGAGGATATTCATATCAGCATTCCCCTCTTGTTACTTCCTCATCTACCCAGAAGTGAACGACTCATGTAATCATTCCAATCCTACCATAATAGATATTATTCCCTAAATCATGAGCCAAATTAAACCTTTTCTCCTCCTTAGTTTGCTTCTTATCAGGTATTTGGTCACACCAAGGAAAAAATAATAGTCTCATAATATCAAAGATTAAATATCTTTAAAAATTTTTGTTCTGTGGTGTTAAAACTACCTTTTCTTCTTATAGATCATTTAATATTACTTATACATGTTTTCCATTATGAAGAAGTAATTATAACCTCTATAGGAATATGAAGATTAACATTGAAGTAGAGTAAATATACTAAGATAAACAGGTGACTTAAGTAATTGGAGTTTGCTATAATAAATTCAACTCAGGACAATTTAAAGTTCACATTCACTAATATATTACTTCCATGTTTATTTTAAAGAATTAATAAATATTTATTGTCAATTTTAATTTACTCTTACAATCTATAGCAAAAATTGCTAATTATAGCTTTTGTTAGAAAACTGAAAATGTATCATAGTTGTGTGTCATCCTTGTCCAACTCATATTTGGACAGATATATTGGTAAGACTTTATGGGTATATCTTCTGGTATTACTAGGAGACATAGTCTCCAAGAAAACTTCTTGATCTTCTGATTTTTACAATCTTCAACAGAGAAAAGAATATAAGTTGGTTGTGCTGTGCAAATACTCAACATTAAATGACATACATATAGCAAATATTAAGTAGACTGAATTTGTTATATTTGGGAACACACACACACATACACATACACATGCACACACACATGTTAATTTATGCTATGTGCCACTATTAGAATAACTTCTGTTTTAAATATAGCATTTTTAAAAATATAGTAATTTTAAGAAATGTTATTTTTATTTGAAAAGACTTTTTAAAAAGAAATATAAATAAAAACTGATGTTAATATTTCAAATAGAGAAAAACGCATGTGTTTTAAGATGTATTTTAAAGAAAAACTAAAACCCACTACCAACAATGAAGCAATCTTATTGAAATGCCCCCAGTAAAATGGTATTTGCTGATGCATGAGATTTTACAATTTGGCCATCTTTGATAAATGGATTACAAGGAATTATTAGTTTTAAAAGGGAGACTCTACTAATTTGTTAGACAAGAAGAAAATTCCAATCCAAGTAGAATTTATTTCAGCTGTAACAGAATTATTTCCAATGGAATACATCAACACAGCCTTAAGATATTTATATTTTAGAATTCCAATCATCATTTGTGTAAAAGTAGGAATGATAATATTTTGTCATGTTGTTAATGTTAATTGTTTACATGACACATATTAGATATTTTGTCAGAAACTTCGGTTCCTGCATAATTCTGATTCCATAATGAGCACTCGCCTTCTGAAACATCTCATCGAGAATGACTAATGAATACATCTGTAATTATTTAAATTTTATTCCTATTGTGGATTGAAATTTTTCTGTATGAGTACTCTTTGAAGTTACTCTCATGAAAAGTGAATTTAGTAATTAAGAATGAAATGATTGCAATTATTTTCTGTAATAATATTTTTCATGTTATTAAATAAAAAGGAAATGTTTTGCAGATGGGAATGGGACATCCCTTGCTAGGGAATATTTTCTCTGCTGCTTCTTATTAGGAAATGTAGCCACATTGTTTATGCCAGAAAATATTCATGCCATTTTAAACACTAAAGTATTAAAACTGTTTCAGAAGAGATGACATTTTCATAATCTTACATCATACATTGTCACACATCTAATTTTATAGAATGTGTATTAACAGAATTACCATATAAAGTATTTTCTTAAAGTAAATAAACTTTATCATGTTACTAAAATATATTTGAAGTCAATATTATTTTCATGTATTCTGGTAATAATATGATTGATTAATGTTTGGAGACAAAAAATGAAATTAACCTTAAATAAAAAAGATATTAACTTTAAAAACACTTCATTGAGAGTAATTTCAAAAGAAATGTGAATAATATGAAAATTAATAAATCTATGGGGATTCACCAAGTTGCAGATTTGATCAGGAACCTTCTAGTTCTCATGACTTTAGATGGACAAACACAGAGTTGGAGAAGTCCATGAACTATTTCCTCTTCAACTTTCTTTTGGTCAGAGTGTTTTACCAGGACAAGAAGAAGCATAATACTTACTAAATAAACATTTGATACCAAAGCGTGAGAAGCAATGTGTTGAGCATTGTTGTTTTTATGAAAGCATTGTGCTAGAAAAGGCCACTGTGTGCTCAGAATTTGAGGAGATATATTCAGAGGCTTCAAGATAGAAATGTTGAAAGGTACAGACTGGAACTTGAGAGGAAATTTGAGAGGCTTCCAAAGATTCTATTAGAACTTTTTGAGATTGTATTTATAAATTTACCTAATAAAATAAGTAATTTATAGAACAACTAAAGAATAAGAAGCTAACATTTTTAGTTGAAGGAAAATGAGATTTGGAAGGTAGAAAGCGAAGAGGGGAATGATGTAAATAAAGTAGTTGTATATAAAATTAAATATAATTTTTAAAAATTTGCAAAATGTTTTTGGGGTCATTTGTGCAATGTTGCACATTAAAACTATACAATTTTTGGTCAGCTGGAACTGAAGAATCAGGTGTGATTAACAAGAAACTAGTACCACTGAAGTGAAACACTCACTTTACTGAGACAACTGACCTTGAGTGTCTAGGGCTGAAAAAAGAAGCTGTAATTGATAAGAGACAAGCCTGGGTATAGTTAAATTTTGATGGGGGGGGGTGTGTTGAGGGGTAAGTGGGTGGGAGGGTAGGACCAGAGGGGGTAGTAGGGAGGGGATTGTGATTGAGATGTAACTTGAAGAAATAAAAAATAAATTAATTTAAAAAATTTCTGGGAAGTAATTTTTCAGGTTTGCCACACAGAAACTATGGTTATGGGCCAAGTCTGCATCTCAATCTGTCACCAAAACCTGGTAATGTATAAGACTCCACTTTGGTACTAGTTTTGGTGACATAGAAGCTGCAGGACTGAGGGGTCATGGAAAGACATTGAGGTTAGAATCCCTGCAGTGAGATCAGTGGGTCATTGATGAAGTTACAGCTTCAGTTGCAGTGGAAGATTCAACATTTTAGAGATGTCAGGACATTGGAATGAAAGTCAAATGTGGTTTGTTTGCAGAGGGGCCTTCTGGAATCAAGGAAACAAGATGGATGTGCTGTAAACTGAAGAGCAAAAGAAGAGGAGATAGATGTCCATGTCTTTGAAGCCCAGAAGATCATGAGAGAGTTCCAGATGTCAGAGAGTGAGCTATACATACTGTTGGATTTGCTTTTGCTTTACTTTTAACAAAAATGTGATTTGGTGCTTTTGTCATGAAATAAGAAAGTATATATTTTGTTTTGGGTTTAACAGAACACACAGTAGGGAGGCTTTGAATTTTTAAAGAGACGCTGAATTGTTAAAGAGAACATAGATTTTAACATGCTTAATAATTTTACACTGCAGGATTTTAGAAGATAGACTTTATTTTATATTGTAAACATAATATTAGCATGAACCTGGGATGAAAAATAATGGAATGTTAATGGTTTACATGTGACTTATTTGTTTGTCAAGTTAACAAGGAAGCAATTGTAATGGCTAGTCTTCCTCAACTTGCAACAAACTAGAGTTGTATAGGAAAAGGCAACCTAAGTTGAGAAATTGTCTTCTTCAGATTGGCCTGTGAACATGTCTCAGAGATATTTTCTTGAATAATGATTGATGTGAAAATCCCAGCACACCTTAAAGGGTCCTACCACTGTGGAGATGGTCCTGAGATGTTTAATGAAATGTTCTGAGCAAAGTCATGAAAACCAAGACATTAAATAGTGTTCCTCTATGGGTTCTGCTTCAGTTCTTACCTCCAAGTACCAGTCTTGAATTCTTTTTTTTCTTTTTTATTTATTAATTCAATTTACCTCTCCATCACAACCCCTTCCCTTTACCTCTCCTGATTCCACTCTCTCACCCTCTACCCCCTCTCCCACCTTTTCCACTCCTCTGGTGTGAGGTGCCCCCACATATCAGCCCCATTCAGTTCATCAGTCACATGAGGGCTAAGAGCTTTCTCTTGCACAGGGAGCATACATGGAAGTTCCACTAGGATGAAGTAACAGATAACAAAGTACATGTTCCTGTTCCTTTGGGTTTGTTCATTGTAGGATAGTTATCCTGTAACTAAAAAACAGTTATAAGTGAATACATGCCATGTGTACATTTCTGAGAAAACTCCCACTCAGGATGAGCTTTTCTAGTTCCATCCATTTGGCTGCAAATTGCATGATTTCCTTGTTTGTGATAGCTGGGTAATATTTCATTGTGTAAATGTACCACATTTTTTTTTCATCCATACTTCAGTTGAAGGACATTTGGGTTGTTTCCAGTTTCTAGCTGTTACAAATAAAGCTGCTATGAACATAGTTGAGGAGATGTCCTTGTGGTTTAGTGAAAAATCTTTTGGATATACGCCCAGGACTGATATGGCTGGGTCTTGAGTTAGAGCTATTCCAAGTTTTCTAAGATATTGCCAGACTGATTTCCATAGTGGTGATACAAGTTCGCACTCCCACCAGCAATGAAAAGTTTTTCTCTTTCTCCACAACCTTTCACCAGCACATGCTGTCATTTGAGTTTTTGATCTTAGCTGTCCTGACAGGTGTGAGATGGAATCTCAGTGTCATCTTGAGTTACATTTCTCTGATGATTAAGGATGCTGAGCATTTCTTCAAATGTCTCTTGCTCATTAGAGATTCCTTTTTTGTGACTCTCGTTGTAACTCTCTACCCCATTTTTTGATTGGATTATTTGGTTTCTTGGTGTTTAATTTCTAAACTCACTATACTGAAGTCCAGTATCCCAGTGTTTCTACATTTAATCCCTGGGAAGATGGCACAACTCTCAAGAGTTTTGTAGGAGTATATGCATATTATCCCTGACAGTTTCTAACACATGTGTGTTTCTAGTGGGTCAAAAGCATTGATCAAATTTAGAACTGTCTAGGATTCGTAAATATCAACAATGCCTGTTCCTGAGGATAATACAGAAAAATAATGAATTTTATTCTAAGAGATACCTGAGGCTTGTGCACTTCTTTAATCCCAACACTAAGGAGGCAGAGGCAGGGGGATATCTGTGAGTTGGAGGCCAGGCTGGTCACAGATATATCTAAGAAAGCAAATGATAAGTTACTTGTGCAATATAGAAATGGATTTAACAATGGAAGTGTTAATGACTACTATCCTTAGAGAGTTAAAAGTAATAATAGAAAATATATGTAATAAAGAGCAATGAACCTCTGATTATTTATAATAAATAAAAATAAATAGTGACTGAATAGTATACTGATTTATCTTATGTAAATTTAAGTGAATCTGTCCTTATTAATAAGAATTATTTGAGTCATTTATGTGCAAATGATGCATTACTTACATAAAAGAAAGAGTATTATAGCTATTAAATACTTGAGGCAATATCTTTCTAATAGATAAAAATGAATGCACATATATAGGTACACAGAACATGTATCATTCATGGGAATACAATGCATGCTTAAGTGATTTTATTTTGTGTCATAAACTGCTTTGAGGGAAATAAACTTTTTCAACAGGAATAACTCTATGACATTGAAAAACAATTAAATTATCAAACAGAAATATGAGGCTATCTATCAAACAGAAATGTGATTTATGGTTGCCAGGTTGGCAAGAATGACAAACAGGAAGTGATTGCTAAGAGGTATTGGGTTCCTTTCTGGAGCTGAACCAATATTCTCAAGTCGGAGAGAGATGATAATTGTCATTTTGTGAACATACTAAAAACAACCGAATTTTACTCTGAAGGTTGAACTTTAAAAAAGTTCAGTGTCTACCGTGCATATTTGAAAATAAAAGGCAAATAGGTAGGAACCGTGGCTCATACCTCTAATTCTATCGCTCTGGAGTTGAGGGAAGAAGACTGCCATGAGTTGAAGACAGCCTGCAATAATAGTAAGTTCCAGAAGATATTGAGTTCTAGAGTGTGAGTGAAACCCTGTCTAGGTTGAGGCTAGACGCAACAATAATGTAGCAAAACATTAAAATATTACATTTACTTATTGTTATAATTATGTGAACAAATGTATGACACAGTATGCATGTATCGGCCAGAAGAAAGTTTGTGAGAATCATTTTCTCCTTTCACCTTTGGGTTCCGGGGATTGAACTTAGGTCACCATACTCATGGTTTTAAACTTCTGATTCAAGTGGCAAGCCCACCAACAATTTTTTTCACAGGACTTTTATCCCATAGGTGCTCATTAAGAATAAGATATGTTTAATTAGATTGATATTTACAGCCTTCAGAATTTTACCTTTCTTTTAAATTTAAAAAGTTTAGATTTATAACTGGTTAATTTATTCTATTTATATACTTCAAAACTCCACTAATTTAAAAGGTAGTTAGTTGAAGATTTGATATTAAATAGTTCCCTGCTGTTTCAGATTACATTGTAGAAATAAATAGTTCAGTTGAGATGTCATGTATAAAAACATTTCACTCACTCCAGGAGTTTTCATGTCTACTCGTCATTCCATATGAAGTTTTATATAAACTTCACAGATTTATAAAGTTAAAAATGTAGTTTGCCTTGCATCTATATAGGTTTGTATAAGCCAGCCCTTCCCTTTTACTGAAGGACTCATAATAGGTTATACTTGAAAGAAACTGGCTAAAATAGATTTATTGATGAATAATAATAATAAAATTGTTTCAATGCTATAATTTCTGATATATGTCTTTAAAAGTTTTGCATTTGTTATAGAGGATATCATTTTCCCTGCTTATCAAACTCTTTCTTATACTATCTTAAAGAACACCATCCTGCCCTTGTTTGCAACTACTCCAAGAAGGAAGGTTACAGTGGTTTAATATTTCATACACATTCATTAAAGCTAATGTATACAGTATTTATCCAAAACAATGGGTTTCCTTAATATGTTTTCAGGCATACACATAATATATTCTATTATATTCCCCTTCCATTGCTTTCTCTTTTCTATGATAGAACATAAAAGAGAAATGTATTTAATAGCCTGGAGCATTGGACACTTGGCTTTCCCAGATAATGGCAGTGTTCTAGGAGGCTCTGAAACCTTGAAGAAGTGACTTCAGTTGCTGGAAGGAGTTCAGGGTGCAGATCTGTGAAAGAAGTTGGAATGCCTCTTCCTTTTTGCCCTATGTGAGCTCTCGATTTGCACAAGCTTCCACAATGCCAGAGCCCATTTATCATGTTCCCTTTGGCATGAAACTGCAAAGTAAAGTGGAACCATCTCCCAAGATTATTCATGTTAAGTATTTGGGTGCAGTGATAAGTTAAATAACTAATACATCTCTCATCCACTCCATCTCCCTTCACTGGAAAAAGGCTCTTGAAGATGTTTTCTGATAATCCCCAATATTTTCACTCTGGTAGGTCATCCTGTTCAGATTAGGTTTAGGAGACTACCCACACAGTGACTACTGTCTGTACCTGGAGACTATATGAATTAATAAGCAATGTTTTTCCAATAATTCTTTTTTTAAATCCTTATTCCCTCAGAATAAGACAATGCAAAAATGAGGAAAACCAAGAGGATAAGTAAGCTTTGACTTTTGGTGGATTTATGGTTTCTGTTTACAGTTCCCTGGAAAATACATTAAAATAACATTAACTTTTTAGAATGCTAGAAATTCTTTAATCTGGTTTTCAGGACATTTATTAATTTAACTTAGTAGTTAATAGGTGATATTGGTAAGTATATTATAATTATGTATAAGACAAAGCATTTAATATATTGATGATTTTTAAACAATCAAACAATGAGATTAATATGACTCCTGGCATACTGATATTATAAAATAATTTTATTGTAGGTATTATAGTACAGATGTCAAGAAATATCACTTCCACATAGTACTTGAAGTTCCAGCTAGAGCAGTAAGACAACTAATGGAGATCAAGGGGATACAATTTGGAAAGGAAGAAGTCAAAATATCCCTACTTGCAGATGATATGATAGTATACATAAATGACCACAAAAATTCTACCAGAGAACTACTAAAGCTGATAAACACTTCAGTAATGTGACTGGATACACAATTAATTCTGGTGGGAGTGCAAGCTTGTACAACTACTATGGAAATCAGTCTGGTGATCTCTTAGAAAACTTTAAATAGCTTTTCCTCAAGACCCAGCCATACCACATCTAATTATACATCAAAATGATTACTCACCAAATCACAAGGAAGTTTCCTCATCTATGTTCATAGCAGCCTTATTTGTAATACCTAGAAACTGAAAACAACCCAGATGTCCCTTAACTGAGGAATGGATTAAAAAACTGTGGTACATCTACACAATGGAATACTACTAAACTATCAGAAACAACAAAATCCTGCAATTTGCATCCAAATGGATGGAACTAGAGAAGCTCATCCTAAGTGAGCTAACTCAGACTCAGAAGGATACATATGGCATCTATTCACTTATAATTGGATTTTAGCCATATAGTACAGGATAACTATACTACAACCAATGCACCTAGGGGAACAGGAACATAGACTTTGTTTCCTATCAATGAGACACTTAGCCCTAGTGGTGCTGCCTTGTAGGCCCCCAGTGAATGAGGAGGCTCTTGGCCCTCATATAACTGCTGAAATGGGGTGGGGGACTATTCCATAGGGACACTCCACTCCAGAAGAGTGGAACGGATGGGATTGGGGTAAAGGGTGGGAGGGTGGAACTGGGAGGGGCAGAAAGGGGACACTGAGATGGAGATGTAACCTGAAGTAATAAATAAATATTAAAAATTATTAAAAATAAATATCAGATGCCTATTTAAAAAACTCACTAGCCCTTCTTTACACAAAAGATAAATGGGATGGGTTGAGAAAGAAAATAGGGAAATAACACCCTTCACAATAGCCACAAATAATATAAAATACTGGAGGTATCATTATCCATGATTTCAAGCTGTACCTCAGAGCAATAGTAATAAAAACAGTATGGTACTGCATAGAAACAGTTCGACTGATCAATGGAATAAAATCAATGACCCAGAAATAAACCTATATACCTATAGTCACTTGATTTTTGACAAAGAAGCCAAAACCACACAATGATGAAAGGACAGCATCTTCAACAAATGGTGTTGGTCTAACTGGATGTCAACATGTAGAAGAATAAAAATAGACCTATAGTTATCACCTTGTACAAAACTTGAGTCCAAGTGGATCCAAGACCTCTACATAAAACCAATCATACTAAATATAACAAAAGAGAAATTGGGGAAAAACCTTAAACTCATTGAGACAGGGGACAACTCCCTGAACAGAACACCAATAGCTCAGGATCTAAGAAGACCAACTATCAAGAATTGTGACCTTATGATACTGAAAAGCTTCTTGTAAGGCAAAGGAGAGTGTCATTAGAACAAAAAGACAGCCTACACATTGAGAAAAGTTGCTCATCAACCCCATTTCTGATAGAGGCCTAATACCCAAAATTTATTAAGCACTCAAGAAATTTAACACCAAAACCCCAAAAAACAATCAAAAAATGGGGTACAGAGCTAAACTGAGAATTCAAAAAAGAGAAATCTCTAATGCTAAGAGATACTTGAAGAAATATTCAGTCTCCTTCGTCATCAGGGAAATGCAACTCAAAACAACTCTGAGATTCCACCTCAGACCCTTCACAATGATTGAGATCAAAAACTGAAGTGACAGCACATGCTGGACAGGATGTGGAAAAAGGGGAACACTCAATACAGGTGGGATTGCAAACTTGTACAACCAATTTGGAAATCAATCTGGCAGTTTCTCAGAAAATTGGGAATAATTCTAACAAAAATCCAGGTATACTGCTTCTTGACATATATCCAAAAGATTATGCATCAAACCACAAGGACATTGGCTTGACTATATTCATAACAGCATTATTTGTAGTAGCCAGATGGAAACATCCCAGACATTCTTCATCTGAAGAATGGATAAAAAACTATGGTACATTTACACAATGGAATTCAGAAATCAAAAGTAAGAAAATTATGCAATTTTCAACCAAATGGATGGAACTAGAAACACTTCTCACTGAGTGAGATAATCCAGACCCAGAAAGATACACATTGTATGTACTCACTTATAACTGTATATTAGCCATATAGTACATGATTACCATCTTACAACCCATAGACCCAAGGAGACAGGGAACCTAGCATATACTAGTTATGCTCTATAACTGTAACTATCCTATAAGAAACTTCACCCAGCAACAGATTAAAACAGACTGAGATATATAGCAAACATTAGTTGGAACTCTGGGAATCATGTATAAGAGAGGTAGGAGGAACAGAAAGATCAGGAGGGAGCAAGAACTCCACATAAAAATCAATAGGACTAACTAACATAGGATTCTTGAGGTGTACAGAGGCTGAAATTAACCAAACCATACCAAACCAAAACAAAACACAACACAAATAACAAAGCATGTAGAGAGTGGACCTCGATCCCCTACACATATGTAGATATAGGCAACTCAGTCATCACGTAGATCCTTAGCAAATTGAGGGGTTGTGGTGGGGGGGGGCAGGCTGTCTCTGATATGGACTATGTTGCCTATTGGTGGAACAATTTACCCCAGCTTGGCTGCCATGTTGGCCCTCAGTGCAAGAGGAAGTTCTTACTCTGATGAAATGAGGGGAGTTGATGTGTGGAGAGCTTCCTCCATCTGAGGAGAAGGAAAGGAGGGATAGGTGATGGAGGGTGAGAGGGTGGAAGGGAGGGGAGGAGAAAGGGGGCTGTCATTGAGGTGTAACTTGAATAAATAATAAATAAGTAAATAAATAAATTTTAAAAGAAAGCATCTGAATAAAAAAATCTCAATTTAAAAGCATTACACAGATAATGATACTTATGGAAAGAATATAATTTATTCATATATAGTTTATATTTATATACTATGCAATTTTAGAGCTCAAGAAACAAATATTTTGCTGGGTTTTGGTATTTAATCTATCTAATGCCAAGTTAGATTGATGAGCAATAAGAAATTAATATAGACCTGTTCATTGCTATGGAAATAAAAGAAAAATGGTTTTAAAATGATTATATGGTGTTCTGAGAAAGGGTGATCAATAGGCATTAAAAAGAAAGTAATTTCCAAAGCATAGAAAATGCTGTAAAGAGACAAATGGTGATAACAGGACAGAGTAGGTTCCTAGGAGGGATATGAAACCACACAAAGAACTCTCCTGAAAACCCATCATTGATAGAAGGAGTGAGTTAAGATAGTAATTATTTTGAGTGAACATTATATATTTTTAAAATACTTTAGTATAGAAAATATGAAGGTTAAGATAATTTCTGTTATGTAAGATAAAGTTGAAAATTGTAACCATTAAATATTACTTCCTAGAATAAAATATATTATGTAATGTATCTGGTTCATTCTTACTCCAAAATTGTTTTCTTGTTTATTTAAAATTAAAATTTAATTAGAAATATTTAATTTTATCAAGCAGTCTTAACTTAGACACAGGTAAGTCACCATACCTCTTATGGATCAAGCTCCTGCTACCATGTGTTCTTCACAGTGATGTACTGTAACTCTGAAGAAATGAAGCCAAAATAAATACTTTCTTCTTGAAGTTGTTTATTGTCGTATCTAATAACAGCAGAACATGATTGTTATAGTATCTAATAGCAGCAGAAAAGAAACTAATAAACAAATCAAAACTTTTACTTTCTGACTCAGAGTCCAGAGGAATCAAAACTTTGTGCACAAGAATCTTATCTTCCAGTGCAATTAAATAATTAATAATGTCTTTCTGAGGAAGCTCATGCATCTAGACCAGTAATGCCTACTAATGGAAGTAAAGAACTTTATTGCAATTTTACAAGATACAAAGAGACACATGAAGAATAGCACAGTATCTAAATCTCTTCAATTAGGAGTCACTTGCATACTAAGCCTTCCAATGACAAAATCTCCTTTCTGAGTCTCATAATTGCATTTCACCCATATATAATTTATAATGAAATCATTCCAGATTTTCCATGCCATCAAATCCAGAATTGACTCGGTGTTTATTTGCCCAAATTAACATAAAGCCTCATTGACAAAGGTTTACAAATAAATTTATGCAGGTCCACAAACATGTTATATCCTTACAAATCAAGTTACTAGCCAGAAATTTTTGCTTATTTTCCCGACTGGTGAACCCAAAGCAGAATAAAAGCTATTTCCTCTCCCATTCTTGCCAGAACCATCACTACAGCATCCTAGAGGGAAAATGTTTTATACCTTCAGTCATGTTTTTCTTTTCCATGACAGTGTTACTTGGTGCCTTTCCTCATACAGAATTTATATTGATCTAAACTGAACCAGAGCAAATCAAATATATATATATATATATATATATATATATATATATACATTTCTGACTCAAACCTATCCAGGTTCTATTTCCTGAGACATATTTTAAAACTATCTTTAACCATCTTCTTATGCTAAAATTCCTTTTTTACACTTAAATTTTGTCTCTTCCAAAGCCTCACAGAGCAAAATTTCTGCTCATTCCAGTTTCACTCTGGAATTAGCAGACTCACATTTGAATTAGCCATTTCCACATCATTGGACAACCATTCTCATATTCACCAGCCCTAGATAGAGATTATACTCCATATCATTTTTACTTCTCCAAAAAGTGTAATCATGTATTTAATAAAGAACTAAAACTTGTGGTTTTTCAAGTCGGTTTTCCCACTGAAATGAACTTTATTATGTGACAGTATTTTTTAAGAACTTTCTTTCTAGAAGCTGTGAGATACAGCCAACTTTGATTCATAACTAGTAAATTTAAAAGAAAGTAGGAAACTGAGAAATGAAAAGTTATGCAGTGATCTTTCCTCATAATGCTTCTGGCAGCAGATCCTGGGCAGAAAATCCTGCCATACACTCAATATTCCTTGTTCCCAACAAACAGACACCATTCCTTTCAACACAGGCTCCATCCAAGTACGAATGCAGATATTAGCTCCCATTCATGCTATGAGCAGTGTCTTCCAGTTTTTCTTATCCTAGTGGTATTTTCCATTTTGTTTTTCATTTTTTAAATGTTTATTTATTACTTCATGTTACATCTCCATCACAGTCCCCTTCCTCCATCCCTCCCAGCCCCACCCCCTTCCCTCTTCACTTCTCCCAGAACTCATAATTCTTTTTTTTTTTTTAGTAATTAGGCCACAATTATGAAAATTATAAGATAACTTCCAGTAGAGGATGAGCATCAGAGAATCTCCATTTGGACATGACTGCAGTAGTGTCAAACATCACTGGACAAGAAAAATCCCTTGTTTCAACTGTAGACAGAACGCTATCCAAAAAGGACAAAACTTGGAATCAGGTAAGTTGACAGCCTAGCTCTCTGCAAGACAGGATTGGAAAGTTCTTCATAATTCCTGCTTTACAATTAATGTCTGTCAAAGAAACAGGGCCAAAAGGATGCAGATTGATGCTCTAATGTATGGAGAGAAATTGGGGACTGTCCAGGCAGCAAGTTGTCTGTCATTTCTTAATTTTGGAAGCTGCTGACTCTGCACTTCCCCTATAACCAGATATATAGATATTTATCCTTCTCAGGTCTCTGGGGTGGTTGAAGAATAGATAGTTATAGTCTCACAGTTAAATTTTAAGTTGTTTAGGAATTAAAAAGAAGGTTCTAGGTCTAAGAAGATGTTTTTAAGTTGATAATGCAAGTTAGGATGGAAATTGAGTTAAGTATAGAACTTTAAACTTATGAAGATAGATAAAAAATATAATATTAATATTAGTTGCCAAATATGTATGTATTGGACATTGGGAATATATGTTATATCCAGTGGTATTTTTCTAAGGGAAAATTTCATGGAATGAGAAGGGGCAGACTCAACATATTTTATAGGTACTATCCTGACATACAGTTTACATTTTATCTTTAATGATAGTGAGATGATGTAGAAAATTAGCCAAATTAACTAAAAGACAGAGGGAGAAAACACAAATCAACAAAAATCAGAAGAGTATACACCCAAATGCCTCTTCACGGAATCGTAAGGAAGTTTCCTCATCTATGTTTATAGCAGCCTTGTTTGTAATAGCTAGAAACTGGAAACAACCCAGATGTCCCTCAAACGAAGAATGGGTTAAAAAACTGCAGTACATCTACACAGTGGAATATTATTCAGCTATCAGGAACAATGAAATTATGCAATTTGCAGCCAAAAGGATGGAACTAGAAAAGCTCATCCTGAGTGAGCTAACCCAGTCTCAGAAGGACGCATATAGCATCTATTCACTTATAGTACGATTTTAGCTATATAGTAGAAGGTATCGATACTACAACTAACACACCAAAGGGAACTTGGTCATAGATTTCTTATTTTTAATTTTTATTTTTTATTTATTTTTTATATATTAGTTATATTTTTTCTATTTTTTAGTCTTTTTTATCTATTGTATGCTTATTGCTTTGTTTGTTTACTAGTTCTCTCTCCCGGGCAATGAGACACTTTTCACTGATGGTACTGCTTCATAGACCCCCAATGAATGAGGAGACTCTTGGCCCTCATAAGACTTCTCAACTGAGATGAGGGACTGTTATATAAGGACACCCCACCCCAGAGAAATGAGATGGAAGGGTTAGGAGGTAAAGAAAAAAAATGAAATGTGATGTTTCGGCCTTTTCCTACTAACTGTCATGAACTGTTTAGGATAATTAAGAAATGCAAACTAATGGTTATTCAAGCCAGTCATTCTGTTAGGTACTATGACAGCCTACTATAGTTACTTGCTAAGCTAATCAGAAATCAACCTGCTAAGAGACAAGCAACATCTGCTTACCCTAATATAAGAGATAGATAGGGCCTCTTCAAAAACCTCAAGAGATCTGCAGAATATGGCATTCAAAGATATTTTCGTACCTTTAGATTTTTTTATATCGAGACATATCAACTCCTGACAGCATCCCCTATTCTCCTCCAAGTAGAAGATAAGCATCGAAGAATCTCCAGTGGGAGATGATTGAATTAGTGGCAAGCCTATCTCTTGGTAGGAAAAGCCCCTTGCTCCAACTGTAGACAGAATGCTGTCCAAAAAGGACAAAACCTGGAAGCAGGTAAGTCAACAGCCTAGCTCTGAGAAGACAGGGTGGGTAAGTCCTTCATAACCCCTGCTCTACAATCAATGTCTGTCAGAGAAACGGGGACAAACGACTGAAGATCGATGCTGTAATGTATGGAGAGAAAATGGGAACTGTCCAGGCAGCCACTGGTATGTCATTTCTTAGTTTGGGAAGCTGCAGGCCCTGTACTTCCTATAAAATCAGATATATTTATCCCTCTCAGGTCTCTGAGGTGGTTGAAGAACAGATAGCTAGAGTCTCATAATTAAATTTTGAGTTGTTTAGGAGTCAAGAGAGTTTTATAGGTCTAAGAAGATACTTTTAAAATTGTGTTGCAAGTTAGTATGAATGTTGAGTCAGATATAGAACTTTAAACTCATGGAGATGGTTAGATAGTAGAATGTTAAAGTCAGGTACCAAATACATATGGACTGGTCATTGGGAATGTACGTTAAGCCATATAACCCTCATAACTGTGGCCTAAGGCCTAATTACCTCTGTTGTTTTGTACTGTATTTATTATTATAAGAGAAAGAACCATTTTTTGGACTGAAAGGGGAAACTGTAGGAGGAAATAAGATATACCTTAAACTTAAAAGAAAAAAAAAAAAGGGAAGAGGATGGGGGGTTGAAGATAGGAGGGTGGGAATGGATGGGAAATAGGGAGGGGACTGCGATTAAGATGTAACTTGAAGAAATACAAAATAAAGGAAAAAATTATTAATTAAGACCATTATTCATGGTATAGTTAAAATTCCTTGGGAATCTGGCACTCAATTAGAAATTTATTTTCAAGTTTCTATTATTTTTCTAAAGAGCTGACTTTCCTTTGGTTAAGGTTATTTTTATCTGTTATCATTGCTTTCTAAATGATTGGTAAATCCAGATGCAGAGGTAATTGTTTTTTTTTAACTCAATCACACTTAATATTTATTAAGATACGAATCCTGATGACTCATGCTTCCTCCAGTTCTAGGAAATTCCTAGTCATAATCCCTTTGAATGATATCCTTTCATTATTTCACTTCCTTTCTAGTCTAAGCACTTCTCAGTCATATGTTGAATTTAGCAATCTGTTTTCTGTTATTTTAATTTTCATTTGACATTTTCTGTTTGCCTCTTTGATTAGTGCTTTTGTAAAATTTAAAAGTGCAAACTTCCCTTTTCCAAGTTGTTCTTTAGCTGAATGTTGTACGTGAGTTAACCTACAAATTAATCAGAGTATAGAGTTAGAAACCTGACTTAAGGAAGTCATTGAATTCCCTATGCTTCAATTTCTTCTTTACAAAGACAGTGATCACAATACCTATTTGTAGGACTACTGCATGCTAATATTTGTATTTATATATTTCATTTATTGACTCATCTACCTTGTCTATACTGTCAAATTCATGTATCTGCATTTAGCCCATTGTTTTTATTGCAGCCCTAGGGAAATAAATGTAATGTTTTATAAAGTTTGTCTTCCACATTAGTGCTGCATAGATGCTATTGCTTTTTATATAACACCTTCTGTAACCCAGATACAAAAATTCTTATAGGAATAGTGTTTACTAGGAAGCCTGTGTCTCAATAAAGGATATGAAGCTTTTGCTATGTACACTTATAGTCCCTCTGTATTTCTCATTCTTAACACTTGACTTAGATAAAAGTCACTACTTACAGAATAAATCACGGTGTGTGCATCTGTTGAATAGTTATGCCTTTTTATTTATTTTCATTATTTATTGATCTACTAAAATGTTTATGGTTAAATTATGTGAGCATTTTTGAGAACTAATGAGATAAAACCATTATTTCTGCTGTTTTGTGTAGACACGTACATCAATCTTTAGTAAAATGTATGTGAATTATATGAAATATAGCAAAGGTTTTCTAGCTGTATCTGTACAATATTATGGGGCTATACTCCTTTTATATATAAAATTTTCATGCAAAAAAAGTGCAGTGGTTGTAGCTTAGCCAAGTCCTTCACTGGCACACGTGATTAATGCTGTTCTGTGTTCCATCATTCAAGCACACATATACACATATCCACACAAACATTAGCATAGACATAACACACAGAAAGGGAGGCAGGGAGAGAGGAGAGACAGATTAACAGGGAGAAGCAGAGACAGGAGACAGACAGAGATAGAGGAAGACAAAGAAAGAGGAACAGAGATAATTTTAATATGATTCCAACTTCTAAATTAACAAATGTCTACACTCTGTCAATTTTGGTTCAGACGAGACCTTATCATTTGTAAGTAGATTATTATCTATCTCCTGTATATTCATTAAACATAGCCATTTTTAGTCTATAATAATTTAATTTTTAAATTTCTCTTTACATGTGTTACTCTACAGAATGGAAGAGCAAAGATCTACTGTTGCTTCAGTTAATTTCTTGTTATACAGTGAGTCTAAGCCTGGGGAGTAATGGCACTTTCCTGATAGCTTGGAAATATACAAGAGCACATGAACAGCCTCCTCTAGATATGTTGTTCATCTTGCCCAGCAGTGACTCTTCAGGATTAATGACTTCTTTACATACTTGTGTCTTATGATTTTGGAGATCTTTAAGACATCACATACTTATTGACAAGAAGTAAATTAGGATAAATAATGCAAGAAAAATTTACTTATGACCATGGAGAATCCCTTCCTTCCCCACCCAACTAATGTGTGCTGTCTTGAAACAGGAGGACCAATGTCATAACTATTCAATAATAAAATAACATATGCCAGCATTATCATTGGTTCTATTTTAAATAACATCTGGCTTGGTGAATTTCCATCTTTCCACTGATAAAAGTAGAAAAATAATTATGATAACTCATTTAATATTTTTGAAATATGGTCTCATTTATTTCAGCCTGACTTTACACACTCATGTGGCTGAAGATGATTTTGAACTTTTGATCCTCCAGTGAGTGCTGAGATTATAGATGTGAACAATCACACCCAGTTTTTATATATGCTTGAAATCTAATCCAGGCTTTTAAAATATACTGCAAGGACTCTGGCAACTGAGTTATATCCCAGCCCCTCATGCATGATTTTGATTTAGATTTCTATAACACTGTTTTCTTAGAAACTATTAGCATTCATGAATGTCCATAACATATACCAAGATAATGGTCAAATATAAATCAAAACTCGACAAAATTCTCTGCCATTCAAAGTGTTATGAAATACTTTTAAAAAGACTACCAAACTAATGATTGCAAAGCTAACACATTTATTAGGTTAAACCATAGGACATCTTTTCTTTTTCTTTCTGTGTTTTTATTTTTCTATTTACATAAGTAAAGAATAAGGGAGAACATTTGTATGTGACTTCATCTAAGAATTGTATGATTCCCATACATTTGTAGTTCACAATAAGAAATATTTGAAATATTATTGAGAATACAGCCAACATAAAGTATTATCCAGTGGATTTTGGTAGTTGACAACATATATCCATAGTCTTTCTGTGAGTCAGGAATTTATATTGTGTGTAAAGGTAGCATATACACACACATGTCACATACACATGCCTGTTCACATTGGTGTAGAGGCCAGAAAAGATCAGTGGGTATCAGACTCTTCCATTCTCTTTCTTATTCCTTTCAGAGAGAATCTCTCACTGAAGCTGGCAGCCAGAAAATGCCAATGTCTGTCCACCTGTCTATGTCTCTCATAGCACAGGGATCACAGCAGTGCATGTTGCCATCCTCAGCATTTCATATTGCTTCTTGCATCTGAACTCAGGTCCTTGCAGTTTCACAGTAGCTTTTGTACCCTCTGAAACATATATCCAGTTGTTATGTATGACAGCATCAAGATACGACTCTTTTTTAGAGCTTTCTATTGTGTTTTATTTAATATTTTATCTGTTTGGGTGTTGTGCTTGCATATATATTTGTATATCATGTCCATATAGTATATCCATGAAGGCCAGAGGAGGGTATCAGATCCCCTGGGACTGGAGCTGTAAGATGCTATGAGCCATCATGGGGGATCTGAGGCTGAACTGAGGAACAGTCAGTGCTAACTGCTGAGTCATCACTAAAGGCCCTGTATCTTAATGTCAAACTGACTAGATATTCTACTAAATGAAAGCATATAAGAGTCACAATAAAATATTCCTAACATAAAAATAGAAAGGTATTTCAAATCACAAGGTTGAAGAAAACCTCATGTGTGCAGAAACAAAATAGCCTCAATTTGTGCAAAGAAGCTTAAGCAGGAGCTTGAGATTAAGAGGTGAAAACTGTGTTTCTTTAGGAAAATCATCCAGGCTATATGTACAGAAACCAGAAAAGTTGCAAATAAGAAAATAAACAAATGATATATCAGACAAAAATTATGCAAAGAAAAGCTAACAGTCAGTCGCATTAACATAAGCAAACAATGATAATCAAAAAGGGACCACAAGTGCTGGTAGGATTTCAAGCTGACACATGAAAACCACCAACCTACAGGCCTTGAAATGAAGGCCAGATACAAAAAATAAATAACATAGCAATAAAAAAGCAATTAAAATGGATAACAACACTTGAGGCTTTTGACATGCTAGTTTAAGAAGATATCTTTAAGTTTGTGTGCAAGTTAGGGTGGAAACTGAGTTAGGTATAGAACTTTAAACTCAGAGATATATGGATAATAGAATATTATTATCAGTTGCCAAATACGTATGGAGTGGAGAATGAGAATGTATGTTATACTTTATAATTTTAATAATTGCTGTCTAATTGTTCTTATTGTTTTGTATTGTATTTATTGTCAGAAGAAAAAGAGCCTTTTATTGGACTAAAAGGGAGAGCCGTTGTTGGGAAAAAGATACACTTAAATTTAAAAAAAAAGTGGATAGGAGGGAGAAGGAGGAGAGAGTAGGAGTTTGGGACTGGGAGGGGAAAGAAAGAGGGGATTGTGATTGAAGTGTAACTTGAATAAATAAATAATTGTTGAAAAAATTAAAAAAATAAAGAATCATTTGCATTTGGACAAGAAAAAACTTGGAGTGAATTTTAAAATTAAATTAAAATTAAAGCTCAGAAAGTATGATGCAGCTGGCATACTTTAGCACATTTACAGTTGTGCACTTGCAAAAATAGCAAGTGGAAAAGTATGCTTACCCAGAGGCTGATTCTGAGTAAAACAGGTTATATAAGAATATAATGTTGGAACAAGTCCCAGAAACCAACAAATACATTTCATTTTATACTAGTAATCATGTTACTCATCCTGAAAGTGAGAATTCAACCACTTAATGTACATTGTAAATATGATTAAGATCGACAAAAACAATATGAATGTAGAAATGACTATAATATATAATTTCTATTAAAATTGAAAAAATAAATGGCATTTCATTCATTCATTTCAGAGACTATTACAAACTCAGATAAATGTATTCAAACCTTATGAAAATCTAAACAGTTGAATCAATAGAAAAATGGGAGCACTGTATTCACATAATAATGAGGTACATGGATAAAAGCATATCTTCCAAAATTCATGTACATCTTGAACCTTAGAACATGCACTTCTAGAGACAGACAATGAAGAGGTAATGAATTAAGTTCACACTAGCTAAGGATGGACCCAAACCCAATACATGATGATAGGTACAAGGGTGAGTCCCTATTGCTCATGTAGCAAAGCTTCAGCTCATTGAGCTTAAAACCAGGGATACTGAGGCTTCTAGGTGAGTAGTAGATATCCAAAACAGGAGAAGGCAGGTTCTCCCTAAATACTTTAGAGTAAGAATAGGTGCAGACTCCTCAATTTCAGATTTCTATCCTGCACAACTGTATGGTTATTTCCTTTAAAACAGTTATTTTGTGGTAATTTATTGATACATGCAGATAAAAAGGAAGATTTTAAAATGTAAAAGTCTTAAATGTATTGATAAACTACAATTCATCTTTTACTATAATCATCAATATTCATCATAGAAATTAAGACTTTAATTTCATGTGAATTTTAAAGTACATCTGAATGAAAAGCAAGACAACCAGATTGCCAGTGTTATATGTCACAGTGCTTACCAAATCATGTAGATAAAAGAAACATGGTTGATGCTGTAGAGATGCCTTAGTGACTAAAAACACTGCCTGCTCTTCCTGATTCAATTCCGAGCACTCACATGGCATTCACAGCTGTCTGCTAGTCCAGTTACAGGTGGTCCAGTAAACTTTTCTGGCCTTAGCCTGCAGTATATGTAGTGAAAATATATACACACAAGCAATACACTTAGATATCATTATATAATGAAAATAGTATGACTCATTAGGAAGGAGAAACACTGTTGAATGGAGACTAGTGAACAAGTTTCACTGTAACACACAGATACAATTATTATATGTTCATATATAATTATTGACTATATTAAAGTAAATAGTCACATATTGTGAAGAACAAGATTCTGAAAACAAAAGAAGAGTGATTGCTAAACATTATTAAAAAAACTCTTGATGTGTTAAACCAACTGAAAAATTAAGTGCATTTTAGACAACATTTAAACTAAAATTTTAAGAATCCACAGAAACATAATTGAATGACAAAATTGCTAATATCATTATTACTCTCTGAAACAGATAAAATGACACTTTCAGAATACATAAAGGGCTTCTAAAAAAGAGAATAATAAGGCATTAAAAGATGGCAGAGTCCAGAAATTTTGCCTAGGTGGGAATATGAGGAATACTTTGACACTGCCCCAGGACCAGCAGCCGCTCACTACCAAGAGATAGCAGCCTGCCTTTAGAGAAAAAAGACAACAGAACCTCAAGGAATATATAATATGGATACACACACACATGATTTTATATATATATATATATATATCAGAAAACAATATTTCCATCCAAACAAGGGAGTCAAACATCCAGAGATCAGAAAATGAGGACATCAGAGGGATCAGGTCCAAGATGGGAAAAAAGTTCTGAAGATCAAAACAGAAAATATTGAAAGCACAAAAGAACAAAATACCCATTCCGTTAAAAGCTGATAAAGTAACCAATTCAGAAATAAACAACTTAAAGGATAATTTTCAAGCTGTGTTATCATCGACTAGAGATGACTTCCAAGGCATGTTACCTTGAGACAATAAAAAGAGTTAAGCAACTGCATAAAAGCCAAAACAAGATACTAACATGGCCAAAAAGCAAATGCATGACTATTATAATGGCCAGATTGTTCAGTCTAAGATTTATTTAGAAAGCTTCTTAAAGTTAAAGGTGAGAGTTCTGCAACAATCAAGAAACTCCCCATGACTGTGTCTAAAGCCATGAAGGCTCAGTCTGAGCATGTAAATGCCATCAGTAAAAGACCCCCAAATATGACTGCTACCACCAAGTGTTCTATCAGTTGGTAATACTGCCGAAGGTCACCAGGAGTCTGAGCTTGATGCATGAACAAGGGAATTTTATTGTTGGCAAGTCAAGGCAGGGACTGAACATGCCTTCCACACTGTGGAGTCAGTGTGCAGCCTGAGTCCCAAGTTTGTTGTTTTTAAGGGATAAACTGCTAGCAGGGCAGGTGGCAGAGCTTTCAAGTCTTGGCATTATGGCTGTCTAAACATAGCTGACCTTTAAGCAAACAAGCCAGAGGCACATCTAGTAATGTAAAATATGTCTGGGAACTTCCTGATGAGCCCATTCCTGGGAGTGGAAAGGATAATTCCAAACTTAACAGTTACATGATTAACAGACCATGAAACAATTGAGTTAACCTTATTAGTTATGCAAGTCTTTTTGGGGGCAGGGGGCAGAGGTCAGTTCTCTCTGTGCACACACACACACACACACACACACACACACACAAGGGGGTCAATAGTTGGGCAATCTCTGGGCTGTTGTCATAGGCTGTTGTACAAACACTGAGCCATTCTCCCTTGAAGGTCCCTGTCATCTGTGGTTTGCACAGATGGTCCCTGTTTTCCTAGGCACAAGGTCTCTTAAGAAGGGGAAGCTATTTCTAGCTCTAATTTTGAGCTGATTCTTTCAAAAGGCTAAAATAGCCAAAGCTGAGCAGAATAGGGGTTTTCTCATTTCTCTTTTCACACGCTTGTACATTGTTGGGGTTGATTTGAAACTAACTAAATATTCAAATATGAATGTTTGCCCCCTGAGATCTGCTTGCTCTCTAGGAGCAAATCCTCATATATCCAAATAACATGGCATAAACCTTGCCTCCAAATTATAACTGATTGGTTAATAAAAAGACTGACAATGTACATCTAGGCAGAGAGACAAGTGGAAGGCAAGACTTCCTGGGAGAGAGAAAGGAACTAAGGGAGGGAAATAAAAGAAGGTCCCTTCAGGAGGTGAGAGGAGACTGGCATGGCAATGTGCCTGGAATATATGGCTAGCCACATGGTTGAATGGGGCTAGGTGATTGAGTTAACTTAGATGAACCAGGTGAGAGTCTGCCTAGCTAAGGCCTAAGCTTTGAGATATTAAAAGGTTTTGCCATCTTTATTTTTATGCCCTAAGGGCCACCGTAGGTCTTAAACCTTTTCACCAGGAAACATAAGCCACTGGTCTACAGCAAATAATAATTTGTGAGCACTAATTCAAAGAATACACTTGTGCAACCACCTATTAGAAGACTCCATAAGAATACCCAAGGTACTGGGAAATGGCCTCAGCAGGACCCTTTCCAAAGTTACAATCAGAAAAGGATCACTTGAAAAAGAATTATATCCAGCAGAATAATTTCTACCTCTTGTCAAAAGCAGTTATTCTCAGGACACAATTTGAGATAAGATACCATCCAGAAGCTAACATCTAAATGTGTAGGCAGGAATAATTTGTCTAATACTAGATTTATAGAAAAGTCAAAAAATATTGACCAGCACAGATACACAATATCAGGCGCAACTGTTCATAGATAAGTTCAGTCCAAAGAAACCACAGAAGAGAGAAAAGCTTGAATGACTGAGTGGAGAACTTGCAAAGGAAAAATAATAAAAAGCCCTCCTAATTTAATAGTTACCCAGGCAGAGCCAAGGTGACAAAATGAAAACCAAGTTGAAGGCAGAAGAAGAGGAACAGAGATTATTTACAGAAAAGTAAACAAAACAATTATAGAATTCTGAACATGATTAGTAAGGGATGCTCAAAAGAAGAAATTTTAGACACATTGAATAACCTGATTCATAATATTTCAGATGCCAAAAAACTTGTGAAATATTGGATATGTCTTAAGTGTATTGAACCAATCACAAGTCCTATTGAAAATATTATCTCAGTCTAAGAGAAGGCTATCCTGGCATGGACTCAGCCTATTAAAGAGATACAGCATACAATCATAGATATTCTAACAATAGAGAGTCAAGAAAAAGTCAATTAAACAAAATTGAGGAGGCTCATGCAACCAAGGAACATATATGGGAAGTAAAAATTGAACATGCAAGTGATAATCTAGAGTCAGGAAAACCAGAAAAGGAGAATGACCATCATAAACATGTTGAAGTTTATGAAAACAACCAGAAAACAAAACTAAAGACCATCCAATGATTTCTGCAACCCCTGATTCAAAAATTGAAGGAGGTTTCCTAATTGTATATAGTGTATCTTCTACACCACACTTGCAAAGTTTGAAAAAGAAGATGCAACATCATAAAACTTCTACATTTACAGAGGTAAGCTTTCCGACACCAGTGAAATGCTCATGTAATATTTAAGACAAGACTTTACAAATGCTAGACATGGACACATCTATGTTTTCATTGGAACAGTTGTTTGCATTTGGAGAAGATATTTTGTTTATCGCCCTCTGTTCTCTGAGACTTGATATGATAGGAAAGAAATAACCATCCTGAGCAATGACTGTTGTATTATTTCTATGGTGGTTTGTTTAGTACAACTTTATAATGATCTAAAGTTTTCCATGTGCCTAACTATAATACAGGTGAACTTCATTGGCTTTTTTATTGTGCTTTTAAAATATAATGTTAGCTTCTTCATTTTACTAATTGCTTATAGTAATATGCATAATCAGAAAATGTAGTCAATATAAATTTATATTTTTACATTGACTTTGTACTTAATACTTTTATAATAAATATATGTATAATGTTCCAAAAAAGTGAAAATAACAATAAATTATTTAAGAAAAGAAAATGTTTGTTTGATAGTACATACTTTTGACCTTATTGTTAATCAGGGAAATGTAAATTCAAATAATGAGCTATTTTTCAGATCTAGCAAGATAGGTAAATTTTAAACTTTCTAAAAAATTACAAAGAATGATTTGGGAGAAATTTTACCTTGGGTCCAATTTTAGTAAAAATATAACTTCTAAGGATTACTTTCATTGGTATTGTTTTAACTCCTAAGGAAATAGAAACAGTCATTAAAAATTTTCCAACCAAAAAAAGCCCAGGGCCAGATGGTTTTAGAACAGAATTCTATCAGACCTTCGAAGAAGAACTAACAATACTCTTCAAACTCTTTCACAAAATAGAATCAGAACGAACACTGCCAAGCACATTCTATGAGGCCACAGTCACCCTGATTCCTAAACCACACAAAGACCCAACAAAGAAAGAGAACTTCAGACCAATCTATCTCATGAACATAGATGCAAAAATACTTAATAAAATACTAGCAAACCGAATTCAAGAACACATCAAAAAATATCATAAAACCATGATCAAGTAGGCTTCATCCCAGGAATGCAGGGATGGTTCAACATAGAAAGTCTATCAATGTAATTCACCATATAAAAAAGATGATAGAAAAAACCACATGATAATCTCACTAGATGCAGGAAAAGCATTTGACAAAATCCAACACTCCTTCATGCTAAACGTTCTGGAGAGAACGGGCATACAAGGACCGTACCAAGAAATAATAAAGGCAATATACAGCAAGCCAGTGACCAACATCAAATTAAATGGAGAGAAACTTGAAGCATTTCTTCTAAACTCAGGGACAAGACAAGGTTGTCCACTTTCACCATATCTCTTCAACATAGTACTTGAAGTTCTTGCTAGAGCAATAAGACAACTAAAAGAGATCAAGGGGATACAAATTGGAAACGAAGAAGTCAAATTATCCCTATTTGCAGACGATATGATAGTACACATAAGCGACCCCAAAAATTCCACCAGAGAACTCTTACAGCTGATGAACATTTTCAGCAAGGTGGCTGGATACAAAATTAACTCAAAAAAATCAGAAGCCCTTCTTTATACAACAAATAAATGGGCTGAGTAAAAAATCAGGGAAACAACTTCCTTCACAACAGCCACAAATTTCCAAAAATATTAAAACATGACCACTCAACAAATATTTCTAAAATAACATTTTCAGGTAAATTTAGGCTTTGTGTACACCTACTTTCCGAATTAGTACAAATGTAAGTGCGCATATTGATATGGTAGAATGTTTATATTTTAAGTAATCAAAGAAGATTGTTTTTAAAGATCTCACTGTGCAATATGAACATCAATTTTTAAAAATAATACATTCAGTTTCCACTTATGAATATTTTAAAACATTGTCAATGTCATAAAAATTGCATATGCCCATCAAAATAAAAACGTGTAATTAGTATACATGTAATAGATAGGTTTTAATTTGTAATAATTACTTAATCTAGTGAAGGTTAAGGTAATAGGATTGTGCCAAACAACCATGGGAAAGATGGAATTCATTTCTGAAATGAATTCAAATAAATTTTATGTTTTATGTTCTTGACCCTTAATGTACATTTTTATATTTTTCATATATTTACTTTTAAATGTATTTATAAGTGTTTTCTTAATTTTGTTGTTAATTTTAAATCATTGCTTTGACCTGGCTCCTCGTTTGATATTATCACATATTTATATTACTCATCATTATCCCCTGAACTCTTTTTAATATCTGCTTGGAACGTTTCATCTTCTTGAGTATACATATTTAATGTTATTAAAAATCACTTTTCTATTTTCTTTTAGACTTTTTAAAAGTCTTTATTGAATTCTGACTTAAAGTATCAAGAAAGATTAATAAACCCTGAGACAATTTTCAGATTAGTCACACATCAAAGTTTAAATTTATAAACTTTGAGAAATGCTTGTTATGATAAATAATTTCCATTACATTGCAAAGTTAAAGAGTATAAGAATACCAGTAGAATGATTATCTTCATCAATAAAAAGTGAAATCACTAAGTTTTATTTTTATTTAGTACATTTACACTCTTTCTTTGTATATGTACATGTTCCTTTTATGTGTATTTTATATAATATTTACACAGAATATTTTTCTTGAAAATCAAAGTCCTGGTTGTATACCATAAATATGAAGTAACTCCTGTCTTAATTATGTTTCTTACTCCTATTCCCCGTAAAAGCAGCAAATCTATCCTTCCAGAATTGTATTCCATTGTGTAAATGTACCACAGGTTTTTTTAAATTGTATTTTCTTATTGTTATTTTTATTGTTTGCTAATATGCATGTAAAATTATTTTTCCCTATACTTGGTAGCATTTTCACTATCTTGTGCCAGATATAGGTGTTATTGGAGGCATTAAATAATTTTACAATGTATTTATTTGGAAATGTTTCTATATTGAATCTTCCATTAGGATGATTTGAGGAATATACAGAATAAGTGACAAATAACTTTTTAAACTGTAGCCATTTTAAACATTAACAGAGTACAACATAAAGACTGATTTTAAAAGAATGAAACAAATAGATCTTCAAATTAAATATTATTAAAGTTAACGTTGTAGAGACTTTTTTTTTTTAAATAAAACCCAGTCAGTTAGCAGGCATCATAGTGTTTTAGTATTGCCTGTGATCAGTTCTAGTCTCCAAATGACTAAAGTAAGATTGTGTTGTAGAACTGTTATTAACTCTGTATCATGCAGTGATAGTTAAGTGCTTTGAAAATAATAAGTTCTAAAATCCTCTTAAGCGTGTGTCTTCTCCAATAGATGCAGCAAAAGTTGAAAAAATCAAACCAAATGTTCTTTTCTATTTCTCATATTCTGTTGAATTTTCTAGACATTTCAACCTTTACTGTTCTTTGTTTATTTATTTATTTACTGTTTATTTATTACTTCAATTTAGTAATAATTTAGTAATAACAGTCCCCTCCCTCCACACCTCCCGTCCCACCTTCTCACCCTCACATCCTCTCCCCCTTCTCCCACCTATCCTATTCCCTGGATGTGGGGTGCCCTACATATCAGCGCCCTTCAGTTCAGCAGCCTTGTGAGGGCTAACAGCTTCCCCTTGCACTGGGGGCATACATGGCAGCTCCACTAGGGCAAAATATCCTACTGACAAGTAATAAAGTCTGTGTTCCTGTTCCTTTCAGTCTGTTGGTTGTAGGATAGTTATCTTGTACTATATGGCAAAAATCCAGTTATAAGTGAACAGATGCCATATGCATCTTTCTTGATCTGGGTTAGCTCATTCAGGATGAGCTCTTCTAGTTCCATTCATTTGGCAGCAAATTGCATGATTTCCTTGTTTTGATGGCTGAATAGTATTCCATTGTGTAAATGTACCACAGGTTTTTGTTTTTGTTTTTGTTTTTATCCATTCATTGGTTCAGGGACATCTGGGTAGTTTTCAGTTTCTTGCTATTACAAGAAAAGCTTCTATGAACATAGTTGAGGTGGGATCAACATAATAAAAACGGACATCCTACCAAAAGCAATATAAATATTCAATGTAATTCTTATCAAAATACCAACACAATTTTTTACAGATCTTGAAAGAACAATTCTTAACTTCATATGGAATAATGAAAACTCTAGGATAGCTAAAATAATCGTGTAAAATAAAAAAAACATCTGGTGGTATTACCATTCCAGATTTCAAGCTATACTACAGAAAATAATAATAAATACAGCATGTTACTAGTATGATCAACGGAATAGAATTGAAGACCCAGAAATAAACCCACACATCCATGTTCACTTAATTTTTGACAAACAAGCCAAAAATCATACAATGGAAATAGGACAGCATCTTCAACAAATGATGGCCTAAATGGATGTCAACATGTAAAAGAATGAAATTAGACCCATACTTAACACCTTGCACAAAACTTAAGTCCAAATGGATCAAGGACTTTAAAACAAAGCCCAACACACTAAATCTAACAGAAGAGAAAGTGGAGGAAAACCTCAAATTCATTGTCACAGGAGACAACTTCCTGAACACCTGAACAGAATACCAATAGCTCAGGCTCTAAGAGCAATAATCAATAAGTGGGAACTCATGAAACTGACAACCTTCTGTAAGGCAAAGGACACTGTCATGCGAACAAAACGGCAACATACAGATTGGAAAAAGATCTTTACCAACTCCACTACCGACAGAGGGCTAATACTCTAAAATTATAAAGAACTCAAGAAATTAAACACCAAGTAGACAAATAACCTAATCAAAAAATGGGGTATGGAGCTAAACTGAGAACTCACAAAAGAGGAATCTTCAAAGGACAAGAGACCCTTGAAAAAATGCTCAACATCCTTAATCATCAGAGAAATGCAATTAAGAAGACTCTGAGATTCCATCTCACACCTGTCAGAATGGCTAAACTCAAAAACTCAAATGACAACACATGCTGGTGAGGTTGTGGAGGAAGGGGAACTCTCCTCCATTGTGGTGGGAGTGCAAACTTGTACAACCACTCTGGAAATCAGTGTGGTGATATCTTGTTTATTTATCTTTAAGCAAATCTCCGTTTAAGATATGTTCTGAGATTGGAGAATGGATTTCTGCACTCCATTCACACTTTTAAAAGCTTTTCTTACCTTTAATTTTGAAGTCCTATTACCAATGTCTTCAAAAGAAGAATTTTAGATTATTATTAGGTAATGAAGAATTATAAATAGTGACCAGATTTAATATTTCCACAAAAAAGTCTTGTTTTGGGGAGTTGATTGCTTAATTGATCAATTAAAGATATATTGAAAAAATGAATTATATTTGCAGTATTATTTAACTGGTAGGTTTATTTGCACATGAGGACAATCCATTAGGTAACACACTGAAAATACAGATAATGTATCGAGTATAAAAGGAAAGGTAAGGTTAATCAAAGATGAAATGTTCAAAGATTTTTGCAGAGGAGGGAGAGGGAAGAGTTCCAATACTAGAGGTGGTCGAGATCACTACAAGGAAGCAGTATCTCTGGACACAGGACAACAGCTACAGATCTGAACTAAAAGCAGTCGTGACAGCATGCACATTCTGTGCAAACCCAAACCAGACAAATTCCGGCATGGAGTTGGGCCAGAATTTCATGTCTAACTAAGGAACTGTAGTGCTTAGAGATGGTCCATTTCCTCTAAGAATACTGCTCCTGATAAGCCTATCATGCTCCACTGGAACCCAACACATTCAAGAATATTTGAGTAGCACAATGTGGCCTTCATGAGGATGGGGGACAAAGACAAAGTTGTTTGTGACTATAAGGGCAAAGTGGATCTGAGAAGAGTTGGGGGATGGAGGGTATGTTCAAAAATGATGTACAAAATTGCCAAATAACTAATTAAAAATGTACTTAAAAAGTTGAAATATAAAACCCGGAGGAATCATTAAGACACACAAACACAGACACACACACACAGAGACAGACACACACACTCACACACACACACGCACACAGACACACACACAGACAAACACACACTCACACACAGACACACACACACAGACACATACTCACACACATACACAGACACACACACACAGACACATACTCACACACACAGACACACACACACTCACTCACACACACACACTCACACACAGACACACACACACTCACACACAGACACACACACACAGAGACACACACACTAACACACACACTCACACACACAGACACACACACACACACTGTTTAAAAACATTACACTTACCATGGCATGGCTAGGTCGCACTTACTATAGCACGGCTAGGTTCTAGAAACCTACGTGGGATATTTAGAAAGCAGGCAAAATTAAAACATACCTAAGATCAGTTGGGACTTGCAGTGGGATGACTACCAGCAGCCTGGACACACCATTCCCATTCCCATGAGTTCAAGAAATTGATGTACTAAGCATGGTCTTGTACATGTGTTCATTCATACAGTGGTACACTGGCTAACCATACTCACTGAAGACACAAACAGATTAATTTATAAGATGTAATGAAACTTTAGAGATCTGGAAATGGACACTATAATTCTATAATCTTGTGTGTTTTGTCTGTATTTAAAAATACAGCTTCAACCTGAAGTAATAAATAAATATTAAAAAATACAGCTTCATAATTGTATAATACAAGAAGGGGAATAAATTACAGCAGAGGATAGTGACACAGATAGAAGTGCTTTATGAAGTCTATTGATCTGGGTATTCAAAAAACTAATCAAAAATGTGTAATAATAAACAAATATATAAATAAGTAAATGTTTCATACTGAAGAATAGCATAGAATGATAATATTAAAAGAAGTGATGATAGAGATAATTATACAAATACATGAAAATAATACACTTAAATCCGGCTATATGCACAGAGAAATTCATTCACATGCTCATATTCAAGTCACACAGGTGTGCTTATATAACCAAAAAATGCTAAGGAAATTGATGGATTGTCCCAATATTAATAAAGATAATGCTACTTGTAGTTACTGTCCCATGTTTCTCTTCATTATTTCTTACAATTGAGTGTGAATTGAAATTGGTGGCAAATAAAGCATTGAATGTCAGGAAAAGAAAAGTAGCTAATTCTTTGCAGAGATGCTACTGGTAGAAAAGGAATAGAGCTCATGCCATGTCATTTTTGGCCTTCAGCTCTACTCCTTCATGATGGTCAGAGCTAAAAGAATAACTGATAATGAAGAATGAAAGAGAGACAATTGCTACTAGCAATTTGGTTACGTTGATGTATCTTGTTTGAAACTCTGAGATTAGCTGAAAGGACAAACAAAACTATAAATATGCAAGAGTTAGGTAAACAGAGGCATAGTGTGAGGTCAAGATATATTTGGGCCAGAAAATATTCTTCCTCATGCATAATCATGGAAAGCTGTGGTGTATCTCTGAATATCATATGCAGGATCACTACTGGGTGATCCACTTTCCATTGTTTTATTTTATGAACTGAATAAACATATAAGTATTTTTGAATATCAATAGTAATGTTTTAAGATGAAATTAAAAAGAGATAATCAAATCTGCATGTCTAGGTATATCCATTATCTATTGTAGCTAAAAATAAAACATACACATATATTTTATGAACTGATATCAAATACGTTAGTGGGGATGTATTCATTCTAGATGCTGAATAAAGATATTACTTGCCACATCTAAGCTTTCCAAGGCTACCTGCATCTTTGGCCTTGTGGTCTCCATCTAGCTATGATTACACTCAAATCCCTGCTTCTGTTTTCATACTTTCTTTGAATATAACCTCTTTTCTTCTACAGGGATTCTGTGAGTAGATGGACCCCATAAGAATAAGCCAGGTAGGCCTCTCAGTTCACTGTTTTGAATTATTTATTCAGGAAGTTTTTGTGCCACATAAAGTGGCATAGCCACAAGGTAATTGGGATTATAAACTGGGATAATTTTTAGGAGTGATGTGCCATCTCAATCACAGATAAGCTTATAACAAATTCTAGTTTTCTATATATATATTCAAGGTTACGTCATCACTTTGTCACCATTATGAAATATATAGCACTAAAATACCACAGAATTTGGTAATATAAGTTACTACATGTATAACTTATATTACATGTATAAAGTCTATGTTGTAGGTGTATAAATCTAAAGCAGTAGAAAAAAAACAAAAAAAGACTATGATTAAATCATAACACTACAAAGTGGTGTGTTAACAAGGACTATACTTATATCCAATAGTGAACAAGAATCTTTATGTTAAATTTTTCTATTGTTATCTTTTGATAAAATAATGTATGAATCTGTAATCCAACATAAATAACATACAGACATGCTATTGCATAATACTAATAGCTCACATAGAATAATTTCACAATTCAAGTGTAATTTCTTTAACAATTGAATAATGAAGTATTTTTCTTGTGAATGATGAATGTGATATGAGCAGTCATTAGAATGCACCCCTGTTAAAATATTTATAATTTGAATCATAATTACTGAAACTTACTTCACTCCAAGTGAAGTAAATCTTGACTTTCCTTAAATGATAAATTGTTCTTCAATATTCTTCTGTACCCAATTTCTAAAACCAGCTGTCATTGTCAGTAATCTTCTGGTCATGTGGCTAAAAATTAATGATTTATGACTTTGCTGTTTCATTCCATTCATAATTTATAATATAGAGCAATGAAGCAAAAACAAGTCTCTGTTGTGCCATCTGTATTATTGTGTAACATTTTTTCCATAACTGGAGGCCCAGTCTACATGAAAACATCTCTGTAAGTCTTATGCACCATCAGACAATTAATATTCATCCCAGATCATTAATATTCTGCTATAATGCTAAAAAACTTCTGATAGGAGAAGATTTTGTTTCATGAGCTTTTTTTTCCCATTTCTACTTGATGCCAGATAATTTATTTTAGGGAATTAGGTTTTAACTTACATATAAAAATAAAACAACAATAGCAACAATTACATTTTAATATATTGCTTATGTGCAGAATATTTTCAGTGGAATCTAACCTATATGAAAATTTTCATCATTTTATTTACTTATTTATTTATTCATTCATTCATTCATTCATTCATTTTACATCCCCATTGTAGCCCCTCCATTCTCTCCACCCAGTCCCACCCAGCTTCTCTCCCCACCCCCCCTTCCTTCTCCTCAGAAAAGGGGAACACCTCTCATCAGTCTACCCAGGTTCTTCAAGTTACATCAGGACTAATACATCCTCTTACTCTGAGGCCAGACAAGGCAGTCCAGCTAGGGTAAAATTATCTGCAAGCAGGCAGCAGAGTCCATGTCAGAGACAGTCCCCACTCCACTTGCTAGTGGATCTACATGAAGATCAAGCTGCCTATCAACTACATATGTGTAGGGGTCTTATGCTCAGTCTGTACATGCTTTTTGGTTGGTGCTTCAGTCTCTGCAAACCTCCAGGGTCCTAGGATAATTGACCTTGTTGGTCTTATCTGACTCTTCCCTCAACTCACTTTGTGAAAGATTGTATGTAACAAGTTGTTTTTTTTTTTTAATGAAATATTTTACTAGGCCTGTAGTCATCAGACAAGAAAATAAATGTAGGTATTCATGGAAATAAAAATGGATGTCTATTCTTTCTTCTAAGGCTCGGGGTTCTTTGCTGTGGACGAGGAGGTAGAAAGATTCTAGGAGTCAGAGGTAGTGGATGACTGCAAGCTATAGCAGGACAGTCACAAATGTGAATCAACAGTCTGTGCACAAAGATCTGAAGATCTCAACCCAGGCAAAGTCCTGAGACACTATGCACAGGGGCTCTACAATCTCAATCCCTGCAAAGTCCCATCATAGAGTGAGGAAGTGGGCATGAGTTTCCACCAGCATCAGTTCAAGGATACAGGCCACTTCATAAGAATATATTTATTCCTCAAGTTAGTATTTTCAATGAACACCTTAAGTAATTTTCCAGAGACTCGTTGTTCAGTATTCTAAAGGAGTATTTAAATCTAACAGAAAATGGGATGGGGCACTCCCATGCAACTTGGTTATAACTATGTAACTAATAACTCATTAGTAACTATGTTGAACTAAATTTCCATTTATTGACAGATCTTTCCTTTTTAACCAGTTTTCCTTTTCTTTCCCTTCTATTTTCTCTTCCCTCCACTTTTGCCTCCTGTCTTCTCTCCTACTTACACTCACTCTCCATTCAGGTCCTTTTCCTGTACTTTCTTCCTCCTCTCCTATGTTTTTTTCTTATCTTCCTCCCTCTTCCCCACTCCCTCTCATTTTATTACTCAAACACCTAGTCTATTTTCCATAGACTAAGACACAGAAGACAAACCTAGGAAACAATTCTGCTCAAATCTAGCTTAGGGAACTAGTGAGTTTATGAAAATTAATTGCAAGAATTCAGGTGAAGGTTTACTTATGGGACCATGGACAACATAAATGCACTATATTTCCCAGAAGATTGAATATAATATACAACTACATTTCTATATTACATGTAGGCAGTTCTATGGAAGCATCTCCTCTTAGAAATATTTATTTTTCTTATAACCTCTTTGGCAGTGGTTCTCAATCCATTTGAGGGGTTGATTATTCTGCATATCGAATATTTACATTAAAATCATAACATTAAAAATTACAGTTACAAAGTTGTAATGAAATAATTTTATGGCTGGAGGTCACCACAGCATGAGTCACTATATTAAAGGGTCACAGCATTAGGAAGTTTAAGAACCACCGATCTGTGAGGCATAGTGAATCATAACTTTTAGGGGTTCCCAGGGCTTGTTAAGTTTTGTTTACTTCCTTTGTCTGATGAACCTGACTTCTCCCTTCAGAATGTCTTAATTTCCATATCTACAGGACACTTTTTATCCTCTTAGTATCTCTAATTTAATTAAAATAGGCAGTAAAATGTTTCATATTCTTGAATAGGACCTCTTTACAAGTTATGTGACAATAATCTATTTTTTTAAATATAATAACACTGTGGTGTGAGTGTCTATGGATATATTATATATGTCGATCTATCAATTATACTATTTATCTTCATTTTTATCACATATAAAGGTACTAACTTGTTCTCAGAATAATAAAAGTAATAGTGTTAGTCATCTTTGGATACAAAGATATATCCTTATAAATACATACTGTAGGTTAGATTTATATGCATCCTCAGAACATATAAAAAATTTCCACTCTGTTCTCAAAAGAGTGACTTATTGATTACATTTCTATTTTATTTTAAAATTGTATATAACTTGCAGAAAAAGGAAAACAAAAAAATGAATATGTGGAGAGGTGAGATATGAAAAGAGTGTGAAAGTGAGAGAGAGAGAGAAAAAGAGAGAGAGAGGAAGGGAGAGAGAAAGAGAGGTAGAAATGAAGAAAACAGTTGTTTTTAGGTCACCTCCCTGGTCCCATGAAAAGGGACAAGTTAGATTAATAATTTTCTTAAATCTCTCTGTTCTTACTCTCTTACAAAAATTGAAAATAAACCTCACACTGAAGGGTAGAAAACAAGGGGACTATACCAGTTACCATAGTTATTTTGAAGACACAACACACACAAGTTAATCTTTTTAAAAATTTTGCTTGATCTAGTTACCAAAATATCAGACACCTTGTCATTTGAGAGTGTTCAACTATTAAAGATAATCTTAAAGCTAGGCAGGTTTGTTGCTGGCATAATATGTCTTGTTCATTGACATAAAAGAAATAAGCTGATAGCGCTGTTATTGTATAGTGGGAAAACTTTGAAACATTATGTGGTACAAAAATGCTAGTGCCCCAAGAATGGTTCTTCACTCAAGTATAATTATATGATTATGATTAAGAGCTAGCAGCATGTGGGTTTGCACATTTATTTTTGATGCTTCTGAAATAAAATGTGTTTCTTATTATAATCTAAATTTATAAAGGAAATTGGTATGTGGTTCTCTTTGATATTCAAACAAGTTTAACAAGGCATGGACGGAGCATAGAAGCTTAACAGCAACAACCTGAGCTCCATGTCCTTCCATTATTGGTGGTGCTGAGGAAATGTTAGGAAATCACCTCCACTGATAGTTACTGGAAGCTGAGTCCATGTTCTTGTCCTTGATCACCTGTTTCTTCACAATAAGCATCACTGAAATACAACCATCTTACCAATCTTTCTATTCTTAAACTGATAGTAACATATTAAGAGGGACTCTCCCAGATGACCCTGCCTGCTACACAATTGGGTGAGCTACCTGGGAAAGTGTTGGAGAGTTTGCCCTAGTGCTGCAGGCACAGGAATGTTGATGGGACGACCATCTCAACTACTGCCCAGGCTTATAACCAGGCCTTTGAGTTGACCCACCTCAACATCTACACCATCTATGATCTGCTGGAACATGTGAAAAGGTCAATCCTGCAAATGCAGAGATGCAGGATCTCCATGACACAGGGCAACAACAAAATATCCAAGAGGAATCCCTGTTAGGATCCAGCATAGATAGTGTAGCATAAAGCAGAAGCCTCGAAATAAACCAGTGACTCATTGTATTGAACATTTGCAAATAAAGATGTATGGACAAAAGGGTATACTGTGAGGCACACTGTGACACACTAAAGCTTCTAGGACAAAATTTATTATTTTTTTTATTCTATCTATTTTATTTTGCTTTTAAGAGGAGGTTCCAGGGCAGAGGGTGGATATGAAGGGACAGGGAGATGAGTGGGATTAGGTTACATGATGTGAAATTCACAAAGAATCAATAAAAAGTTTTCAGAAAATGACTCTCCCAAAACAATAGTGATAATGTTCTTGGTTGTTTATCCAGATATCACTGATAAGATCCTATTGGTAAGCCCACCACACGCTTAGGCAACATGACTTAGAAGAGTCGAATTGGAGCTGATATAGAAGATTCCTCCCTGAAGAAAAACTGTCATAGTGTTCTAACATATATGTGACCTGCCAAGAAATAAAAGCAATCAATAGTTTCACATTACCAGTTGGAAAGCTTATTAACCATGATTATGAACAGCCTGACAAGATATTGCCAATGATATAACAGTGGCAATTTCATCTTGGGGATAACTAACAACTATCTAATTGGATATAAGTTCCCTTAAATAATAAAAATTCGTACTTGGTAATGTAAACCTGATAACATCTTTGGATTAAATTGTATTTGACCTAAATATTAATGGCAATCTCATGAACATATTTGTTTTCTTACACAAATGGATTATTCAAATATTGATTTCTGCAGTTCAAAAGTACATGTCTTTTGAATGAGATCATTAAAAACTGTTGAATATGCCATGTAGTTTACACAATGCATGAAAACACAAATATTTTTCAGATTATAGAAATTTAAAAGTATCAAAATAAAGCAGGCTCAAAATGGGTATTATTAATATCGATATGTCCATGATATGTCCAACACATATTGTCATGATTAAACTTTTCTAGTGAGAAGCAGGAAGGTTTTTCTCAGGAAAGCACAGAGACCAGAGGTAAGGGTCAATGCTCTTCCTGAATGCCTCTTATTTTGGGGGTATTGATTGGACTCATTTCTGTGGTTTTTTTTATTAGATTAATTAACAACTTTATTTAATGACCTCAGTAAAATTTTCCTACAATATAACAATTGTACATATGAAAGATATACTGATTGTTTTAGTTTTAATGACTATATTTCAATAAGCATAATTGTCTTCCTGTAAATGATATATTTACAGAAAACATATAAATATTATGATTCCCAGCATTATGATATCATAACACCTATAAATACCAGGAAAGAGAAATATGTCCTCTTAAATTAAGAGTTTATAGTTCTCTTGTGGATATCTTCCAGTTGAAGATGAGTATCCATAATTCATCTTTGACTGAATAAATTGGAAATCTACAGTTCCTATAAGGTATTAGAAAAAGTCCCAGATAGCTGAATCCTACGGTGAACAATCTGATCTAATTTGTGTGTGTGTGTGTGTGTGTGTGTGTGTGTGTGTGTGTGTGTTAAATGACTGTTGGAGTACACTGGATACTAAAAAACAATGTCTCTGCTCCAATAATCTCAACTATTTATTACTATCATATTTGACATTAAAATTGAATCTTTCAATAGGACAACAGTAAAGCAAAGCAAAACAATGAAATCTGAAGGTAGGGCTATAACATTGGACATGATGATGTTCCCCTGATTTAGAAGATGTAATATTCTTTGTCCCAGGAGAGTTATTGAGGGCAAATCTATGTGTTGGGGATAACCAATCTTTCTATGTCCTAGTAGATGTCAATATTCTCTGAATTTTTGTTACTGAACTTTACTATTTATGATAACCATTTCTGTTTTTGAAATATCACATTAATTATCTGACTACATCTTTAAAATATGAAGCAACACAATACTATATTCGTGTTGCATATTACTTAGCTCTAATTTGCATTATGAGTGTATAGTCATTATCCACCAACCATAAGAAATCCCATCTCCATGGTTACCTGTTCCAGTTCATGATTGATCAATGGATGTTGAGCTATTGTAAATATGCCTCTCTCTTAACAAACTCTGTTGGCACTTGCCGATAAAACAAATGTTTGTCAAAGATTAGTATATTGCCTTATGCTTCATTCAATGATTTTTTTAGTATTTGATAAGTGGTAAATGTATTATTATAGGCTTAGATTATTTTTCCAGTCCTTATAGTTAATGAGATAAGTTCACATTATAAATAATTTATATATATATATATATATATATATATATATATATACAAAAGTAAGAGTGACTATTAACCAGTTCAGAAGGTAAAGACAAATTTGAATGTGAGTATATAGGGGGTGCATATGAAGAAAGAGGCTGCTTCTTTGCCAAACAAATCTATAGCTATGTTCCTCTTGTTTTTTGTGCTATGCAGCCATCTAAGTAGGAAGAATTACCTAGCTCAGTATGTCGACACAATCAGGAAACAGGCATATTAACATTCTCAGAAGCAGTCCCCATACTCTGAAGCAGAATCTCTAAGGTATCACCTATGCTGATGATTCTTAGTTGTTTGATACAGTAACTAACTAAGATCCCCACTTAGAACTCTTCCAATGATATAAAAATAGTAACTAATGTATCTAAGCAAACTTGTTACAAAGTTTTGTTTAGATGGTGTCTCAACTTTGTTCACATTAATTCTTCATAATTTTTATATGAAGTTTAATATTACTCCTATCAATATTCTTTCCTCATTATACAGCCAATGCTATGTTGAAATGAATTATTTAATGTAACTCAAGTAGTTGGGAGTCATTTATTAGTTATTGTTAATTAGTAATACTTTCCAGTCACTGCTTCAGGTTGCCATATGTTCTAATCCCAAACTCAGGTATTTTATATCTTGTGAATAATATAATAAGATATGCCTTTAGCAAATCCCTGAGGTCTAGGGAAAGATAAAAGGTCTGCTTCATTAGCTACATAAAAGTTTGCAAAATAAATTGTTGTTTGACCATAAAATTAAAAAAATATTATTGAAGAATATTTGATCACATTGTGAACCTCAGGTTTTTAAATTGAAAAATCTGTTTCTAATTATGGGATGGCTCAGCCTTTAATCCAATAATTTTCTATTTATTGGAAACAAGTGGTTATGGTGTGACTCACCTCTATGCACACATCTTTAATACAAGAGCTTCCTGTACACAGGCTTAAATAAAGTTAACCCTAGGTCAAAAGTTAGATCAAGAAACCAGCTGACATAGATTAAACAGAAAGGAAGTGCATTGAGTTGAGTGGTATTTAAGACAGAGTAGAGAAGAAATTGGTGGTTCTTTCTTTGGATTTTCTTCTTCAGGGTTTTCTACTCTGAGCTTCTTTCTCTAGGCTTTTCAACTGAATGGGAAAATCATTTCTATGCCTTCCTGGGCTAGCAGGTTATCGCCCCAGCATCTGGCTTATTAGTCTTCACTGGTAAAATCAAATGACTGAACACTTAATTCTTTAAACAACAAAATATGCATCCAAATGCTTTGGGATTAGACTTAGGGCCCACTCCACAGTATGCAACACATATGCCTGGCATTGTAAGCCTGGCCAAAAGTTTGTGGTTAAGGATCTCAGTCTTCATGGATGCACCTACTACTATTATTATGCTAAATTCACATTGTATAAGACTTTCCTCCAAATTCCTGTTTCTACACCCATAGATTAGTGTAAATTTCAGATTTCCTCTGAGATTATTTATGCAGTGAATAGTGGTTAATATAGAAACTGATAGTTGGTCAAAGTGGAGAGATTAAGTCTCAGTGGACTGCTCAGCCACAAATGGAATATCTACGCCCCCACCATCTTAAAAAGGCTCAGGGATCATGGAGGAAGAGTTGGTGGGAAAACTATAAGAGCTAAGGGTTTGGGAGGACCAGAACAAAATATTGTCTTCTGTACATTAGAAGACCAAAATACTCATAAACTTGCAGCAACTATGGTTGTCTGGACAAGCTCAAGATAGTCAACACTCCAACGGAGGGTGGAGAGGACCTTATGAGCTCCCACTCCTGAGTAGCCCTATGTTGTTGCTGGTTTCAGAGGAAGGAGAAGTTAATTTTCTGCAGTTTCATGCTGTACCAGATAGTACCACATGTAGCAGTATATGTACAACACAGATTGATTGCGATGGGTTACTGGGGGGGGGGGGAGTAAGAACACAAATTTGTTGGACTAGAGAAGTAAGGCAGGTATGAAAGGTAGAATGTTGGGTTAATGTGAAAAATATGTACTATGAAATTATCCAAGAATTAATAATTAAAGATAATGTTTGATAAGATTCAGCTTCATAGTCTCATTTGCTCTACTTTTGTGGTTATATAAATGTACCTACTTTAAAATGTACAAATCTTAAACAGACCTCAAAACTATCAGGTCAGATAAGATACCTGCAAACAAAAGAAGCAAGTAGTTCCTCAAATTTGCTTATATCCACTATGTGCAAGGGGACATTCACATTACACACATATGGGCTTGTCACTAGGTTGCATTTCTAAGTTTAGATTACTTAAAAATATGCATCTTGAATAAAACTGCATGCATAATCTAAAATAATATAATATATCATGAATCTCTTACTCTTCAAATAAGTATTATATCTGCATTAAGTGCTTTTGTGTGTTGATATTGTGTATATAGGTATGTGAGAGTGAAAGTATGAATGGAAGCCCAAAGCTGACATGAAGCCTCTTCTTCCTCTATCACTTGTCACGTTATTTACTGACCAGGACCTCTTGTTGAACATGGAGCTCATAATTTACAGATGGCAAGCTTACCAGCTTGTCTCTTCTCTGATTCCAGAATGCTGGCAATACAGGGAGATGCCACAGCTGCCAGTATTCCACGTACTACCCAGTACCTGAACTTTATTCTTTGAACTAACGTGGTAAATACTTTATCCACTGAGCTGCCTCTCCAGCCCTGATTCTGTCTTTTTGCTTTAATATGAATTTGACTTCATGTAGACATGTGTGAGAGTATATATGTACACCATGTTAATGGGGCAGCCCAAGGATATCAGAAGAGGTATCAGGTCCTCTTTAGCTATAGATAAAGAAGGTTGTGAGCTGCCATATGGGTGCTGGTAACAAAACTTAAGTTTTCCTACAGGAATAGCAAGTGCTTCTAACCACTTGGTTATCTTTACAGCCCCTAATTCAGTATTTTGTGTGTGTGTGTGTGTGTGTGTGTGTGTGTGTGTGTGTGTGTGTGT
>CAJQZJ010032464.1:10615721-10651089 GCA_907164525.1 Lophiomys imhausi
GTGTGTGTGTGTGTGTGTGTGTGTGTGTGTGTGTGTGTGTGTGTGTGAATTAAATGTCTGGCAATAAATAGTTCTGGGTTCCTATAGGGAAAAATCAAAATTTTCAAAGGAAAATTGATATTGTAACTTATAGGAAAGACAACTAACAAAGTAGTAAATCTTATTACTCTAGAGAAAACATAATAGTGCCATGTTAGAACTTTCCTTTTTCTTTAAGCAATATTTTAACAAAGTAATTAAGTTTGATTTCAGTAAGTTAATCTAAAATTTCATCATTCCATGTCAGTATTCAGTTCAGTTACTTCCCTGATTCCCTTGACATTTACCAGAAAATCAAAACCAAATCAAATGAGTTTGAATATATTTTAAGAAATCAGACTTCTGTCTAATTCACTCTGTCTTTTGGGTTCATGGGAGATTGTTGCACAGGCCTCCTGGGAGTTGGTCCTTTTTTTTCAGTCCTTAGGTATAAACTTTTGTGAATTATGTACTGATGGCTAGAACTACCTGTTTGATCACTTTGCATTTTGTTCCAGATCAATAAGTGACTACTTTGTCACCAACATGGCACTCTTATCTGCTCCTTTTCCTTTGGGTTCGTAGGAATCCTCCACACAAGGCATCTTGGATTGGCCCCAATGATCTCAATGCTATTGAGCCACACATTTATGGGATAATTATCTGGGTGTTTTTCTCTTGTATGTAGCCACTAAACTTTGTCTTACCATGGCTACATCAGCTGCCTGTGACTATAAGAACTTTCTCCAGGCTCATCTACCCTGTCATTAGAGGCTCCCTGAAGGATAAATGTGTATGAGGAACTTGACTATTGCTGTACTGACCTACTTGGTAGTTACTGAATTTAAATTATCATTAAATGTTATGAGATAAAGAATCATAATGCAAATCTTTAGAGAAATATATTTCCATCATTAGCCTGCTCTTTCTGAATGTTATTATTTGTTGTATCACCCAAATGCTAGTTCTTCTATGATAAATATGTCAGAATTGCTTTTTAATACTGTTTAAGATTTTTCTTCAAATTCACTCAGGCTTGTGCATAACACATAAAGAAATGGGCAATTTTTTTCCTTCCTGGGTAACTTAACATAAAACACTAATTTTTCTTTTCAAATTTTACCTTAACTTCTAAATAAACAGATCTTGGACATTTATGAAATAGTTAAAAGACAGTGCCCTTTCTGTCCCTGCCCCGTGAGCTCAACTTTACTTCTCTTGACAACCCTCTGTAGTACAGTGGGAAGAATAAAACTTATAATGACTAGAAACTGGAAACAATTCAGATGTCCCTCAACCAAAGAATGGATAAAGAAATTGTGGTACATTTACACAGTGGAATGTGTACATTTACTACTTGGCTATCAGAAACAAGGAAATCTTGAAATTTGCTGCCAAATGGATGGAACTAGAAAAGTTCCTCCTGAGTGAGCTAACCCAGCCTCAGAAAGATGCACATGGTATCTATTCACTTATAACTGGATTTTAGCCATATAGTACAGGATAACCTACAACAAACAGACTGAAAGGAACAGAAACATGGATTTTTGTTACCCTTTAGTGAGACACTTTCCCCTACTGGAACTACCATGTAGGCCCTCAGTACAAGAGGAAGCTCTTAGCCCCCAAATGACTGATGAAGTGAGAGGGCTGAAATGTGGGGGCATCCCACACAGGAGGAATAAGGTATGTGGGAGAGGAGGTTAAGGGTGGTAAGTTGGGACTGGAAGGGGTGGAGGGAGGGGGTTTGATAGGATGTAACTTGAAATAATAAATAAACCTTAAAACAAACAAACAAACAAACAAACAAACAAAAACTTTAAGAATCTGAGACGTGAATTCAAGTTCTACTCCACCTCTGCAACCTCAGAGCCAACTCATTCTGGCCACTTACTTTCTCCTTGTTTCTGTATAGTCTAATAGATAGGATATAAAACTTGAAGAATATGCCTGTAGGGTTGTCAGATCATGCTTAAAAATACCCATTATGGTTATCACATATTAGAGAAATATGGAAAATATTTGATAAGTTTTTATAACAAAAATTACAAAGGTAGGAGTCTTAAACAAGGTAGGGGTCTTGCATTGTGAGAAGATGAACATCTTAGAATTATTTTGATTCCTTTCTGGCACTGTTGCCATTTTCTTTTTCAAACAAATGTGCTGTTCCCATGTCTGTAACTGCTCTGACACCAGACAGAGAAAAAGAGACTAATATAGCAAATACTTAATCACTTTATAAATAAATACTAAAAGGAATCAGAATACATTTTATCATAAATATCTAATTAGCCATAAAACCAGTAGCTATTATACCCAGCTGGAAGATCACCAGGACCATCCTAAATTACATTAAAGGAAGAAGGATGGATCTTTTCATGTAATTAGCACTCTGATTAGCTTTTATTCCTGTTTTATCCCTTAATTGACAAAAATAGTCTTTGGCTTGAAAATTATAGAATCTTTTTTCCATAGTAATTCTAGCCCCAGGATAATCATGAGAGTTATGATTTTACTGATACTTTATGTATGACCTGTGTTGTGAATGTTGACTAGAGTTATAGTGAGAAATTTAAAGTTTGACCTTAACTATTCTTTGAAAAGCTCATCCTGAGTGAGCTAACCCAGATTCAGAAAGATGCACATGGCATATACTCACTTATAATTAGATTTTAGCCATATAGTACAGGATAACTATCCTACAACCAACACACCAAAAGGATGAGGATCATAGACTTTGTTACCTGTTAAGGAGACAATTTGCCCTAGGAGTGCTACCATCTTGGCCCCCCGTGCAAGAGGAAGCGCTTAGCCCACATATGACTATTGAGCTGAGAGGGGTTGATGTAACAGTAATTTTTTTATTTATCATGCATATATTTATTAATACTTAACAATTACCCATAAACTACCTATAAAGTTCCTATATCTTAAAACCCAAACCCTAACTCTAAAATCTAATCTATAACATCCTAATATTTATAAAACAAATGTTTAACAATACCCTAAGGTTTCTCAAAAGGATATGTTTCTCTGGGCATGGATCATTATGGATGGCTGTCCTTCATCAAAACTTTCAGTCCCAAAGTCTCTGAATTTCGCTCTCCAGACCCCTAGACAGTTTATCAAGCAGGAATTGTTTTTGTGGTCTTAGCGACCATTGATTTATCATATGAAAATTCTCCCAGACTCACCATTCAGAGGCCTCAGGCCTCCAAGGGTTTCACTTCAGTGTTCTGTCTAATTCGAAGCCCCTGAGCTCCAAGGGAAGACACCTCCCCACCTAGATGTTAAAGAATCTCAGGGAGAATCTGTCTCCACACCTGCGACAGGTCCATACAAGAGGGTGAAGCCTCCTGGTAAGACTGATGAGAGTTTCTCTGCTAGATGAGGAGGAGGTAAGACAGGAACAGGAGCAAAACCTCTGCTTACATGAATCTTGACATAAATATCTTCACCTGTTCTAATGAATTGGCAACATGCTTTTAGGCAGAAGCTTTTGAGCTTCCAATTCATGCCTCTGGGCAATGTCCCTCCACAGCTTTTTGCTGAGGGCCAAGGATCAGCAGGTGGTCAGAAGATTGTGTGATCTGTTGTCATGGATCTCAGGGTGGACACCTCAGGGTGTGACCCCCACCCAGCCTATAGTCCTAAAATCAAAGAAGTTATCAGTCTTTGGTGAGTTCCCAAGGCATGTCACTTCAGAAGTAAGTCTTTTAAAGTCCAGGATTTTGCTATCCCAATTTCCCTGTGCTGTTAAATTGTATCACTAACCCCACCACAGGCTGATATGTAGGGACATTCCACATCAGAGGAGTGAAAAAGGTGGGACAAGGAGGAGAGGGTGGGAAGGTGGAACCAGGAGGGGTGGAATGAGGATATACTGTGATAGAGATGTAACTTGAAGCAATTAATAAACAAAAACTAAAAAGAAGAAGAATAAAAAGAAGAAGAAGAAGAAGAAGCATAAATAGTTTAAAAAAGACGCCCCCACCCCCCCAAAAAAAAAGAGAGAAAAGTTTTACACTGATCCATCTGATTTAAGCCTTCCTCCTTGTGGTATAATTGGCAGTATAATGATATGTATGTCACACTTCTTAAAAAAAATTAGGACAGTGCAGCCTAATGAGCTCCTTTTTATGAATCAGCATATTCCTTTTTAGTGCAGTATTTCCACTTAATAAAGTAAGGAAAAGAAAAATGAACTATAAGCCTGAGGATTGCAACTCAAATAATTCTTAAATGTCCTGACCCTCTTTATATTTTTGAGCTTCATTTTCAAATTCTAGAATTTATTCTTGGATAATTTTACACATGTCCAAAATGAATTATGAACTTATTGTCCTATTTACCACTATTTCTCTCTCTCCACCTTACTCTAGATTTCATGTGTTCTTATATTTTTTTCTGTTAATTCAGTGCATCTAATTTGTGCCTGTCATATAGACATGGAGAAGGACATCTACTGGATTATTGATGACATACTAGTGACCACAGTCTTAAACAAAGTTGAGTTTTCTTCTCCCAGCTGCCATCAACTCCAATATCTCCTCAGCTTGGTTGGAGTCCTGAACCACAGAGCATGATGGAACTTTGGCTTAAGTTTTGTACAGGTCTTGTACAGATAACAGTATCTGTGGCAAATCATAAGAACCAAAGTCAATTTGTGTCCAAAAGCCAATTTTGAAGTAGTCCTCCCTTTCTGACATTCTTTCCCACTCCTTCTGATGTTCCCTGAGATTTTGAGGGCTGGCAGGGTTTGATATAGATGTCTGAAATAGTACTGAGCATTCACAGGCACGCATTCTTGGTACATTCAACCATAATTATTCTCTGAATTAACCTTTACCCAAGGCAAAGGATCCTTCCAGATCTCCTTCTGAAGCTTTACAATCTCTCCACACTGTGACAAATATGTCTTCTAAATCCTGATTTTTTTTTTTTTTGGTATTTTCTTCTTCTATATCCCAACATAGAACCTGCATTAAAACTGTGATGGATGTACAATAATTATCTGTTCTGTATGAAAAATATAAGTTTTTCATGGTTGAAATGTTGCTGTTTTGACAAATCCTGGCTTCTTTGAGATGAGAATACTCTCATTTGCCACCCTTAAATTTACAGTCTGCATGAATATACTGACTGCATTTTATTTTTGCTTTAGAAAATATTTTTAGCGTTAAAGAAACCTCACTGTCTGTTATCCAAAATTGATTCCATAGTGACTCAATTTCACTTGAACACAATACATGTCCTATCAGTGAGTGACATTTGTATAACTTTTATTATTTTTATTTTTATCTGGCATATAGCAGTTTAACTCACACACAATAATTGCTACATAATCCTTACATTTTATGTGTAGTAGTTATTTTTGTATACATATATTGTGTGTTGGGCATATATGTATGTGTGTTTGTATATGTGTGGCTTCTGTATGTATGTGCACATGGAGAGGTCACTGGCTGATGCTGAGTGTCTTCTTTAATCCTTTTCCACACTTCATATTAAGGATACATATCTCTCTTGAACCTAGAGCTCAGTGATTCAATTAATCTACCAAACCATCTTACCTCAAGGATCCCTTATTTCTGCCTTCTTATCAAAATATTAGAGGCCACACCCAACAGGCAATCAGTTTTTGCTACTACAACTATAGATGTCTTGAACATTTTTGCATAAATATTGTAGGGATAGTTTCCTTTCTTTTAATTTATTACTTAAGGTGATTTCTCAAGTTAAATTTGATTATTCAATATTTTCGGAGTTTTCTTGTGAAAATATGTCTCACCCCTGAGTGTTGACCAGAATGCTGGTGATTTTTGGGAGAAGGGTGTAGACTACTTTACCAAAGTCTTATATTTAATATGATTTAATAAGGTTATTATTTATAACTAGGATGCCTTCAGACATTTCTCTAAATCAGTTGTGTTGAGGGAAGGTCTAATATTGTTTCTGATACATTGAATTCAATGCTGAGATCTGGTTACCACCACTTCTGAGGCATTCTCTTGATTGGTTAATAAAAGTTGCTTATGGCCAATTAGCTGGGCAGAAAGAATATAGGAAGGCGGGACTTCCTCTGATCAGCAGGAATTCCACACACAGAGAGACTCTCTCCCCTTTTCGCCAGGAGACACAGAAGGAGACAGATGTCTGGAGAAGTCTGGAAGGTACTCACAGACACATGTTGGTTTGGGGTTAACTTAGAGTAGCTAATTGAGAGTCTGCCCAGCTAAGGGCTAAGCGTTAAAATATTAAAGGGTCTTGGTGTGTTTAATTATTGGGGAAAAGACTGCGGTGGCTTATAGGCCCTCAGTCCAAGCAGTCCCGGGCTGTTGGATTCCCAGACTCCCCTTGAGCCCAGGCGAATCTCCCGCCAAGCCACCAGTAATTCTACTGGCCTAATAAAACAACTGATATTAATTAACAGAGTTTAGGTTACAGGTGGTGTAGGCCACTTTTGGTTCCGGGGCTCTTTCTCCAGGATAAGTTAGGCAACCGGTGAAGGCACTCAGGCCAGGCCCCCTGCTCCTCTGCCAAGCCGCCGGATACTCTGTCGGCCACTCTGCTGGCCTAATATTACAGTTTGCACTTACTAATAACTACATTAATTAATTAATTTGCAGTTTTCACAATTGTCTATAAATAAATGGATATATTTGTTAGTTTTCTACAGCATTGGATTACAGGTTAATTTTGCAACAACTAAAACTTTAATTTTTATCTCCCAATATATAAATATATACATTATCATTTATTTTTCTTTTCTTCAAGTTTTTTCAATCATGTATTCTCTAGAGTCAATCATGTTCTGTATTCTCCAGATTATTCTCTAATTATACTCTCCAGTATATTCTTGTGAAAATCTATGTGGATCAGTAACATCAGTACTGCTAGGAGGAGAAAACTGAGCATCCAGGAGCCCTCTGAGCAGGAAGCCTACCCCAAAATGCAACGTGCATGTTCAATGAGAGACATAGTCTCAAAAAAGCAAAGTCAAAAGGGACTGGGATAGAGAACTAATGTTTATCTTTGGTCTCCACATGCAAAGGCAAACAGAGCTACATCCATGTGTTCGCATGCAAACACATATCACACACACATGTACAGAGACATAGATACATAAACATTTTTAAAAAACATTATAAAATGGTTCTTTTCATCTAAATTCTGGTTGTTACCATAATGAAATAATTTTGAAATAATAATAAAGTAGAAGTTATAATATTTGTCTATTGATAACCAAAACAATTCTATTAACTTTCCTGGATTTCATCACATTTATAGAGGATCCTTAAATTTTAAGATACAGAAAATGTTATTACTTTCAATTCTATTTGAAAAACAAAAACAAACAAACAAAAAAAAAACAAGCAGGCAGCCAGGCGTGGTGGCGCACACCTTTAGTCCCAGCACTTGGGAGGCAGAGGCACGTGGATCTCTGATCTCTGTGAGTTCAAGGCCAGCCTGGTCTACAAAGCGAATCCAGGACAGCCATAACTGTTACACAGAGAAACCCTGTCTCGAAAAACCAAAAAAAAAAAAAAAAACCAAGCAGAAAACAAACAAATAAACAAACAAAAAACAAATTCACAATCTTGAATGATATCTAGTGGCTAACAACACATCGATATCTACCTGAGGACCTGAGTTAAGTCCACAGCATCTACATGGTATATCACAAAATGACTAGTAACTCCAGAGTAACCCTGATGCCTCTGACCTCACCCCAAAACTTGCATTTATAGGCACATAACACTCCCCCAAGCATACATACAATCAAAAGTAAAATAAATATTTAAAAAATTACTTACATAGGTTCAGTTCACATACAAGTCTCTTGGCTAAATATTTAATAGAATTCATCACAGTGGAAAATGTTGAGTCATTTTTAGATGCACAGTACAGGGATCAGTCTTTCATTAGTAAGTTTGATTAGGGCTTGTATTCATAACAATCTCTAGTGGAGAATGATGAGTAATATTATTAATCTGCCAAGGAGTTCTATCAGAAGAAAATGTTGTATTTTGTCACTTTGTTTTTTCATGTCTACTGAACAATCACATGCTTTTTTGATTTTAGTTTTCAGCAGAATAACTAATATAACTTGATTAATTACAGCAATATTCCATAGACAAAATTGTAACAGTAAATTTTTATTTATAACAAATATATTTATTAATACTTAACAATTACCTAACAATTGTCTATTGTAGAGAGCTGCGACGTGCCGCGCCCTAAAGATGGCTCCGGTTTCCGCCTTCCACCAGCCCGACGGTGAGCACTCTCGGTGGTAAACAAGTCCATATTTGGCTAAGACCACTGATCTGGCTTGCTTCCGCATACATGGGCCTCTAAGATAGCACCACATGGCTTTACTTGATTGGCTGTTCATATAGTATTTAGCCTGTGGGTTGGGTCTGCCTCGGCATTCGGAAGACTGTTTTCAAGGGACCTGAATAAACTGCTGGAGAAGAGCTTTTGCGAGTTACGTCATCCTTGCTGGTCGAGGGGGACGCTACAAGTGGTGGCCCGTACGGGACACCAGAAAGGACTCAGAACTCCTGCAGTCAGGGGCAGTGCACTGGTAAGTTCCCGGAATAAATTGGGACAATAAAGTTTCGCGGAGATTGCGAACAAAAGGTAAAGTTTCGCAGAAATAGCAAACAAAAGGTAAAGTTTCGCGGAGATAGCGAACAAAAGGTAAAGTTTCGCGGGAAACTGTGAACTGAAAGTAAATTTTTAATCATGGGATTGTCTCAGTCACATCCAATTTTTCTGGCTCTTCAGGAGCTACTTTTAGCTAGGAATTTGAAACTTAAAAAGTCAACCCTAGAAAGATTTTTGAATGAATGCGACTCCGTGGCTCCGTGGTTTGCGGTGTCCGGGAATCTTACGGTATCCTGCTGGGACAAATTAGGCAGGGACTTGGATTTTGCTTGGGAGCAAGGTACTCTGAAGCATGGAGTAAGACCGATTTGGAAGATGGTGAGGAGTTGTTTAGAAGATCAGAGATACTGTAACGCAATCAAGGAGGGAGAATCAGCCTTGGAACTGCTGCAAGGGGAAAGATCTGAGCAGGCAGACAGTGAAAAGGGAAGCAAAAGGAAGGTCCCTGTCTATCCCGATCTTAGAGATTTTAGAGATTTTGAGGACTCAGAGGGCACGGATTCTGAAGGGGAGCTACACGCTCTAATAGAACAGTTGGAGAGGACTTCTATTAGAAAAAGGGAAAAGAAAAAGGTAAAAGAGAAAGACACATTGGCGGCAGTCAGTGTAAGTGAAGCTGTTGCCACGGCGCCTTCAGCCACGTTGGCGGCGGTCGGTGTAAGTAAAGCCGTTGCCGTGGCGCCTTCAACTCCCCCTCCATACCCAGAAGCCATTCAGATAGATCAGCTTGTTCAGTCCCTGAAAGTAGGGAGATCTTTCTGCCCGGGGATGTGGACACAAGTAAGAACAGAATTACAGTTTGCCTATCCGGTATACCAAGACCCACAAGGGAACAGGTACGAGGAACAGCTCGATTTTAAAGTAGTTAAATCCCTTGCAGAGTCGGTTCATACCTATGGTATTACCGCTTCTTTTACATTGGCTCAAGTGGAAGCATTAAGCAGACATTGTATGACTCCGAGTGATTGGAGTGGCCTGGCCCGCGCCTGCTTAAGTCCAGGGCGATATTTAGACTGGAAAGCTTTCTTGATTGAGTATGCCACTGAGCAAGCAGCCATTAATCAGAGAGATAGAAATCCAGCCTGGGATAGAGATATGCTGCTTGGGCAGGGGAGATTTGCCAACCAGCAGACAGGGTATCCCAATCAGGTTTATGAACAAATAAACCAGACAGCCATCAAGGCTTAGAAATCCCTTCCTAACAAAGGGGAGGTGAGTGGGAACTTAACTAAGATTCTGCAGGGCCCCTTGGAATCCTTTTCAGACTTTGTGGCACGATTGGTGGAAGCGGCAGGAAAGATTTTTGGTGACCCAGATGCTGCCATGCCACTAATAAAACAGTTGGTCTATGAGCAATGTGCCAAAGAGTGTAGAGCTGCTATCACCCCTTACAAGAGTAAGGGGCTAGAAGCCTGGATGAAAGTATGTAGAGAACTTGGAGGGCCGTTAACTAATGCTGGTCTTGCTGCCGCGGTAGTACAAATGACCAGAAAAGGTGGAGGAAGTCCAGGAGTTTGTTTTAAGTGTGGCAAGATGGGACACTTTAAAAGACAGTGCCCCGGGGGAAGGAGAACAGAAAGTACAGGAAGTGTACAACGCCCCAGGCGGCCGGGGTTATGCCCAAAATGTAAAAAGGGGAACCATTGGGCTAATGAATGCCGTACAGTGACAGACATCCATGGCCAGCCTTTAACTCAAGGTTATGGTGTTGCTCGTCCAAAAAACGGACAGCGGGGCCCATGACCCCAGGGCCCACAAATATATGGGGCAGTAGAGAATCAGGACAAAGAACAGAATCAAGAGAGATGGCCAACCCTCCACCATCCGAGAGACCGCGGAGAGCCACTGCAGGCTCAGCAGGATTGGACCTCTGCTCCACCACCAGACTCGTATTAACACCCCAAATGGGGGTCCAGTTAATGGAAACAGATTTTTTTTGTTTTTTTTTTTTGAGACAGGGTTTCTCTGTGTATCCTTGGCTGTCCTGGACTCACTTTGTAGACCAGGCTGGCCTCGAACTCACAAAGATCCGCCTGCCTCTGCCTCCCAAGTGCTGGGATTAAAGGCGTGCGCCACCACCGCCTGGCTTGAAACAGATTTTAAAGGACCCCTTGAACCTGGTACAGTTGGTTTGCTGTTAGGGAGGTCATCATCAGCCTTGAGAGGACTTATTGTCCATCCTGGGGTTATAGATCCAGATTATACAGGAGTTGTTAAGATCATGGTAGCCTCCCCCCATGGTATAACAGCTATCTCTCCTGGAGATAGAATTGCTCAGTTGATCATGTTGCCAAACTTACATGATCGCTATGCGGCAAAGGATCGAGAAAGAGGAAAAGATGGTTTTGGATCCACGGGCATGGATCTGACTTTTCTCTCCTTGGATTTGGACCAACGCCCCATCTTGGAGTTAAAAGTTGATGGTAAAAAGATCCTGGGCCTTTTGGATACTGGGGCTGATAGGAGTATCATAGCAAAGAAAGACTGGCCTTCAGGTTGGCCCGTACAAGCCTCTTCTCAAACACTTCAAGGCCTGGGTTATGCTAAGACTCCAGATATGAGTGCAAGATTATTAAAGTGGCAGGACCAAGAAGGCCACTCAGGAGAAATGCAGCCATATGTACTTGAGCTCCCTATCTCCCTTTGGGGAAGAGACCTTTTAAAGGATATGGGATTTAAATTGAGTAATGATTATTCTGATTCAGCCCAATGTATGATGCAAGATATAGGATATGCTCCAGGCTTTGGAATAGGAAAATATTTGCAGGGGCGGAAGAGTCCCATATCTATGAAGCAAAGACAAAAGAGACAGGGCCTGGGTTTTTCCTAGGGGCCACTGAGGAGGGCATTCCCATAACTTGGAAGACGGAGGACACAGTATGGGTTCCTCAGTGGCCACTTTCCTCTGTAAAATTGAATGCAGCCAAAGAGTTGGTGGATGAACAGATGTCGTTAAAGCATATAAAACCATCTGTATCTCCCTGGAATACACCTATCTTTGTCATTAAAAAGAAATCTAAAAAATGGAGATTGTTGCATGACCTGCGTGCCATAAACCAACAAATACAGATCATGGGCCCAGTGCAATGCGGCTTGCCACTTTTATCATCTTTGCCAGCCTCATGGCCCATAATAGTTATAGACATAAGAGATTTTTTTTTCTCCATCCCTTTGTGTGCCAAAGATAGTGAGAGATTTGCATTTACTGTTCCATCCTGTAACCATGAAGAACCTGATCAGCGGTTTGAATGGGTAGTATTACCCCAGGGCATGGCAAACAGCCCCACTATGTGCCAACTGTATGTGGGGGAAGCCATTGCTCCCTTGAGAAAGAATTTTCCAGATTTGAGATGTGTTCATTATATGGATGATATCTTACGGGCAGCTAAGAGTGAACAACTGTTAGATCAGGCTTATGAAGAATTAGTTCAATTATTAAAAAGGAAAAGGTTGTTTATAGCTCCTGATAAGGTTCAAAAGGAAAATGTGATTAATTATTTAGGAGCGAAGGTTGGACCTGAAAAGATAATACCTCAAAAGATTGAGATAAGAAAAGATAATTTAAAGACTCTAAATGATTTTCAAAGGTTGTTAGGAGATATCAATTGGGTAAGAAGCTATTTGAAGCTACCAAATTATGAAATAAGACCCCTATTGATATTTTGAAAGGTGAATCAGCACTTAATTCTCCTAGGCAATTAACGGAAGAAGCAAGAAAGGTTTTATGTAAAGTGGAAGAAAGGTTACAGAGTGCCTTCCTAGAGAGATGGCAGGAAGGACAGCCCATTGCATTGTGCATATTTGCCACCTATGGTCAACCTACAGGATTGTTATGGCAGGACGGACCATTATTATGGACTTATTCGAAGATTTCTCCAAAAAAATCCATAGAACATTATCCCACTGCAGTTGCTGCTTTAGCCTTGAATGGTATCCAACAATGTTTGCAGTCTTTTGGAGTTGCTCCTGCCAGTATAATAGTGCCCTATTCCAGTCATCAAATTAAGATTTTGTGTGGCGCTGTAGATGATTGGGCAATATTGCAATGTAGCTTTGAAGGAGCGATTGATAACCATTATCCTAAGCATCCATTGCTATCATTTTTTAAGGAGCACCCGGTGATATTCCCTAAGGTTACTTCAGTATTACCACTTCAAGGGTCACCAAATGTGTTTACTGATGGCTCAAAGACAGGCTGTGGAGCCTATTTGATAGAAAGACAAGAGCCCGTGTTATGTCAATTTCAACCGGGCTCCCCCCAAATAGTAGAGTTAAAAATAGTAATTGAGGTGTTTAAAAGATGTCAATTTGCATTCAATTTGATCTCAGATTCAGTCTATGTGGTCAACGCAGTGAAAGTATTAGAACTAGCAGGTCCTATTAAGAATAGTAGTACTGTATGTGCCTTATTACAAGAGTTACAAGTTTTAATCTGGCAAAGAAAAAGATGTTTTTATATTCAACATATCAGAGCACATACAGGATTACCTGGACCATTAAGTGAGGGTAATGATAAAGTTGATCAATGGACTATGATGGAATGCATTTTTTGGAACTCATTCCTGGACCAAGCCAGACAGTTTCACCAATTATTTCATGTAAATGCAAAAACTCTACAGCAGAAATTCCATTTGTCTAGAGCAGATGCTAGACAAGTGGTTTTGGACTGTCCTCAGTGTGTGATTCATCATCATCCTCCCAGTGTGGGAGTGAACCCTAGAGGGTTGATGCCACTCAAAATCTGGCAAATGGATGTTACCCACATTTCAGAGTTTGGAACCTTAAAATATATTCATGTATCTGTGGATACCTGCTCAGGTATCATACATGCTACACCTATGAGTGGAGAAAAGGCTCGCAATGTCATAGGGCATTGCTTAGAAGCCTGGGCTGCATGGGGAAAACCACAGCAGCTGAAAACGGACAATGGACCAGCCTATACGGCTCAGTCCTTTGTCTCCTTCTGCAACCAGATGGAAGGTACAGCTTAATCACAGGTTACCATATAATCCTCAAGGACAAGGAATTGTGGAGAGTGCTCATCACACCTTGAAAGAATGTTTGCAAAAACAGAAAGGGGGAATAAGCCAAGGCCGTACCCCCAAGGAGAGAATGTCTTTAGCCTTATTTACTTTAAATTTTTTAAATTTGGATGCTCAAGGCCGCTCAGCAGCGGATAGACATCAGGATTCCCATGGTCCACCTAAAGGCATGGTGAAGTGGAAGGATATTTTGACAGGATCTTGGCGAGGTCCTGACCCCATGCTAACATGGGCAAGAGAGTCTGTTTGTGTTTTTCCTCAGGATCAACAAGATCCAGTGTGGGTGCCTGAACGCCTTGTGAGGAAGATTCGTCATGAAGACCTTCCTAAGGATCCTGGTGATAGTAGCAGTGAGTATGTCAGGAATGACCGAGCCGAGATGGGGGATCCTGTCGATATTCCCAAAGCCGATGCCTGTCAGACATGATGCAATTGTGTTTCCACGCTTATTTAGCAGTAATAGAAGCTTAGGCTTACCCTACCTTCCCTTTGATGATCAGAAAAGCCCTATAGAGGGTAATAGAAATGTCAGCTTGAAGGGTAGTCTGTGCTTTTTAATGAGCTTCAATAGGTCAGATGATACAGAATGCATTAAACTGTCTCAGCAGTCAGCAGATTTTTTACCACAACTGAGATTTGGGGGTAGGGGTAGTGGTTTGTTTTTGGGCAACGGTTCTCGCCTTGAAGGACGGTGGCCCACACGAGTCTCTGACCGGGACCCCCCCCAGGCAGCCACGCTGGGCACCTTTTTGTAGAGGATCCACAGGAGAGGAAGGACATTTTCCCTGGACTGGATGTCAGGAGCGCAGAGCAGTTTGGGTTCAACAAGATTATTTTTCCTTTAGCCCCATGATTAGTAATATAGTGAATAAGTCTTGTGCAGGAATACTTGATATATCTACTAGGGATCCTCAGCAGACTGCCACCAATCCTTTTGATTTGTGGCTTTTGTGTGGGGTAAATGGAAGTTGCATGGACTTGGGACCTGTCATTATGCTTGGGGGAGGAATTTATCAAAGAGGTAATTTTTCCCTAGGGTACGCTACCTAATTGAATCTTTCTAGTGGTAGTGGCTCTGGCACTTGGAATTCTTCGTTTCATTCTTACCGCAATAAGACCTTTTCAGCCTCACCAGTGTGTCTCTGGTCCTTTTCTGTGGATTGTAAGTAATGGGAGTGCATCCTTGGGTAAAGAAAAGTTAGTATGCACTCCGGACATATGCTTTTATGCCCTCTGCTGGAATGCCACAGCCTTTCCTGTGGCTGTGGTGACTGAAATGCCTCGATATGTACCAGTTCCTGTAGAAGCCCCTAATACCATGATGCTATTCAGGCTTAAAAGAGATTTTGGCATCACTGCAGCTATTGTTACTGCCATCACTGTTGCTGCTGTGGGGGCTACTGCCTCAGCTATTGCCTTGTCTAGTTCTATACAGACTGCCAATGCCCTGAATAACATCTCAGCCACTGTAGCACAGGCATTGGATACTCAGACCTCTATAAATTCTCATCTCAAAGGAGGCCTTATGATAGTTAATCAATGCATAGATTTAATACAAGAACAGATTGATTCTCTTTGGCAACTAGCACAATTGGGGTGCGAGTGGAAAATGCAAGGTTTGTGTGTTACTTCCGTGCAGTATCGAAATTTTACAAAGGCTGCTAATCTGTCTAGACAATTGTCAGAATTCCTCTTACAGGATTGGTCGGCTGAATTTGAAAATTCGATGAGAGAGCTGAGAGCGACAGTAGTCCACATCAACTCCACTCAGGTGGATCTGAGCCTGGCTACTGGTTTGACTTCCTGGATACAGACGGCTATGGATCATCTTAAGGAGTGGGCGGGCATAGGCTCTTTGGCGATACTGATGATACTAGCCTCTCTGGTTTGCCTATGGTGCATCTACAAGATGAGAGCCACACAGAAGCGTAATGCAGCCATGATTATACAGGCCCTTGTCGCCATTGAGGCAGGCCAGTCCCCTCAGGCATGGCTCGCTGCCATGAAGCCTTAAATCTTCACTGAGCATAGTCCCTGCCCACTGAGGTATTCCTTCCATGGATATTAGGGTCTGGCAAGTCAATGACGGAGTAGACAGGTAAGTCTCGGCCACCTAAGACAGGGCAGCCCCAAGTGGGGAGGCTGACCCGGAGACGGGTAAGAGTTTGAGCATCGCCCTCCTACAGTCTCAGGCCCACCGTGAGATCCCCAGGTATGGGGATTACGAAGCCTTTCCAGGGACTTCTACCTACTTTAGAAAAAATAAAAAAGGAGGAACTGTAGAGAGCTGTGACGTGCCACCCCCTAAAGATGGCGCCAGTTTCCGCCTTCCACCAGCCCGATGGTGAGCGCTCTCAGTGGTAAACAAGTCCATATTTGGCTAAGACCACTGATCTGGCTTGCTTCCGCATACGTGGGCCTCTAAGATAGCACCACGTGGCTTTACTTGATTGGCTGTTCATATAGTATTTAGCCTGTGGGTTGGGTCTGCCTCGGCATTCAGAAGACTGTTTTCAAGGGACCTGAATAAACTGCTGGAGAAGAGCTTTTGCGAGTTGCATTGTCTTTGCTGGTCGAGGGGGACGCGACAGTCTATAAAACTCCTAAATCCTAAAGCCAAACCCTAACTATGAAAGCTAGCACCTAAAACTTCTTAGTACCTATAATACAAGCATTTAATATTAACCTAAGGTTTCTCAAAAGGATATTTTTGTCTGAGGGTGGGTCCTCATGGATGGCTGGTCATCATACAATTTTCCAGTTTTAAAGTCTCTTGAAGTCCCTGAATTTCATCTCCTTTGTGGTCTTAAGATCAATTAACATATGAAAGTTTCCCAGGCTGCTCACCTATTCAGATGCTTATGGCCTGTAAAAGAAAGGTCAAAGTCCCTGAGCTCCGCATCTTAGCACTCCTGAATCTCAGGGAGAATCAGTCTCCTCTCCATACCTGAAACAGGTCAATATCAAAGGATCAAATTTTCCAATGAGATTGTGATGTGTGTTTTTCCACCAGTCAAGGAAAATGTTGTTGAGTGAGTCAGAAACAGGAGAGAGCCAACACAGCATCCACATGAATCCTGCCTTATATATCTTCACCTGTTGGCAGAAGCTTTCGTGAATCTTTTAAGTTATGTCCCTGGGTTCAATCTTTTTCAAAAAAGCTTTTTGCAGAGGGATGTGAATTCATAGTCGGTCTGCAGATGTGGGCAGGTGTCACAAGGCATGTCATTCAGATGCTTTTTGCAGAGAGCTGTGAAATGACAGTAGACCTCCTGAGGGCAGGCACAACAGAGGAGCATGTTCTGCCCTTAGTCCTAATATCAAAGAGGCCCTGGTCCTTGGGGAGTTTCCAAGGACATGTCACTTTGGATGTAAGTCTTTTATCTTAAAAGTCCAGCCTTATTCCAACTTCCCTATGCTATATATGCTAACACTAAACCTACCACACAAAATATATGTTTTTGTTAAATTACACAATGCACTTCTATGTGCTTGCTAATGAAATTTGATGTGATTTTGACAACTCTGTTATCTATGATCATGAGAGTTTTGTTATAGTTACTTTCACCCGCAGTGTATTCATGCTTTATGATATTAAATCTACACTCATAGAATGAGTTCATCACTTCTCAATTTTCTGGAAAAATGAGGCAGAATCATTACTATTTTTCTTAAATATTTAATAAAATTCCATAGTAAAATCATGTAAACCCAGAGTTTCAATAATCAATTAATGGCTTCTAAGAAAGGAAATTCAGTCTTTTACAGTGATGAGTGATGAGTCCACTGATTGGTTATCCAATGCCAAGCGGTCAGCATTGAACACACAGACACATACAGGAAACATTAAACACATATCAGGTTATATTTACACACACATACACTATGTGTGTATACACACACACACACACACAAACACAATAATAATTAAAGAAGAGGTCATGAAGTTGCAAGGTAGAGAGGGTTTAGAGTGGGTGGGTGGGACCAAGAAGGATGGAGGGAAGGGGCTGTGATATTATGTAATGAAGTAATAAATAAACATAATAAAAATAAAAAATAAAGAGAAAATCACATATAAACAAATCATAGGAATAGTCCTGAAAACTTACAAATGTTTCTTAAAAAAAATAAAAAACAAAGCTGCCCACAAGGATATCACTGTCCTTTTAGAAGTGAGATTATTATTATTTTTTTTTACATTTTCATTTTATTGAACATTTATATAACCAGAGAAAATGAATTATTACCAAATCAAAGCTGTTGACTTTGTTCATACCACACTAGTATGAAATTCTCAAATTTGACATTCATTAAAAAGACCAGACTGTAGTAGAATTTTATCAACATTTCTAGACATATATAAGAGTTAAATATACAAGATCTAGAAAAAGTGACAACTGAAATTATCAATGTCAAACAGAAAATACTTGCTTTTAATATGAAATGTCTTTGGGTTGTCAATAGACAATGATTGCATCTTAAATATCATTCTTGTTCCACTTTAAAATATCTATATTGTTTGTACAATTCACATATTCTTTCAAAAACATACTGTTTTAAATTTTTAAAAAAGAAATTGACAGAAAAGGGATTAACTGTTTAATATCGATAATTTAATACAACCTATGTTTTCACATTCTTCACATTCCATTTGAAAACTTTGTATTTACTATTTCCACCTGTGTTTATCAAGTTTGAAAATCACAGAACTTTTTTCTTTAATTATATGTATACTCATACTTTAAATTATGAAATGTATAATGAATACATGAAATATGTATGTACTGCGGAGTAACTTGCATGCATCATTTACTGCATAGTGAAGCAGATTCACTTTTAATTAAACTTTATGATGTACAATATATGAGTAGGAGAATTATGCTTGGATAGCCAGTTCTATAATCAGCTACATAGTAGATATAAATGTTCATATATAATTCACTGAATAATCTCTACAAGAAACAAATGAAAGAGATATTTGATTTTAACATTTGTTTTATAATGTAAGTTCATATTTATTCTAAGAACTGAAATAGTGTGCATACCTTCAAAGATACAAGATTTGAAGATGAGTAGAAAGACAGGATTAACCTTGAGGCTAGCACACTGCTCCTGGCAGGATGGAGTGTAAGCATAAGAATTGAAAGATATTAATGACCACAGGTTGTTATTTCCTGTTATTTTGATGTAGGTGGTTTTTGTGTGTGTGTTTCTTTCGGTTTAGCTGCAGTGGAATTTTTGTTTCCTGTGTTTTCTTGGGTGAAGTTATCTTCTCTGGATTGGAATTTCCTTCTAGGATCTTCTGTAGAGCTAGATTTGTGGATAGATATTGTTTAAATTTGGGTTTGTCATGAAATATCTTGTTTTCTCCATCTATGGTGATAGAAAGTTTTGTTGGGTATAGTAGTCTGTGGTCTCTTAGGGCTGTTAGGATGTCTCCTGAGGCCCTTCTGACTTTTAAAGTTTCTGAAGAGGAGTCATGTGTAATTCTGATGGGTCTGCCATTATATGTTACTTGGCCTTTTTCTCTTACAGCTTTTAATATTCTTTCTTTGTTCTGCACATTTGGAGTTTCAATTATTATGTGGTGAGAGGAATTTCTTTTTTGGTCTAATCCATTTTGTGTTCTGTATGCCTCTTGGAATTTTAGATGATGATCAGCTGTGTTTAAAGAATATTTCTCCTTACAATGTATCTCTTTAATTTTCCTCTACTAATCTTTGACAACTGGGTCTATTAAGTCATCTGGATAATAATAATAGACTGTATTGTTTTCATTAAGTATTATTCAAGTGATTTGCTAAGTGATATAGCTAAAATATGAAATTTAACTCATTGTGCTCGTGTTTTAGTTCCTTAATTTCGTATATTTTGTGGTTATCTAAACACTTTCTAGAGTTCCAAATTGATTTTTTATTTTTTATTTTGCTGAATGTAATCACTCAGTGATCAAGGTATTACATTCTATATAAATAGTAATATGCTTCTGTCTTCACTGCAATAGTTCAATAAAATGCAGAAAGTTTTGCTTTTCCATTCTTTTTGATGATATACCTGTTTATAGCACTGAACTATTACTTCTATGTACATTTAGAATAGAATCAAGCATTATTGTAACCTTTGTTTTACTCATGAAGAATAATTTAGAAACCACAATAAAAGAAAGATTACCATATACCTCCTTATTGTTAGCCTAAGATGTTCTATTTCGATTTCTCCAATTATTTTTCTTTCACTACTCTACCTCACCAATAGCATCCTACTGCCCTACTTTTATATGACTTTTCAGATTGTTTTTGTTTCTCCCACAAGAAGTCTTATTTTCTCATCATTGCCAAAGGATCTACAGCAGATATTTTTCTATCATTGCTTAAAAATGGTCTCATTTCCTCTCCTCTTGCTGCTCATAAGAAATACTTGTCATCTTAATGATTTTCTTCTTATATTTCTTGAGGCTACTTTCAGGGTTTTTTTCCTTTTTTAATTTTCAAAAGATTAATTATGGTATGTTTTAAAATACATGTCATGATGTTTATACTACTAGGGTCTTTCTCAGCTAATTAAAACCATGGGTGTAAAACCTTATCATTCTTAAAGTTGAAATTTTTATTTCAAATAACTTCTTGGTTCTACAGTATCTCTTCTGTCTCTTAGGGAATCAAAGTTCACTATTAGCAGATCTATTGTTATAGCATAATAGCTTCCTGGGATTCTGGTCATTATATTATTCAGAGTTTATGTTTGAGATTTTTGTTGTTGCTTATTGCATTTTATGTACTTTATTTCTGATGTTCTCTTGGATTATTCCTATTGTACTATGCTTCATTTTATTGGTCATTTGTTCCTTCTTATCTATCTTTTAATTTTTATGTATTATTTTATTTTTAGCAAAATTATAATATGTTGACAATTTATATTTCTTTGCTCAGTTTTCATAGTATCATTTCATACATGAGATCAATTATTTTTGGTAATGTTATTTCAAGCCCATCTGAAAATTTTGGTCAGATATTCCATAGCTCTGTGAAGTCCATCACTATAACATGTTTTTATTTCACTTTAAGGTCTCTTTGGTGTCTGGTTTGGATGACATTTACTTAAGGTCCGTGTGTTTGAAATAAAATATATCTAATTTTTTTCCTCATAATGTTTGTTATTACTATTGTGACTGGACTGTGACCATGATATTTTGCCCAGAGCATATTGTTTATAAAGAAGAAATTTTCCTACTAAAAGTTTTAACTTATCAATCCTATTTTTTAGTCATTGGCTAAAAATATATATTTATGACTAGTGTATTCCTTAATCTTTTATGTTGGAATTTCCAGGTTGCTACCACTTTAGTTCAAATCTAGCTTCCATAAAGTACAAAGCAAAAACCATTGTTGTGCATATTATTTGTCCCTTGTTCTTTAGCTAGTCAGCTTTTCTTTCTATAGATTTAAAAATATTTTTCCATGAATTTGTTTGTTATATGATGTCTTTTTCATGCCACACATAGAAGAAACACAGGGTGAAATGCATATGTTTTTAGATATATGTACACTCTGAGACTGACTATGGGAATATTTCAATAATCAATTACAAAATCAACCTAAACCCCCCCCCAAAATCCAACCATAAGAGGAAATAAACTGTCTTTGTCTGATTCTGGAGCAGGTTTGAAATCTTTTGATTAAAGTACTCAAACTTACTGTGATATATGGAAACCAGATTATGTATTCTATTGTCCACTGCTCTGACTACTGTCAAGTACAGTAGAGATCTTAAGCAGTCTCACTGAAACAATTCAGTATATGAGGAAACACACACTAGCTAGTGCTGTCTAAAGGTTTGTCTATATCAAAATATGTCACAAATTATGAGCATACACAATGTAATGTACAGGTTAATTACAATAAATTTAAGAGTAAAGTTACAAGTTGATAAAATCAAAAGTATTTTGAAAATATTAAGGAATGGTTTCAATTAAGAATTTATAGAATTTTCTCAAAATTTGAATCTCTTAGTCATGTCTGGTAGGAAAAAAATGTCTTACTCTGAGCACAGACACTTGTATTAAGTTAAAATTGAAAAGAGGGAGAAAGAAGAAGAAACAATTATGATTTTGGTAACTTTGTAGTTTATGTAGAACAACAAAAACAAGCAAACAAAAACTGTTGTGACTTTAAATCTCCCATCTTTCTCTGAGGACTTCCAACACAATCAACATTCTAGTCAAAGGAAAAATGACAAGCTCAGAATGTGTCTGCAGTTTATATTACGTTGTACTGCTTTTATATTTTGCTTTTCCATTAAGGCACAAGAACACAAAAAGCAGTGTGCCCATTGACTCTCCTTAACAGGTCATCTCTGTACTGAACCCCACTAGTTCCTGTTTACTAGAATTTAATTTCAGACAGTTTGATCATCAAGGGCTAAATCAAATTTCATGGTGCCAACTAAATTGTATATATTTTTTTCTTCTTTGTCTTGTTAGTTCATTGAGATTTTCAGTGACCATATGTTTATTCTGTGACTGCATATGGGCCACAACAAGCCTGATTAGCTATTCTACATGGCTAAGTTATTTGCTGCAAATATGTGTTTATCTATCAAGAGGAACTGTCAAGAGTCAACTTTGAACAGATTATTGTTGACAATGGACCTTGCTTGTTCATGCCATCCGACACTGCTGACAAAATTGATCAAAATTGGCAATAATGATTAAATAGCATCACTTTGTGAGTAAAATGCTTTCAAACAGTCTACAATAGATGTTAATTTTAAAAGATATATAATAATGGACTTTAATAATATTTAACAAATGATTCTTATCATGGTCATTGTGATTTATTTCTACATATATCTTTCAAGAATACTTATTTATATAAAAGTTCATAATTAATTGTACTCCAAAGCAAGGCAATCTCTAGGAGCTGTGATTCGTAGGCTTTTGGAAATAAAGTTTTTTTTTTCAAAAACAACTGAATTATCTGTTTTCTAAAATGAATCACCAGGTTTCCTGTATCTCCAGCTTTTCCTCAAGGGTACCAAGTACCAGAAGTCTGGTTATCTTCTAGATATAAGTGCTACTATTGTACCATTATATAGAATGTGTCAAATCAATAATAAACAATTATTATTGTTATTTAAACGGTGTATATGTGAGGACTGTTAATAATTCTGCACCCCCCCCCAAAGAGGCCTGTTTATTACCTTCCTACTCTATAAGAGCTTGGAGGAGGCCTCCTGTTCACTATCAGCATATTTTCTCTAAGCCCTGTGAACAAAGTATATGATGCCTTTAGAAATGGAATCTTATACTCAAGGTCTGGGAGGCAACCAAGATCAGTGGGTTATTATTTTTGTGGATCTTTCAGATTCCTTGACTAACAATTCAAAGGGAGTTCCTCCACCCACTATAACTTAGACTGGCTTTCTGTTTGAAAGTTTATGGCTTCTGGGGAGAACATTATCCTACCCAACCCCACTCCCATGTGGAGTAATTTCAATTAAATATATTTTATTTATGTATTTTAACAAAGCTTATAAAATAGTAGGTTCTTGGATATAACCAAAGTTATGTGATTGGATTTAAGGCATGCTCAAGAGGATAGAACTCATGACTGGTATTGTGACCTTGCCGAGAACACATTGTTTTTCCTACTAGACATGACTAAGAGACTCAAATTTTGAGAAAATTCTATAAATTCTTAAGTGAAACTATTCCTTAATATTTTCAAAATACTTTTGTTTAATCCCAGGTGTGAAGGCTCCTGCTCTCCCAGCTGCTGGTGCTCCCCCAAATTGCTGCTTGTTCCTCCTGCTGCTGTCTTCTGGTTTGCTGGGCTTCTACTGAGACTGGTATTACCCCTAAAGAACTCAAGGACCCTAATCAGCAGGAAATAGCTTAAAGAGAACTATACCCCCTTTCACCTTTAACTTTCTTTCTCTCCCACTTAGTGTTGGAGGGTTGGGAGGAACAAAGGGTGGAAGGGAGGTAGAGGTATTAAGTACAGTAAAACAAATTAAATATAGTAAAATAAATAAATCAAAGCCACTTGTTACATATATATATATGTATGTATACACACACACACACACACACACATGGATGTAGATGGGCAACCTTTCAGGGAACTGTTCCCTGAAGAAATTTTATTTACACTTTCTAAGCAGTTGCTGATCACCAGCAGCTTCTCCAATAGGGTGGGGTCATGGCAGACAATTGACTGTCATTGTATTGTACAGGTTATCTAGAACAAACCATTTTTGTTGAGTATGTATAAGTGTATACTTTCTGTTATATCCAGAAGACACAATTTTATAGCATTTTTCTAGACCTTTGTCTCTTATACTCTTTTGTCTCCTTTTAGATATTCAATGAATTTTGGGTGCAGAGGTTATGTTATTGGTGTCTTATTTGGGGGTGAATAATCCAATTATACAATTATCACAGTTTAATGTAGAGAAAAAAAATCTGTTCTTTGAAAGTCCTCTGAAAGCTTATAAACAAATAATTGTCTCAAACATTACATTAGAGTGGCCCAAGCACAATTTCCACTTACATCACTGTTGCGTGAGATTATTATTACAGAGATGTAAACAAACATTTATTCATCCACACACCAACAGTGAACAGAAAACAGACCTACAAACACCATCAAAGTCTAATTTGGTGAGCCAATATGTTTTATTGTAGTTATTTACAGGAGTGTATATACAGGGTTGCTTACAGAAGTAGAAATGACACAGTGACATGCCAAAAACACAAATCCAATCCTAGCATGGAAGCCATCTCAGTATGGCTAGAAAGCTGGATATATTACAAACTCATAAAAAGCTGAACAGGTAAAGGGTTTTCTCTTTGAGGCCGATCAGCGTTACTGAGTCTCCCAGGCATTTTAGCTTGTCTGAGTATTCCTTATAGCTATATATGCTTGAAAAGAGAGAAGTCAGTTGAATCTGCTCAGTTTCAGGGACTTCTTGAGGCCTTTGAGTTGTTTGCTCTCTGAGCTTAATGTGTTTTCCTGCAGGATAGAATGTTTCACCTCACTGTAGAGCATCTTAGGTCTTAGCAGGCTTTAATAATAGAATATTTCACATTCTCTTAGTTGATCCTACTATTTTACCTCTTTTAGCACTCTGTGTATTCATCATCTTCCCTCCATGATGGAAAATTTTAATCTTAAAATGAACTGCTACACAGTACTCATCCCTGGACTAATTCTAGAATATATATTCTAAGAGTACACACCTCTGGCCTTTCTTATGTTACGTATCATAATTACTTCCAGGACAACAATAAATTGCTGCTGACCAGTGGAATGAAGAATTCATGATAACTTCCTTACACATGATGATTTAAGTATGTATTTTATTATCAAGAATTATTAAGCCTCCAAACATACCCATTAAACATCCCTAGCTAAATTTATACATGACAAGGTATCTGTAACCAGAGAATTGACACAAAGTAGACTCAACCTGGTAGTTTATAATTTTACCCTAAGAGATCTGATCTGGACTCTAGCTGGTACTTAAGCTTAAATAGAGGAAATAGTGTAGTTGGTTGTAAATCTGAATGAAATATAGACTAGCAATTATTTTTTATATAATAAGAAATTAGAACTTAGAGACTTAGTTTCTATTCATATTTTATTCTCACTCTGTTATTTAATTGGATTTTTTATTCATTTAAAGATATTTGTCTTGCCTGGGTGTTATGACACACATTTAATTCCAGCACTCAGGAGTCAGAAGCAAGTGGGTCTCTATAAGTTTGTAGCCAGTCTCGTCTACAAAACGAGTCTAGGACAGCCAGGGCTGTTACACAGAGAAACCCTGTTTAGAAATATAAAAGCAAAAAAAAAAACAACAACAACAACAACAAAAAGTTATTTGTCTGGAAAATGAGGTGTTTAATGTATCATAATTGGGATAATTTGTCTTTTTAATATTTTTGGTTCTGCACTACTCTTTTTCTGAGTGCCAAAGAAAATCCTTGGAGGCATGAGGCATCCAAGTCAATAAAATTATGGGGAAGGGAAACAGGCAATATGACAAAATGCTTTTAAAGGATCACAGGATACTTTATATACAACTACTTCATTCTTCATTTCTGATACACTCAATTACCTGGACTTCTTCACACAACTCTTTTTATAGTCTGTTTCCTATATTGAGAATGTCCTGTGCTCCTCAACTATCTGATTTTAGCTGTATCTAACATTGACTCATTCTTCATATTGATCCTTTAGTCTCAGTTTGAAATACTTTTATGTATTTCCATAGCATTGGGCCATAACTCCATCAGAGCAATCTCTCCAAGTTTTATTGCACAGAGTCATCCATTTTGATTTTACACTCTCTCTTTTCTAGTTCATGTCCAATTTCTAATCCAGAATGTTTTATTGGATTGACTCAATAGAAAATAAATCCATTCTGTCAGAAACAAATCTGTCTATCCTATTGATCTGTGATTATCCTCCTTCATCTATGCCTACAATAAGAAAATTTGCTTTTTCTGTGGTATTGTACAATTCATGTAGGTTCATTTCATGTGTTTTTAAAGTATTTGTTTTCATATCCTTCATTGTATGAACTAGTTCCTTTATTTTATCTTCAAATTTTGATATATAATCTGTGTCCTACTAACATTGTGCTATTTGTTTTCTAATTAGGTTATCGAAATTTTCAATTCTTTCTGTACTTCTATGTCATTACTAAATTAAAATTTTAAATCCTCAATCGTCTTAATCTTTTCATTCATCTGCATGTTAGTACCTGACACTGATAAGGTAAGTTAAAGATCATGACTGGAAAGGCCAGAAGCCTATAGGGGAAAATTCTATTTTTCTGCTAAAGCAACAGCAATAAAATGACTCCTAAACACATTCTTTTTAACCAATAGATCAAGCCATCTTCTTGAATAGGTAAAACTAACAGAGACCTGTTGTGGGTAGTATTAAGCATTCTAAATGTTAATTGGTCCTGTTTGCTGTCTGTTACTTACATTGACTCTGATTGGTTAAATAAAATGCCGAGGCCTGAGATTGGGCAAAGACAGAGAAGGTGGGACTTCCTGAGATTAGAGCAGGAAGCCTGTGCTTTAGACAGAGGATTCAAGCATTCCAGTCAGTAGCAGGAAGAAGTGCATTCCAGCCAGCAGCAGGAGGAAGAAGAAAACACACGCCATGGGTTAGAAAAAAGAACCTCATTCCACATGGCCAGGAACATCGGCATATCGTGGAGAATGGCAGTCCAAGGGGACGTATGTATATATGGGGTCATATCTGGGTAATAGAATTAAGAGCTAGCTTAGATGGGCTAGGATTGCACAATTCAGGCCAAGGCTTGTTAAAATCCACATGATGTCTGTGTACTCATTTGTAATGGCTGCTTAAAGATTAACAACTGCCGAGCCAATTAACAATAATAACTGTTTAAATAGTTTAATTAGCCATATTTTTCTTTTTACAGAGACCAGCAGCTGGAAAATGTGTAGAGAGTGAGAGATTTTGCAGCACTAAGTCTTAAGTGGGATAATTTCATCAAACCTTCTCAGGGCTCAGGGTCCTATGTGGAAGAGAAAACTACCCTACAACCAACACACCGAAAGGAACAGGAACATAGATTTGTTACCTGTTAGTGGGACACTCCGCCCTAGTGGAACTGCCATGTAGGCCTCCTGTGCAAGACAAAACTCTTAATCCTCATGTGACTAATGAACTGAGGGGGGTTGATATGTAGGGGAACCCACACCAGTGGAATTGGATAGGTGAGAGAAGGAGGAGAGGGTGGGAGGCTGGGATTGGGAGGAGTGGAGGGAGGGACTGTGATGGAGATGTAACATGAAATAATAAATAAACATTAAAAAAAAGAAAGAAAGAAAAAGAAAAGTAAACCACAGCTGGGATAACAGACTGGACCAGGTCGTGAAATATGCTATCCAGATGAGGCCTGATTATTAGCTCTGGCTGTTCATTTTCAAGTCTGTGTCTTACTATATATTCCTCACTGGCCTCTAACTCGTAATTCTCCTGCATCATCCTTCAGATATTTAGATGATAGGCATTTTACAACATAAATACGGGGAGTACTTGGAAATAGTGAGAAATTTCTAAAATGTAAGAAGTATGCTAGCTACATAGACATATGTGTTTATTAAAATTCATCAAATTTTTGAACTTTGTATCATAATGCATATTGAATATAATTCAATTTTAAAGAGCCACCATATATTACTTACTGGCACTCAGTTTGACTATTGGGTACAAAACTTGACTCAATATTTTAAATATTTTATTTATTTATTTATTATGTATACAGTATTCTGTCTGCATGTATGCCTGCAGTCCAGAAGAGGGCACCAGATCCCATTATAGATGGTTGTGAGCCACCATGTGGTTGCTGGGAATTGAACTCAGGACCTTTGGAAGAGCAGACAGTGCTCTTAACCGCTGAGCCACCTCTCCAACCCCTTGACTCAATATTTTAAATTGGGTGTTAGTAAGCAACTAATATTCAGAAGCATATTATAAATTCCATCAGCTCCAGAAGGAAACAGCACAGAGTCTACATTGAAATCAGCAAAGAATCATTCAACTTTTCTACTTCCTGAAGTGAAAATATTTTAAAAGCAACATTATTTTCTACTAATTTCTCTTCGTTTGCACCCAATCCATTGAGAGCTTGTTGCTACATTTTTACTAAATATTCTACCCCAAGCAGGCCAATTCAGCCTCATCTTTTATAATCCTGTCACTTTCTGCCTTGGGCTCTATACTGCTGTTTCTTAATACAGTAACAAAATTAACTTTTAAAACATATATCAGAATATAGATATTAGGTCTCATCGCTGTTATCTCTGAACTGTGGCATTTGAAGAAGGAAGGTCAGGGGATCAATGTCAGTCACAGATAGTAACCTTAAGGCTACCTTAAGCTATGCCAGACACTGTCTCAATGAAGAACAGAGAAAACTTTATGACATCACACATAATTTTCTCTCTAAAACTATCTATTGGCATCCATTTAATAAATCAAAGAGAGGAAAAGAGCCCTTGCCATACCTCATACCCCTTACCTCCCACCTCTCACACTCCCTTGATTTTGTGTTCTGCTGTGTAGACCATAACTCTTTTTCAAATATAAGCAGATGCCTCTATGCTCAGATTTGTGTGAGTATTAATTCTTTATATAGACAGTCTGAGTACACATAGTAGGTACTCAAGGACAGATTGTCAAAATTACAAGCAGATGAATATGCATTTTGCATATCAATTTTCTCATTGATTTGCATCCAGAAGCATCATGGTCTCCCAGGAGTTATGCAGCTTTGCAAGCACCCAGTTGCTTGTTCAACCTAATTAGCATTACTTGCAAAGGAAATGTAGAACAGCCCAGTGCAAGTGTAAAGAAAGCATTAATCAACCTGAATGCAAAGCCTAAGAAGCAGATAGTAACAGAATCTACTTCCCTAGCTCCTTCAATTATTCTGGCAGCCACAAACAGAACAACATGAAGAGAAAGAATGGAACCACTCAAGAAAGCACTACTGTGATCCTGTCCCAGGGAAGCCATTCTTCCTCACAGTTCATCCAAGTTCTTGGCACCTTCACCTTCCCTGTTCTTCCAACTCCATATTCATCTAAATTTATAGTTCTAAATTTTTAGAAGTGAACTCAGTAACTCCAGAGGGGAACATGCCTGCATGCTAACATTCAACAACCTGGCTTATTTTTAATTAAATGAAAATAAAATTGTACTCCCTGTTTTTTCAGGGAGAGAAGGCAACAAAACTGAGACAAAACAATGTAATAACTCACCTTAAGGCTTTAACTTTTTATCTCATGATCTTCCAATTACTATTTCTCTTCATATTACTGATATGGTCTACTTTAAGAGAGAGATAAATGTTTTATTTCTATATAAATGAAATATGAACAACGAGCATTTTAGTCAGCATGTCCACTGATGAGAAAACCAATAGATTTTTAAAACAGTTCAAATTGGAGTGTAATTCCAGACATTTGTATTGTCTCCAGGACAAAATCATTTGACTCCTGTGAACAAGTCTCATTTCCATTGTTGCAGCACAAATGTTTCTACAAGTTGACTTCTATTTCTGTCATTGTTAAAATGCAAATCAGAGACAAACTTCTACAACCCAATTGACTCAAATAACCTCTAGAGGACCTACTAAACAATGGCAATGATTTAGCCCATTTCCAAGCAATGGGCAATTTTTCTTGATCTTAAAAATAATGAAATTAGTATACTGAACTATAACTCTGCAAGTTGTACTGGAAGTCCTTTGGGCATGAAAATAATTTGGACATCTGCTTGATGACAGAGACTGTCCCTGTGAGGGGAACAGCCTTGTAGTAGCTTCTAAGCTGCTGAACTCCTAATAGAAGCACCAGCACAGGATGTGTGGCTATACCAAGAACCTAAATGAGGAACTTGGATTCTATTTATTTCACTTACCTGCTAAACTCAAAAATTTCCTACTGAAAATCAAAGATTTTTTTCTTTTCTTTTTTTAATTCAATAAACCCTCCCCTCCAAAGTGTACAAAAGAAAGGAAGTCCCTTTGTTACTAGCATGGCTGATTTGTCTCCACCATCTTCCTGTGCTGCCTTATTAAAGAACCTAATTACCTGGACTACTTCCCAGCAACTATCTCTACCACACAAACACTACATTCAGGTTTTACTTTCTTTCCTAACAGCATTTTTTACTATGCAAAAAAACAAACAAAAAACAAAACAAAACAAAACAAAAAAACCAAAACCAAAACACAAACTATATTACATATTTTCCTCTGACTTGACTTTAAAAAATTTACTCTCTAGAGGATTTTTTTTAAGTAAAACAATTTTATTCTCTATTGTTGCTTAGAAACTCCCATTTATCATCAGTGTTGACTGCAGAAATGGTGGAAAAGCAACAGGAAAGGGACTACAGTAATGTCTTATTTACATTTATTGTCTTCCATTTTTCATTTTCATGGGTCTGAATCCTGAATGTTCTGTTAGCAAAAAAGAAACCATCTTTCCTATTTGGCAAAGTGAACTCATTGAACAATGCCATATACATTGTGAGCTACTGTTTTTGCAGTTGCACTAAAACCTATAAACATAAATCTCTGCAGTCTCAAGAGATTGCTCTTTCAATATTTTACAAGCTGCTTGGCTTCCCAGTGAGCATTTGGATTTTACAGTTCTTTGTGTTTGCAAATTAAGACATTTTTAAAATTGCAAATATACTTAATGGCCTTTCTTCCTAATGGCTTAGAGAATGTCTTCCTTTAACAGCAAATTGCACAAAAATGTTAATTATATTACTATGCCAAAATTTCAAATGTGATAGTCCTAATAACTACCACTGCTTCATCTCCAGCCATGGATTAAAAGTATAGTATGAAGTCCATTAAATAGAAAATGTATTAAATATTTGGCTGTAAACATTTTGAAAAAATAAGAAATAAATCCTTGAATAAATTTCGAAAATCATTGTTATTCATTCAGCACACATTCAGTTTCTTCTTTCATCAGTCTAACTTCAACCACCATCTTACTATGTCACAATGTTCCATGGAGAAATTCTTATGTGCTTTTATCCAAAGAGGAACTTTTCTTAGGGCATATCAGTATAAATGGTAAATCAGCCTTCAAAGGGTCTAAAGGTAATTTATGCGTCAAAACTCTTTTCAAATGCATTTCTAGAGACATAGATAGGTAGGTTACAGAAAAATAGGGGATTTTGGTTTTTGGTTACCTTTTTAGCTTTTCAGTTGGTGAAAGCTACATTCTTAAAAGTTTTACCTGGGAGTCACAAACATACAAACGCAGAGATGGACCATGCATAACTATGAAGAGGGAAAAAAATATACAAGATAATTTGGCTCTTGCTCTTCAGCATTCTAGCTCTCCACAATCACAGGGTACTAAGCAGTCAATTGGCTTTATAGGATCTTTAGCATGTAAGTTTTCTATGAACTTCAGGTGAAAGGTTTCATATTTTCCCACAACTCCAAACAAATGGAAATGTTAAACGACAGTTTATAACAACATAGATCCAAATCTATACTAGTGCCAAAAAATTATTTTCAGTAGGTACACACATCATGTATACCTTTCTCATGGTATCTGACTCATTTTAATTTATATTTATGTTTAATTGTGTATTTATTATTCAGTTCTTTTGATATAATTTCTCTTTCAATTTAATCCTGATAGATATGTTTATGACACTGAATAAATAGTACTTATATTACTCATTATGTCTTGATATATCAAAAATAGAAAATGATAATGAGTATTTAAATCTGCTAAAACATACTTAAAAGTTATCAACTAATCACAAAATGATAAAAACACTCCATCTGTGAAATCTGTTGATTGGAAAATATATAGTACATTTTTAATCTTCCATATTAAAATAACTTAAGAATATTAATGACTAAAACTGAGCATAAAAGAACAATAAAAATAACATGTAATGTTATACAAATTGAATTTTATTCCGCCATGAAGAAAATTGAAATTGAGATATTCTGTGGAGTTTATATTGATATGGAAAACATTATGGTGAAGGGAAAGCTTAATGAGGTTCACAACAGAGAAATACTGTATGTTCTCTCTCAGATGTAGATCTAAGAATGCTATTGTTGACTGCATATACAGATGAGAGTAATGTTGGTAAAAGCCAAGAAATAGTCTCTAAACACAGAAGAAAAGGGTTCTAAAGGAATGAGATGGACAAGACAAAATGGAAGTGAAAATTCTAGGGGACTTAGGGTATAATAACAATGAAAGTGGTAAGATGAATAAGAGTTAAGAAGAAGCAATTGAAATGATATATTTAGGAAAATCCTATATGGAAACACATAAGCTAATGACAAAGAATGAAAATAACATCTTTAAATAAAGGTAGCAAGTGGAATAATGAATAGTTAATTTTCATAGTAAGAGGTACAAAGGCCTACGGATACTTGAAAAATATTCAAAGGACTTAGCCATCAGAGAAGTATAACTTAAAATGACTTTGATATTCTATTACATATAGAATAGTTGTCATCAAGGAAAAAGCAATAAATAGAGGGAAATTTAAAGAGAAAGGGTTACCTTTATACAAACTGATAGGAATGTAATTAGAGACAAAGAAAACCGTGCAAATCATTAAGATTGCCCCCCCCCCCACACACACACACACTGAATGTAGCAAGTACAATCCAAATATGGTTGGGATGCATCCAAATAATTTTACATTGGTATAATATAAAAATACTTGCAATTTCATATTTATTGCTACAACATTCATAATAGCCACAATAGGGAACCAGTCTAAATGTCTATTAGTAGATGCTCAGACAAAGAAAATATGATATGTTTATATAATGGAATTTTATCCAGCAGTAAAGATGAATGAAATATGGCATTTGTACCATATTGGATGGAACTGGATGTCATGCTAACCAAAATAAGCCAGAATTAGGAAAACAAGTATCCTAACAATGCTTTCACACAAACCTACATTTAAGTTTACAGACACTAAGACACATAATAGGACATGAAAAATAGGAATGCAACTATGAAAGCAAAAGAAGAATTCTAAAATTAAGATAAAAGAGGAAATAAATGAGAGTAAAAGAAGATAATGTTACATGAAAGCACAGTGGGAGACCATTAAGGAGTTGGAAACAGAGAAGAGAGAAGTGGGGAACACCATCTAAAGAGAAATAGGTGTGAAAAATCACACAAATAAATCCACCTCTCTCTATGGCATCAAAAGGTTACTTTTAAAGGAAAAGTGGTATTATACTAAAAACATATTTTAAGGCTTGGAAATGATTGAGCTAGTAACACACTAACATACCTGAGTTGATCCCTAATACCTACATGCAAAAGCAAAGACTTTGGCTCATTCCTGTAATCCTAGCCCCCCTGAGAAGCAGAAAAGGGAAGATTTCAGGTCCTTGATTACCAACCAGTCAAGCTGAATGAAATTTTCTGGATTTATGTTTAAGTCTTTATCCACTTGGACTTACGTTTTGTGCAGAGTGATAAATATGGGTTTATTTGCATCCTTCTACATGTTGACATCCAGCTAGACCAGCACCATTTGTTGAAGATGCTTACCTTTTTCCATTATATGGTTTTGGCTACTATGTCAAGAATTAAGTAAACATAGGTGTGTGGGTTTATTTCAGTGTCTTCAATTCAGTTCCATTGATCAACTAGCTTGTTTCTATGCCAGTACCATGTTGTTTTTATTACTATTCCTCTGTAGTACAGCTTGAAATCAGAGATGGTGATACCCCAGATATTCTTTTATTGTACAGGATTGATTTAGCTATTCTGGGTTTTTTGGTTTTCCATATGAGTTTGAGAATTATTTTCTCAAGGTCTGTAAAGAATTGCATTGGTATTTTTGATAGGAATTGCATTGAATCTGTATAATGTTTTTGGTAGGATGATCATTTTTATTATGTTGATCCTACCTATCCTTTTGCATGGGAGATATTTCAATCTTCTGATATCTTCTTATATAGCTTACCCAACTAAGGTAAAGTGTCTTATTAATAGGTAACTAAGTCCATGAAGGCACCCAGAGCAAAATGTAGGTCTTAGTCTTCATGTGACTGAAGAGCTGAGGGGGTCTGACATGTGGGGGCCCACACACGGGAGGAGAAGGATAGATGGGAGATGGAGTAGAGGGTGGGAGGGTTTGACAAGGAGGGGAGGTGGAAGGGAGCTATGATCAAGATATAACTTGAATTAATAAATAAATGTTATAAAATTAATTAATTAAAAATAGTATACTTGTTAATTCTAGATAATTATGATTTAACTATAATTAAATCTTCCTTGAGAAAGTTTCAAAGACATATTTTTAACAAAATTTTCCAACTGAATTTAGATATAGCTGTATTACTTTACTAACATTTTTATTAAGTAGATACATAATTCTATTATAAGTAGAATAATGGTTACACAATTTATTCCTTTTATAGTGACCAAAGTGTTTATTGCCTATGAATTTTCATGAGTTAACAAGAAATATGATCAATATATTACTAGAAAACAATGCAAATGGAGTGCTGGGATAATAAAAAGATGCACTTGAATTCACTGTGCCTCTTCTAGATGATATGATGGTTCAATTTTTAAATAATTGCTAAACAATTATATAAAATTTCTTTGGTTTTATATGCATAGAATAACAGTGGTTATTTAATGACCTATTATGGAAATGATTATTAATTTATGATCAGTGTTGATTCTAGCAAGTAATCATCACTATCATTTAAAATATAAATGCTTATTTTTAAATCACTAATGACTGAGAATTCATTTAAGTATTCCTACTAACCTAAAGCCTCCAGGTAGAAGCCACTTCTATGCAGCAATGGTATATATGCACAGAGGCTTTATTTTATTGAATTGATAAAATTAGATGAAGACAAAATATGAGTGGATGAAAAAAAAAGCACAGACTTTAGCTCAGAGAAGCGATATTTTCAATCATGATTTCCAACAATCAACATCTCTGGGAATGAGGGAAATATGTTTTGTACATGCAGAAGATGGCAGAAAAGTGTGTGTGTGTGTGTGTGTGTGTGTGTGTGTGTGTGTGTGTGTGTGT
>CAJQZJ010032464.1:10651099-10665951 GCA_907164525.1 Lophiomys imhausi
TGTGTGTGTGTGTGTGTGTGTGTGTGTGTGTGTGTGTGTGTGTGTGTTTGAAATGAGAAAGAGAAAAAAGGAAACCACTACAAATTATCACTTAGCCTAAGGTAAGCTCAAGAAAACTGGGGAATTGCTGCTTACTTGAGAATGACTGAAGGAGAGAGAATGTACTTTATAGTTAGTTTCCTCATTAAAACTTAAGTTTTTACTTTAGAGCATCAGCTTACACTTTCTTCCTGATAGATCTAAATTCACTTAGTCTTTGAATGTGTAAACAATACTTTCTAATGGTGGAAATCAGTGGAATTAATTAAATATATGAGAAATTAAGTAGAGAAAGAATACCTAAAATAACTTTTAATTTCTCAGTTAAAAAAGAAGACAATATCGAGGTCAGTGTTTACAACAGGAGCTATATTAAGAGAGCATTGAGTATTTAAAGATATTTGACAATTTGCCTTCTCCTGATATGGTTCTAGCAGAATAGGTGGCAGGCAAGGGGCACAGAAAGTAAAAATGGAGGAGGTGGTTGGCAGTATGAAATTATCCTAGGTCACTTGGTGGAAGAAGCTTATAAATTAAAGCAGCAATGCTTTTCATAAGTTTTTATTTTCTTTCTTTAGACTTTCAGAATTCCATGTGTATTAAAATGTTGCAATTTAAAAATAAACATTATTTTCTCATATTCCCACATGAATTTTGAGTGAAAAATTAGGCACAAATGACTTTCTTGTGAACTTCTGGGAATAACTTTGTCTTTTGCATGTTACTTGTGGGTTTAAATTGTCTTACAATTTGGATTCTAAAAGTGATTGGAGTATGCTTGCATTGGTGGTTTTGTCTATAACATTGTACCACTGAGGGGGTGGAGGGAGTGATGCCTGATGATATTCATTGGGAGAATAATCTCCAGGGGGCTTATGAGTCCTTGGGCTTTTCTTATCCCAAATACTAACTGAGTACTTTGGATCTGTCACCAGCTCCTGCTGTGATTTTTTGTCTTGTCAAAGCCAAAAAGCAGAAGGGCCAATCACAGACTGAATACTTTAAAATTAGAACACCAATTAGATTTGTTGTTGTTGTTTGGAATCAGGTAAGTTTCCTTTCTAAAATTCTGTATATAAGTGAAGAAACAAATAACTGACTTTGACTGTTAATTGATATTCTTGAATCATCTCTTTGCACCATTGAGTTCTTTTATGTTCTCTGGAAAAGTTAAAAAATAAATACCTATCAACCCAAAAAAGCTAAAGTTAATATAATAAAATATATGGACAAATATTGCAGTAATTCTCTCAAACAGCTAAAGAACTGGAGTCTCGATGACATCTCGCAGTATTCTTCCTAAAATTCTAACTTACAAGTCAGGATTTTGTTAAATCTAAATCTAAATTTTACCTGTACTCAATCAAGGAGAGGGTCATTGTCATGCTTTAGAGACAGTTATTCCCATTGTGTGTTCTTCTCCTGTGTCAGCAGCAACCTGGAATAAAGCAATTTCCAGTAGCAATTCCACGTGTATACCCCAAAGACATTAATTTTTTTAAATCTATGTGTTGCTGGTTGTTTAAATCTGGAACTCTTAATGATACAATGTACAGCATCTTTATTTTCTATTTGAGATTTATCTGAGCTCTAAATTTATTTTAAAAGTTAACTGAGTAAATGCTACAAAAGCATGTAAAATAGTGCCCAGTCTTTAAACAGTTCTCTATAAATGTTCTCTATTATATTTGTGACTTGTCAAAGCATTCCTTATTTTATCATTTTATGCATGTGCATACAGATATAGTTTACTTAGTACTTTCAAAGAGAAAGTATTACTCCTATGAGTCCCACCACAGCCACTGTTCACAGATTTCACTGCCAAGACTCCGATCCAAGCCATCATTTCTTATTTGAATCATAAAAAATTATTTCTATTTTGCTATTTTCATGACAAACTCTGGTAATTTCTTAATGTGGTAGTTCAAAAATGTCCAATGAATTGTCATGTAGTTTGTAATACTATCCCAGCATTTGGAGGATAAAAAAAAATGAGCTATGTAATTACCTCTCAGACAGAAGGCCTCTAGGCAGAGAAAAGAGCAAGAAGAGACAGAAGCTATGTTTGAAGCATGGTTTCTGGTAAAGCATTATGAAAAAAGTCACCATGGGTGGAATGGAGATCATGTTAGCAGATTAGGCAATAGAAGGTGAAATTGTGAGAATCTGGGTAGTGCTTATATGTAAGTACAACATGATATAATCCTCAAGAGACCTAGAAAGCTGTATTTATCAGTTAAATTTAAAAAATTTAAAATCTGTTCTGTGAAAGACATTGTAAACAGACTGAACAGGCATTGGGAGAAAATATTGTAAAAAGCCATCATGGAGTAAAGACCACTATCCAAAATACACATAGATGTTTAAAGAAATGGGATAATAAATAAGCTTACAATAGCTTATAATAGGGGCAAAGGCCCACAACATATATCTCATCAAAAAATACACAAACAACAGAAAACCCATATAAACAAGAAACAGAAAATGCAAAGTAAGCCATAGACACTGAAACAAAAAGGGAAACAACTGCATATCTCTTACATGGTTGAAACTCAGTACAATGAACACACACATTTCTGGAGAACTCCTCGGGAATCTAAAAAGCTTTGTTCTTGCTATAAAAATACAAATGATGACGCAAACACTTTAGAAGAGAGTGAGCCAGTTTATTGCAAAGCTGTAGACTTTCTTATCACATATTCTTGTCAGCTCTGACAAATCCATTTGGTCACATTCAAGTTTCTTGTCATTTTTCAGAGAGCAAACTGCTTTGCTAGATGTATTTTTCAGTTCTGGATATAACCACTTTTATTTGTCTCCAATTTTACCTTCTTTTTCTCCCTGTGACTACTATATCTGTTATCTCCCAAATCTTTTGCAAGTTCACCACATTTCTAGTTATTATTTCTGTGACAGGACGGTGTGTTTATTTTTATCACACACTGATGATCAGGGGATGTTCTAATGTTTAGGAAGAATATCTCCACGGAGGAAACTGTCTTCCAGAACTGGATGATTTCCTTTTCAACTGATGGAAGGCAAAATTTTCAAGTCTTGTTTCTGACTATAATTTCACCCAAAGCTCTTCATCCATTATAGCTTCAGATGTTTCCTTCAATGGAAACCTATTGGTTACATGGTTATAGTCATGTATTTCCTTTATAGATTTATCAAACATTGACAAGAAACACACACACACCTACATAGGCTCAGATTTAGAGAAAGATAGGTGAATAATAAGTAGATATATGACAGATTATATAGTTTACATACAGATAAAATAAGAAAAAAATGTATTTTAAAAAGAAAGTAAAGAAAAATGATTTTACAGGACCAAAACGCTAATAGATAGTACAAAAAATCACTTAAATCATTTATACAATGGCTGATATAAATTAAGGTATATCTGTGGCCAGTGTAACGAATTAGTAGATAGAGGTGCTACGAAGCCTGAAAACCTGAGTTTAATCCCTGAGGTTTACAGAGTTATTGGAATGATAACAGATGATAAAGGGGTAAACAGTATCAAAACGTAATATACATGTGTTAAGACATCACATTAAAATTCATTATGTATAATTAAAATACAATAATAAAAACTAAAAACTGTTTAACATCATTAGAAATTTTCAATGAAAAACTAGACAACACATGAAGCAGAATACTCATTCCTCCAATTGAATTCTTTAGCTATGTTCATTTTCTTACATTGTGGAGTGCTGAGACATTAATTAATTTGGAAACCTGCTAACTTTAAACACAGTTTTTATATAAGGAGCTAATAATAAAAATGCTTATTGGGAGATTTACTTACCCACAGATTGGTGCCATCGTACACTTTGTTTTGCATGTGATTATTTACCGATTCCTATAAAATGTGTAGGAACCTTTTAAAGTGACCATTTTGAATTCTAAGACTCCTGTGAGAGGATAGTAGCATCCACTCCTGTGTCAAGAAATCCTTCTATTTCAATATCATTCATTTGTATTTTTAATTTTGGTCTCTTATCATTCATCATTGTTTGCCAATATTCATGTTTTTCAGTACTCCCGGATGCTCCTGTTCTTTCTATTGGAGCAGCCTTGCCCTTGATATAAGGTAACAAGAGCAACTGAGCAATTCTATACCCTGCATTAAATTCAACTCTTTCTTTACTGATGCCATAATTTTAATTTCTTCCTTGCAATCCCCATCTAAAACACATGGATGCACAGTAAATCCTTGAGAAGTTAATACACCTCTTCCAAAGATTAATCCTACTGTCCCTGATGGTAAAGGATCATAAAAACCAGTGTTTGTCTTATAACATTCATCTGTTTGGGATTATGTAATAGATTCATATATGGCCAGATCTAAAGCTGCACTGCCTTCAGTATTATGCAAATGATTGGCAATAGTTAATTTTGTTCTTCCTCCTGACTGCTTATTTCTCTCTGGCTGACTGATGGATGAAGGTTCACAGGTTTTGATGCAGGGCCTTGAACATGTAGGCCCCTTCCCTCATTTCCCTTCAAGGGTTTACCTCTGATATCCATTTTACTCTGCAATCCCAGGACCAGTGTTTACCTTTTACCACAATGAGTACAAAATCCTGGAGACCTTAATCTTCCCTTGTTATTAAACACCATTCATTCCCTTTCTCGACCATGTTCTGCAGAGTCCAAGCACTTATCATTTCGAGTTCTGGAGGTTTCAACCCTATGATATCTTTGGAAATGACCGAGTTCACCATTTTTAAAGCACCCATGAAGACCCCTAGCAATGGCTTGTGCTATGATATTAATCTGATGCTCCTGAAAACCAATATCAGTTGTTTCTTTTATCCATTCATTCTATTGGGGCTCCTCGAACTTTCAATGGTCTAATTGCCCTTTTAAATTCAGCATTTGCATTTTCATACACCAAGGCATTTATCAAGTCCTGTCTGTCATCAAGGTTATCTACATCTCTCTCCACAGCTGAAGTCAATCTCCCTAAAAAGTCTGAGAAGGTTTCCTGAGGACCTTGTATTATCTTAGTAAATGAAGTAAATCTTTTCCCAGCCTCAGTAGCCATATCCCAAACTCTCAGAGATGTAACATGACATTGTTCTATCACAAAATCTTCAAATTGAGTCTGTAACCATATGCCAGCATAAGGTCCCTCACCAAAAATTTGTTTGGCTGTGACATTTATTCCCCTTGCCATATTTTGTTGCTCTAATTTTGTGGTTTCATGTCTCTACCATGACAACCATTGTAATTGCTGTTCTAGAACAGCTGATATCAGTCCCTTGATGAATACATTCCATAAGAGACAATGGACTTCTTAAATCTTTTTAAATCCAAAATGTCTATTGGACGCCATGTTAATTCCTGATTGAGTTGACTATCATTATTATCTGGCCTAAATTGAAACATAACTGGAAAAGCTGATGGTGATTGTGTAGTACCTTGCAGCTCCTCTGGGGGCACAGTTGGTCCCACATTAACACATCACCTACCTGGTTTTCTACTGGACACACAGTGGCTGTGGAGACCTACCTAGGAAAGAACTTGGCATTTTTCTCACTTCCAGTTACCTGCCCTGGCAGACTTTTCTTAACTTCCTCAATCTGCATTTGCATACTTTTTAATTGTGTAACAACTTCTTCCTTATGACAAATCAATAAAAGCAAAAAAAAACAGTAAACAGCATAAAACATCTGGTCTGATTGAAAAACAGTATAGAGGTCAGCAGCAAACATTGCCATATTGTCAACAACCGGTGTCATAGTTTCAAAATCTACAGTTTTCTCCATAGTTTTGAAAATCAAATTACCCATAAAGTCTGCCCCACATTAGACACCATTTGAAACTGAAATATAATTATCACTTGTGTTTATTAATAAGTATAAACTATAAGATTAGGTCGGCAGAGCAGCCAGCAGCTTGGCAGAGCTGCGAGCAGCCTGGCAGGATATTAGCGGAGGGGCCTAGCCCACCTTAACTGGCGGCCTGATTTATCCTGGGTAAAGAGCCCTGGACCAAGGGTGGCCTACACCACCTGTAACCTAAACTCTGTTAAGTAATATAAGTTGTTATATAAGGCTGGTAGATTTACTGGTGGCTTGGTGGGAGATTTGCCAGAGTTCAACTGGAGTCTGACAGCCCTGGATTGCTTGGGTTGATGGCTTATAAATTGGCATGATCCTTTGCCCAATAATTAAATACACCAAGTCCTTTTAATGTTTTAACGCTTAACCCTTATCTGGGAAGACTCGATTAGCTACTCTAAGTAAACACAGATCACCTAATCCCAAAGGGCCATGTGCCTATGATTATCTTCCAGCGTTCTCAAACATGTCTATCCACTTCCATGTCTCCTAGTGGAATGAACTAATCCTCTGTGTAAAGTGCAGGGTTCCTGTTCTAATCTCAGGAAGCCCTGCCTTACTATACTCTTTCTGCCCAGATAATTGGCTATCAGCAATTTTTATTAACCAATAAAGAGAATGCCTCAGAAGTGGTGGTAACCAGATCTCAGCATTGAAATCAGCCTATCAGAAGCAATGTTATTAGCCCCAGCAACCTATTATTGGATAACTTAAGAGAAACTTTGAGATTATGAAATATGATTTAATTTCCAAGTTCTGACCATTTATCCAATAGACTGACTACATCCAAGAAACAACAAACAACTATATATCTGGCCAGTTCTCCATCCTAACAAAATGTATGATCATGTGTGTTGCCAAAAGTTCTTCCCACTGTAAAGATTTCATGTCATTGGTTACTTTCATGGTTGTCCCAGAAATGGGTTGTAATGCAACATTCAACTATTCACTTCTTGGTGATGCCTGCATATTGTGGAGAACCATCAGCAAACTACTTCTTATTCTTTTTTTTTTTTACTGTGTTTTTATTAATGTGTTTTTTAAGTTGGATATTGATCACAGCCCCCTTCTTCATCTCATATGAGTCTTACCCTCCCTCCCTCTTCCATATCTTTCTGCTCCTTCTCCTCAATTGAATGGAGCACCCACATACCAACCCCTCTTAGTTCATCAGTCATATGAGGGCTAAGAGCTTCCTCTTGTACTGAGGCCTTTTATGGTTGCCAAGCTAGTCTAAGGTGTTCCACTAACAGGCAACAGAGTCCATGACCTGCTGCTGAGTGGATTTTTTGGTAGGATTGTAGACAAAAAATATGGCTAATTAAACTATTTAACCAGTATTTATATTGTTGTTGCCTGTTCGGCAGCCTTTAATCTTTAAGCAGCCATTATAAATGAGCACACAGAGACTGCATGGATTTTAACAAGACTTGGCCTGAATGGTGCAATCCTGGCCCATCTAAGCTTGCTCTTAATTCTATTACCCAAATATGACCCTATATATTCATACGTCCCCTTACTGCCATTCTCCACGATATGCTGATGTTCCTGGCCATGTAGAATGAGGTTCTTTTCTCTAACCCATGGTGTGTGCCTCTTTCTTCCTGCTCCTGGCTGGAATCTTTCTTCTTCCTGCTGCTGGCTGGAATGCTTTTTCTTCCTGCTGCTGGCTGGAATGCTTTAATCCTCTGTCTAAAGTGCAGGCTCCCTGCTCTAACCTCAGGAAGTCCCACCTTTCTCTGTCTTTGCCCAATCTCAGGCCTTGGCATTTTATTTAACCAATCAGAGTCAATGTAAGTAACAGACAGCAAGCAGGACCAATTAATTAACATTTAGAATGCTTAACACTACCCCAACATAGGATAGTTACGCCAGATTCCTTTCTCTTTGGGTCTGTGGATTGTAGGAGGGTTGCTCTGTATTAAATGGCTAATATCTGCCTATTAGTGAGTACACACCATGTGTATCTTTCTGGGTCTTGGTTAGTTCACTCAGGATGAGCTTTTCTAGTTCCATCCATTTGGTTGGAAATTATATGTTTTTCTTGATTCTGATAGCTGAGTAGTATTCCATTGTGCAAATGTACCAGTGTTTTAATCGAATTATTGATTGAGGGACATCTGGGTTGTTTCCATTTTCTGAGTATTACAAATAAAATTGTTATGTACATAGTTGAGATGATGTCCTTGTGGGTTGGTTGAGAAACTTTTCGATATATTGCCAGGAGTGGTATGGCTGTGTCTTTGTGTAGAACTATTCCCAATTTTCAGGGGTATCTCCAGATTGAATTCCAAATTGATCACACAGGTTTGCACATCCACCAGCAATGGAGGAATGTTCCTCTTTCCACATCCTTTCCAGCATGTGGGTCACTTGAAGTTTTGATCTTAGCCATTCTAACGGGTGTCAGATGGAATCTCAGAGTTATTTTGAGTTGCATTTCCCCCATGACTAAGGATGCTGAGCATTTCTTCAACTGTCTCTTGACCTTCAGAAATTCCTCTTTTGTGAATTTTCAGTTTAGCCCTGTACCCCATTTTTTGATTGGATTATTTGGTTTGTTGGTGTTTAATTTCTTGAGTTCTTTATGTATTTTGCATATAGCCCTCTGCTGGATGTGGGATTGGTGAAGATCTTTTCTCAATCTGTAGGCTGCTGTTTTGTTCTTTTGTCCTTTGCCTTACAGAAGCTTGTCAGTGTCATACAGTCCAATTTTTGATTGTCTTAGAGCATGAGTTATTGGTGTTCTGTTCAGGAAGTTATCACCTGTGCCAATGAGCTTGAAGGCTTTCCTCGTTTTCTCTTCTATTAGATTTAGTGTGTGTGGGGGGGCCAAGATGGCGGCGAACTGCACAGACGCATTATGAATGTGGGAGAAAAGAGCCATAGAAAACACAGAGTTGTGGGTCACTGTGCAAAAACCAGAGGGTCTGGCCCCTCCGGGAACACGCACAACTCCCAAGGGACTGTTAAAAGTCCCAGGGCAAGGCTGTCCCCCCATCTCTCGCAGACACGGAAGCCACTAAATCCAGGATTTGGGAACTCCCATTTGGAGAGGTGCCTGGTAAGATCGATCCTAACACACATCAGGCAGAATCAAAGGCCACATGGCGATCGCCCACTAGCCTACTGGGCTTCCCACATCTCAGGAAGACCTTATAAATACTTAGGAAATTTTTTCAGAATAGATGAAGTCTTAACAAGGAAGAAAAAGGGCGCTCAGCAGGTGATCCACAGCTGCTCGAGCCAGAGCGGGAGGTGGGCGGGCAGAGCAGTTGGGGAGGGAAGCGGGCGCAGGTGGGCAGGGCTGTTGCCCTGCGCACCCACGGCAAAGCAGCTAGGTGGGAGGCTGGCTCAGTCGGTGGGAGGAGCCGAAGATCCGCCCACCCATGGCAAAGCAGCTAGGGAAGGAGGCCGGCTCTGACGGTGGGAGGGTCCGAAGCTCCGCCCAACCATGGCAAAGCAGCTAGGGCGAGAGGCCGGCTCAGAAGGCCTGAGGGGCTGAAGCTCCGCCCACCCACAGAGGAGCAGATAGGGAGGGAAGCGGCCAGGCCTGTGGCGGAGAAGCCTAGTGGGTAACCAGAAGCCAGGGGACCATAGCTGTATTCTGGTAAACCCAGACATATTAGGAGCAGAGCCGGGCCCTGTCAGCCTCTGTGATGACAAACAAAGCCCACAAAATCTGTGCCTGGGCAAACAGGTCCATACCATCAGAACAATTACAGGCTGATCACTCAGTGTGCAAAATAGAGAAGTCTGAACTGGAAGCAGTGAAACAATCCTGGACCATTACTCACTACCTGGGAATAGGCTGCACCAGCTCACAATGATTCAGGCTACTAAAACCACAGTGACCCTGAGATCACCGTGTAAAAAGGACAGATAGCCAAGCAATTCGACTCCTTCACCAAAGCATCCCCTGTGGATCCAAACACAGGAAACGACAAGAACAGACAGCTAAACACAACACATGGCCAAAGGTCCAAGAAAAAATAGAAATCAAAGAAATATGACTCCAACAAAGCAGAACTATCCTAGCTCATCCAATTCGGATGACCTCACACCAACAGTAACACATGAAAACGATGACAATTCTGCATTATGGAAAGTGATAGAGTCCCGTCAAGAAGAACTTAAATCTATGAAGGTATTCAAAGTAGTCACAATTTTACAAGCCAAAACAATGAACAATACCATAAAAGAATTCTAAGCCAAGGTGACAGAGCTTGAACAGGAAAAAGACAAAGCAATGAAAGATTTTCAGACAAAAACAAGTAAGCTGGAGAAGGAAATGTACAAAACGAACAATACCATACAAGACATGAAAATAGAAAGAGAAACAATAAAGAAAACACAGTCAGAGTTAAAAGAGGAAGTGGAGAACCAAGGGAAGAGAACAGGAACTACGGTTGCGAGTATCAACAATAGGATGCAAGAGATGGAAGACAGGATCTCAGGCATGGAAGATTCGATGGAAGAAATCAGTACAACATCCAAAGAAAATGAGAAGGCTAAAAAATCTCTCACCCACAACATCCAAGAAATCAAGGACTCAATGAAAAGACGGAACCTAAGAATCATAGGCATAGAGGAAAGAGAAGACTTCCGACTCCAAGGTCCAGGAAATATCTTCAACAAAGTCATAGAAGAAAACTTCCCAAACCTGAAAAAAGAGATGCCAAAAAAAATCCTAGAGGCTTACAGAACACCGAACAGATTAGATCAGAAAAGAAACTCCTCTCGCCACATAATAATTGAAACACCAAATGTACAGAACAAAGAAAGGATATTAAAAGCTGTAAGAGAAAAAGGCCAAGTCACATACAATGGCAGACCCATCAGAATTACAACTGACTTCTCCTCAGAAACTTTAAAAGCTAGAAGGGCCTGGACAGATATCCTACAAGTCCTGAGAGATCATAGGTGCCCAGCCAGACTACTATACCCAGCAAAACTCTCTATCAACATAGATGGAGAAAACAAGATATTCCATGACAAAATCAAATTTAAACAATATCTCCAGACAACCCAGCCCTACAGAAAATCCTAGAAGGAAAATTCCATCCCAGAGAAGAAAACTTCACCCAAGAAAACAAAGGGAATAGAAAACCCCTCAGCAACTAAACCAAAAGAGACACAGGACCTTCACCTATACCAAACTAATGGGAAACAACAACCCCAGGTCACTAATATCCATCAACATCAATGGTTTCAACTCCCCAATAAAAAGACACAGATTTACAGAGTGGATAATCAAGCAAGATCTGTCCCTTTGCTGCATACAAGAAACACATCTGACTACCAGAGATAGTCACTACCTCAGAGTTAAGGGCTGGGAAAAGGTTTTCCAAGCAAATGGAACCAGGAAGCAAGCTGGAGTAGCCATCCTAATATCAAACAAAACAGACTTCCAACTGAAGTTAATGAAAAAAGACAAAGAAGGGCATTATATACTCATTAAAGGGAATATTCATCAAGAGGAAATATCAATACTGAACATCTATGCCCCAAATACAAAGGCACCTACTTTTGTAAAAGAAACACTTCTAAAACTTAAATCACACGTCGATCACAACACATTAGTAGTGGGAGACTTCAACACCCCACTCACAACAATGGACAGATCATTAAGACTGAGGCCAAACAGAGAAATATTGAGACTAAGAGAGATCATGAACCAAATGGACCTTACAGATATCTACAGAACGTTTCACCCAAACACAAAGGAATACACCTTTTTCTCAGCACCCCACAGAACCTTCTCCAAAATCGACCACATAGTTGGACACAAAGATAGTCTCAATAGATACAAGAAAATTGAAATAACACCTTGTATCTTATCAGACCACCACGGAATAAAGCTGGTCTTCAACAGCAAAAGAATCAACAGAAAGCCTACACACACATGGAAATTGAACAGCTCCTTACTGGATGACCACTGGTTCAGGGAAGAAATAAAGAAGGAAATCAAAGACTTCTTAAAATCCAATGACAATGAAGACACAACATACCCAAACCTATAGGATACAATAAAAGCTGTGCTACGAGGAAAGTTCATAGCACTAAGTGCATTCAAAAAGAAAATTGTGACAGCTCATATTAGTGAACTAACAGCTAAGCTGGGTGAATTGGAAAAAAAAAGAAACAAACACGCCCAAGAGGAGCAGAAGGCAGGAAATCATCAAACTTAGGGCTGAAATCAACAACTTAGAATCAAAAAGAACTATACAAAGAATCAATGAAACCAAGAGTTGGTTCTTCGAGAAAATCAACAAAATAGACAGACCCCTAGCCAAATTTACTAAAAGGCAAAGAGAAAGAACCCAAATCAACAAAATCAGAAATGAAAAGGGAAAAATAACAACAGACATTGAGGAGATCCAGAAAATATTCGGGTCCTACTTTAAAAATCTATACTCCACCAAATTTGAAAACCTAAGCGAAATGGCCAATTTCCTCGATAAATTCCACCTACCAAAACTAAATCAAAATCAGATTAACAGTTTAAACAGCCCAATAACCCCTAAGGAAATAGAAACAGTCATTAATAATCTCCCAACCAAAAAATGCCCAGGGTCAGATGGCTTTAGCACAGAATTCTACCGAACTTTCAAAGAGGAGCTAACACCATTACTCTTCAATCTCTTCCCCCACATAGAAAAAGAAAGAACACTGCCAAACTCATTCTATGAGGCCACTGTCATTCTGATTGCTAAACCACAGAAAGACCCAACAAAGAAAGAGAACTTCAGACCAATCTCCCTCATGAACATAGATGCATAGATACTTAATAAAATACTAGCAAACCAAATTCAAGAACACATCAAAAATATCATACATCATGATGTAGTAGGCTTCATCCCAGGGATGCAGGGATGGTTCAATATATGAAAGTATATCAATGTAATTCACCATATAAACAAGATGAAAGAAAAAAAACCACATGATAATCTCGCTAGATGCAGAAAAAGCATTTGACAAAATCCAACATCCCTTCATGCTAAAAGTTCTGGAGAGAACGGGCATACAAGGACCATACCTAGAAATAATAAAGGCAATATACAGCAAGCCAGTGGCCAACATCAAATTAAATGGAGAGAAGCTTGAAGCATTTCCTCTAAACTCAGGGACAAGTCAAGGATGTCCACGTTCACCATATCTCTTCAATATAGTACTTGAAGTCCTTGCTAGAGCAATAAGACAACTAAAAGAGATCAAAGGGATAAAAATTGGAAATGAAGAAGTCAAATTATCCCTATTCGCAGATGATATGTTAGTATACATAAGCGACCCAAAAAACTCCACCAAAGAACTCTTACAGATGATAAACAACTTCAGCAAGGTGGCTGGATACAAAATTAACTCAAAAAAAATCAGAAGCCCTTCTTTATACAACAAACAAGCATACCGAAAAAGAAATAAGGGAAACAACCCCCTTCACAATAGCCACAAACAATATAAAATATCTGGGGGTAACTCTAACCAAGCAAGTAAAGGACCTATACAACAAGAACTTCAAGCCCCTGAAGGAAGAAATGGAAGAGGCATTTAGAAGGTGGAAAGATCTCCCATGCTCAAGGATAGGTAGGGTCAACATAATAAAAATGGCTATTCTACCAAAAGCAATATATAGATTCAATGCAATTCCTATCAAAATACCAACACAATTCTTTATAGACCTGGAAAGAGCTATACTTAACTTCATATGGAACAACAAAAAGCTCAGAATAGCTAAATCAATCCTGTACAATAAAAAAGCATTTAGAGGTATCACCATCCCAGATTTCAAGCTGTACTACAGAGCAATAATTATAAAAACAGCATGGTACTGGTATAGAAACAGACAAGTGGATCAATGGAATCTAATTGAAGACCCAAACATGGACCCACACACCTATGGCCAACTAATCTTTGACAAAGAAGCCAAAACCGCACAATGGAAGAAAGACAGCATCTTCAACAAATGGTGCTAGTCCAACTGGATGTCCGCTTGCAGAAGAATGAAATTAAACCCATACTTATCACCTTGTACAAAACTTAAATCCAAGTGGATCAAAGACCTTAACATAAGGCCGGCCACACTGAAGATACTAGAAGAAAAAGTAGGAGAAACCCTCGAACTCAATTGGCACAGGTGACAACTTCCTGAACAGAACACCAACAGCTCAGGACCTGAGATCAACAATCAATTAATGGGACCTCATGAAACTGAAAAGCTTCTGTAAGGCAAAAGACACAGTCATTAGAACAAAACGGCAACCAACAGACTGGGAGAAAATCTTCACCAAGCCCACATCTGATAGAGGGCTATTATCTAAAATCTACAAAGAACTCAAGAAACTAAATGCCAAGAAACCAAATAATCCAATCAAAAAATGGGAGATGGAGCTAAATAGAGAATTCACAATGGAGGAATCCCTAATGGCCGAGAGTCACCTGAAGAAATGCTCAACATCTTTAATCATCAGAGAAACGCAACTCAAGACGACCCTGAGATTCCATCTCACACCTGTCAGAATGGCTAAGATAAAGAGCTCAAATGACAGCACATGCTGGCAAGGGTGTGGAGAAAGGGGAACCCTACTCCATTGCTGGTGGGAGTGCAGGGTTGTGCAACCACTATGGAGTTCTGTCTGGAGATATCTTAGAAACCTTGGAATAACTTTGCCTCAGGACCCAGCCATACCACTTCTGGGTATACACCCAAAGGACACCTCACGGAGACATGGGGAAGTCTCCTCATCTATGTTCATAGCAGCCTTATTTGTAATAGCTAGAAACTGGAAACAACCCAGATGTCCCTCAACTGAAGAATGGATTAAAAAATTGTGGCACATCCATACAATGGAATTTTACTCAGCTATAAGAAACAATGAAATCATGCAATTTGCAACAAAATGGATGGATCTAGAGAAGCTCATCCTGAGTGAGCTAACCCAGACTCAGAAGGATGCACAT
>CAJQZJ010032464.1:10666351-10684480 GCA_907164525.1 Lophiomys imhausi
AGGGTGGGGAGGGTGTTTCTCCGCCTCCCCCCTTTTTTTTTGGTTATTTGAAGGACAACTGAAAACTCTGTTATTTAGGGGAAGAGATTACAAGTTGTTAAATGGTCCTGTTTAATGGGCTTTGGAGGTTAGAACCAGGGTATTCCTTCTTTCCCTTTTCTGCATCCTTCTTTATCTCCTATGTAGGAATGCACAGACTTGAGAAAAATTGAGACATAGACATAGCACAGGAAGGACCAAGAAGAAGGGTCAGATTATTGAATATGCCCTTATACCTTTGTATACTGATACAAAATTAGGAGTATATTTGGCTGAAGTGGTATTGACCATTGTTCATTGTGCAAAAATAAGATTGTATTGGTCTACGTTGGTATTGATATTTGCATATTGATACAAAATTAAGATTATAGTTGGCCACAATGGTATTGACCCTTCTATATGGACGCAATATTAGGATTGTATTGGGCCACATAGGCATTGATCTTTGTATATTGATACAAAATTAAGAGTATATTTAGCCACATTTGAATAGATCTTTGTATATTGATACAAAATTAAAGGTAACGCTTCCTAATGGTATCGTACCTAGTGATACTTAAAAATGAAATGTGAAGCTCTGGCCTCTTGATACCAACTGTCTTAAACTGTCTAGGATAGTTAAGAAAAACAAACTCCTAGTCATGCATGCATGTCACCTTGTTAGCTACTATGACAGTCTATCACAGATATTCTCTAAGCTACTCAGTAATCAAGTTGTTAAGAGACAAGCAACATTTGCTTATCTAAATACAAGAGATGGATAGGGCATCTTCAAAAACCCCAAGAGATTTGCAGAATATGGCATTCAAACATGTGGTCTTAAATTAAGATTTTTTTTGATATCGTGACATATCAGCTCCTGACAGCACCCCCTATTCTACTCCAAGTAGAAGAAAAGCATCGAAGAATCTCCAGTGTGAGATGGTTGAATTAGTGGCAAGCCTATCTCTTGGCATGTAAAAACTCCTTGCTTCAACTGCAAACAGACTGCTGTCCAAAAAGGACAAAACTTGGTAGCAGGGAAGTCGACAGCCTAGCTCTGCCAAGACAGGGTAGGTTAGTCCTTCATAATCCCTGCTCTACAATAAATGTCTGTCAGAGAAACAGGATCAAAAGGCTGAAAACTGATGCTGGAATGTATGGAGAGAAAATGGGAACTGTCCAGGTAGTCACTGGTTTGTCATTTCTGAGTATTGGAAGCTGCAGGCCCTGCACTTCCTATATAATCAGATATATTTATCCTTCTCAGCTCTCTGAGGTGGTTGAAGAATAGACAGCTTGAGTCTCATAGCTAAATTTTGAGTTGTTTAGGAATCAAGAGGGTGTTCTAGATCTAAGAAGATGGGTATAATAGTGATGCAAGTTAGTATGAAAGCTGAGTCAGTTATAGAACTTTAAACTCATGGAGATGGTTAGAAGGTAGAAGGTTAAAGTCAGGGGCCAAATATGTATGAACTGGACATTGGGAAGGTATACTGGGCGATTTAACTCTCATAAATATGGCATATTTAATTCTGCTGTTTTGTATAGAATTTACTGTTATAAGAGAAAGAACCATTTGTTGGATTGAAAAGGGAAGCTGTTGGGGGGGAGGAGGGTGGAAGGGTGGGACAGGAAGGGGGAATAGGGAAGGGTTTGTGACTGAGATGTAACTTGAAGAAAAAAAAATAAAGTACTTATTTAAAAAAAAAGATCTAGTGTGTTCAGTTTTATGTTGAGGTCTTTGATCTACTTGGGCTTAAATTTTGTGCATGGTGATAAATATTGGTCAATTTGCATTCTTCTACTGTTGACATCCAGTTAGACCAGCAACATTTGTTAATGATGCTTTCATTTTTTTTTTTCATTGCATGGTTTTGGTTTCTTTGTCAAAATTTAAGTGACGGTATATGTGTGGGCTTATTTCTAAGTCTTAAATTTGATTCCATTGTCAACTGGACTGTTTCTATGCCGATACCATTCTGTTTTTATTACTATTGCTCTGTAGTACATCTTGAAATCAGGGATGGTGATACCTCCAGATGTTCTTTTATTGTACAGGATTATTTTAGCTATTCTGGGTTTTGTTTGTTTGTTTGTTTGTTTCTCCAAATGAAGTTGGGAATGGTTCTTTTAAGGTCTGTAAAGAATTGTGTTGATGTTTTGATAGAAATTGCGTTGAATCTGTGCATTACTTTTGGTAGGATGGCAATTTTTATTATGTTGATCGTACCAATCCATGGGCATGGGAGATCTTTCTGTCTTCTGAGAGTGGCACTAGTTTCTGAAAGTTGCTCCTGGGATGCAAAGTTGCCTTTGATCCAGTTTTTACCTTGTAGAGATATACACAATTGCTTCCATTTTTCCTTTCCAACAATTTCTCCTGCCTTCTCCACTTGTGAGCGTTTACTTCTTTTTTTCCTAGCTTACAGTTGTTCTGTTAAGTTGCTAATATGAGCTGTTTGCAATTTCTTTTCTTCTTCAGTCAAACAGAGGCCTAAAGCTCTTGCAAATAGAAGGATTTGTATTTATTGCAGTGGGAGTAGAAAATGTAGGCATGAGAAACATCTTCATGTAACTTGCTTGTGCTTTCAGGACCTCCTGGATCACACACTACATTCTACTTCCATTTGATAATAGATTGCTGCTGTGTATGCCCTACTTTATTTCTTGGTGGGTCAGATACTACTCAACTCATGAGAGACAGCTAAGATTATCTGATTAGTTGGTGTCTCCTTGTCAAAAATATTCAATATTCAGTAAGGCACAATGGCAGGCAAGGAGCCATCTTTCAAAGGGAGAAGAGTTGTCTACAGATAATTGTAGAGCCTTGCTCAAAATTATCAAAGTCTCTTCTGTGATTCACCTTTAAAGTCCTACCAATAGCTCCAAATAAGGTTATTTGTCATTAACACATCAAGTATTATTGGGTGTGATGGAGCACAGGGTTCAAATGGTAAAGCAGCCTCAACAACAGCCTGAACTTGCTGAAGAACCTTCTCCTGTTCCTGGCCCTGCATAAAGGTAGAAGCTTTCTGACTCATTTGGTATATGAGCTGGAATAACGCACTCAGTTGAGGAATATGGTGTTTCCAAAATCCAAAGAGACTCACTAGACATTGCATTCCTTTGTTGATGATGGCAGTAGACAGATGAAATAACTTATGCTTTATCTTAGGAGGAATATCACTGCATGCTCCACACCAGTGAACCTTTAAAAATTTCACTGAGATAAAAGGTCCTTAAATTTCGGTTGGATTCATTACCCATCTTTTGATGTACATATGTGTTACCAACAAGTCCAAAGTGGTTGCTCACCTGATTCAGTAAGCATAATATCATCAATATAGTAGATCAATGTGATATATTATGGAAGAATCAGACAATCAAGATCCCTTAAGACTAAGTTATGACACAGGACTAAAGAGTTAATGTGTCCTTGAGGTAAAACTCTAAAATATATATTGCTGCCCTTGCTAACTGAAAGCAAATTACTTCAAATAGTCCTTTTAAACAAGTACTGATGAAAAGAAATTTGATAGATCAATAGCTGCATACTATGTTCTGGGAGATATGTTAATCTGCTAAAGTAAGGACACCACATCTGTTACAGCAGCTGCAATTAAACTCACAACTACATTAAATTCTTGATAATCAACTTTTATTCTTCATGATCCATCTGTCCTTTACACTGGACAAATGGAGAGTTAAGGGGAGATATGGGAACAGCTATCCTGCCATCATTCAAGTCCTTGATGGTGGAACTAGTTTCTGCAATCTGCTCCAGGGATGAAATGATGCCTTTGATCCACTGTTTCACCTGGGAAAGATATACACAATGGCTTCCATTTGTTCTTTCATGCATACATACTATGTTTGATGGTATGTGTGTGTGTGTGTGTGTGTGTGTGTGTGTGTGTGTGTGTGTTGGTGTATCTGTATATCTGTGTGTAATGGTAGATTTATGCATTTCAGACATTTAAGAAAAATCAAACACAATGACAAAATCCCTGTAAATTGCATATCATTTCTTCTTTCACCTTACAAGCTGCTACTTGAATTTATTTTTTCTTTCTTAATATAAAAGTGTTAAGTATATTTTAAACATACTTTCTCTAGCTTTTGCATGATCCCATACAACTATTAATTAATCTTGGTTCTTTTACAATTTGGAAGATATAATGAATTATTTATCTTTTGCTTATCATTTCTGATAAAATTTTTTTCTGTTTTTTTTTAACATTTATTCACTACTTCAAGTCATACCTCCATCACAGTGCCCCCCCTCCACCACTCACAGTCCCACCCTCCCACCATCCAATCCTACTCCTCCAGAGTGAGGTGTCCCCACACATCAGTCTCCCACCCCAGTTCAGCAATCACATGAGGGCCAAGAGCCTCCACATTTACTGGGGGCCTACAAGGCAGCACCACTAGGGCAAAATGTCTCATCAACCAAGTCTATGACCCTGTTCCTTTTGGTGTGTCAGTTGTACAATGATTATCCTGTATTATATGGCTAAAATCCAATTATAAAGATGCCATGTGCATCTTTTTTTAAACAAATTATTTATTTATTGCTTCATGTTACATCTCCATCATAGTGTCCTCTTTCCACCCCTCCAGTCCCGCCCTCCCACCCTCTAAGCCCTAACCCTTCCATCCCACTCCTCTGGAGTGGAGTGTCCCTACATAACAGTATACTGCCCCAGTTCAGTCGTCATATGAGGGCCTAGAACCTCCTCATACACTGGGGGCCTACAAGCCAGCACCACTAGGGCAAAGTGTCTCACTGACAGGGAAAAAAAGGTTTATATCCATGTTCCCTTTGGTTTGTTGTTTGTAGTATAGTTATCCAGTATTATATGGATAAACCTGACTATAAGTGAATAGATGCCATGTGCATCCTCTGAGTCTGGGTTAGCTCATTCAGGATGAGCTTCTCTAGTTCCATCCATTTGGCTGCAAATTGAATAATTACATTGTTTATGATAGCTGAGTAGTATTCCATTATGTAGATGTACCACAGTCTTTTAATCCACTCTTCACTTGAGGGACTACTGTGTTGTTTCCAGTTTCTAACTATTACAAATCAGGCTGCTATGAATATAGATGAGAAAACTTCCTTATGATTTGGTGAGAAGTCATTTGAATGTATACCCAGAAGTGGTATGGCTGGGTCCTGAGGCAGAGCTATTCCAGATTTTCTAAGAAATCTCCAGACTGACCTCCATAGTGGTTGCACAAGACTGCACTCCCACCAGCAATGGAGGAGGGATCCCCTTTCTCCAGACCCTCAACAGCCTGTGCTGTCATATGAGCTTTTGATCTTAGCCATTCTGACAGGTGTGAGATGGAATCTCAAGAATCCTCTTGAGTTGCATTTCTTTGATGATTAAGGATGCTGAGCATTTCTACAAGTGTCTCTCAGCCATTAGGGATTCTTCCTTGGTGAATTCTCTGTTTAGCTCTGTCCCCCATTTTTTGATTGGATTATTTGGTTTCTTGGCATTTAATTTCTTGAGTTCTTTGTAAAATTTGGATCTTACCCCTCTGTCAGATGTGAGGTTGGTGAAGATTTTTTCCCAATCTGTAGGCAGCTGTTTTGTTCAAATGACAGTGTCTTTTGCCTTGCAGAAGCTTTTCAGTTTCATGAGGTCCCATTTATTAATTGTTGGTCTTAGTTCCTGAGCTATTGGTGTTCAGTTCAGGAAGTTGTCAACTGTGCCAATGATTTCGAGGGTTTTTCCCACTTTCTCTTCTAGTAGATTTAGTGTGTCCAGCCTTAAGTTAAGGTCTTTGATCCACTTGAACTTTAGTTTTGTACAAGGTGATAAGTATGGGTCTAATTTCATTCTTTTATATGTTTATTTAAAAAAAAAACTGTGTTACATCTACACAATGAAATACTACAATTTGCAGCTAAATGATGGAACTAGAGAAGCTCATCCTGAGTGAGCTAACCCAGACTCAGAAGGATGCACATGCCATCTATTCACTCATAATCGAATTTTAGCCATATAGTACAGAATAACTATACTACAGCCAATTCACCAAGGGGAACAGGAACATAGACTTTGATTCCTATCAATGAGATACCTTGCCCTACTGGTGCTGTCTTGTAGGTTCCCAGTGTATAAGGAGGCTCTTGGCCCTCATATGACTGCTGAAATGGGGCGGGGGACTGTTATGTAGGGACACTCCACTCCAGAGGAGTGGAATGGAAGGGATAGGGGTAGAAGGTGGGAAGGTGGGACTGGGAGAGGTGTAAAGAGGACACTGAGATGGAGATGTAAACTGATGTAATAAATATTAAAAAAAAGAAGGGCTTCTGATTTTTTTTGAATTAATTTTGTACAGCCACCTTGCTGAAGGTGTTTATCAGCTGTAAGAGTTCTCTGGTGGAATTTTTGGGTCGCTTATGTATACTATCATATCATCTTCAAATAGGGATAATTTTACTTATTTGTTTCCAATTTGTATCCCCTTGATCTCCTTTAGCTGTCTTTTTGCTCTAGCAAGAACTTCAAGTACTATATTGAAGAGATATGGCATCCTTGAAGAGTGGACATCCTTGGCTTGGTCCCTGAGTTTAGAGGAAATGCTTCAAGTTTCTCTCCATTTAATTTGATGTTGGCTACTGGCCTGCTGCATATTTATTATTTCTAGGTATAGTCCTTGTATGCCTGCTCTCTCCAGAACCCTTAGCATGAAGGGGTGTTGGATTTTGTCAAATTCTTTTTCTGCATCTAGCGAGATTATCATGTGTTTTTTTTTCTCTCTTCTTGTTTATATGGTGAATTTCGTTGATGAATTTTCATATGTTGAACCATCCCTGCATTCCTGGGATGAAGCCTACTTAATCATGGTGTATGATACTTCTTCTGGTAAATTCTTAATTCACCAAACCAAACTAGGCAAAGAACTATTTGAAGTCACTTTTCACATGCTCATCCCTTCTTATCTCCCTATTTTTTCCCATACCCAACCTCCATGCTCCTCAGCTCTTTGTTCTCTTTTAATTATTATTGACCAGAGAATTCCATTTCTGCCTTCCAAATACAGATGAAGAGCCATTCACTGGAGGATGATCTCCTTTCCATAAGCCATATCCTTAGAGAAAATGTTACTCTGTTCCCCAGAAGTGATTCACTGTCAATAATTCATCAGTAAGGTTCAGGCACATGTTAGCCTCTCTCTTCTTCCTCTGTGCTACAATGTTGGCTGGGTCTATCTTAGCCAAGTCTTGTGCAGACAACCCCTGGTACTCTGAGTTCATGTGTGTAGGCATCATTTCATATCAGAAGACATTGTTTTAGATCTGTGAATCAAAGACCCAGAAATAAACCCACACACCTATGGTAACAATTTTTGACAAAGAAGCCAAAACCATACAATGGAAAAAGGACAGTATCTTCAAGAAATGGTGCTGGTCTAACATATAAAAGAATGCAAATAGATCCATATTTATCACCTTGCATGAAACTTAAGTCCAAGTGGATCAAAGCTCTTAACATAAAGTCCGACACACTAAATCTAATAGAAGAGAATGTGGGAAAAAAGCCTCAAACCCATTGGCACAGGTGACAACTTGCTAAACCAAATACCTATAGCCCAAACTATAAGACCAAAAATCAATAAATGGGACCTGATGAAACTGAAAAGCTTCTGTAAGGCAAAGGACACCATCATTAGAACAAAATGGCAACCTACAGATTGGGAAAAGATCTTTACCAACACATCTGACAGAGGGCTAAAATCCAAAATTTATAAAAAACTCAAGGTATTAAAGAAACCACATAATCCAATAAACAATGGGAAACAGAACTAAACTGAGAAACTCACAAAAGACTAATCTTTAATGGCTGAGAGACACTTGAAATATTCAACATCCTTAATCATCAGAGAAATGCAACTCAGGATGACTCTGATATTCTGTTTTTTACCTGTCAGAATGACTAAGATCAAAAACTCAAATGACAGCACATGCTGGCGAGGTTGTAGAGAAAGTGGAACACTCCTTCATTGCTGTTGGGAGTGCAAACTTGTCCAACCACTATGGAAAACAGTCTGGAAATATTTTAGAAAACTTGGAATAAATAGCTCTACCTCAAGATTCATCCTTTCAAAATCTTTCAATTACAATGCGTTTGTCCAGATTTCTTCAATGATTTCTAATCATTTTATACAGAGAATTTATTTGTGATTGAATATATTATAAACACTTATTCCTACACTTTGGACAATTCTGTTTCGTTTGTTTTTGGTTTGATTTGTTCGTTTACTTGTCGTTTAATTGCCTGTTGTGCACGGCAAAACTTACCTGATAAGGTCTTAGAGCAGAACTAATATATGAATATATAGAAATTTATTTTGACGATGGTTTGATACTATATCCATTTTGGAAAGTAATAGGTATAGTTTCACTTCTGAGTGCTGTGAACTCACCAACCACAGGTTTTTGAGTAGATTCACTATACTAAGCATACAGTTTCTTCTGATTAGTGGTCATTGAATCCAATCAAAAATGTTTTGGTTACGCGTACAGCACCATGCCACTATCATATCTATGGGTACCTTTTGATTACATTAAATTCTCTGACCATTACTTATAGTACCTAAAACAAGTTAATCATTAAATATGTTGTTGTATTAAAAGATATTTGCCTCGAGTCTATGGGTAGGTTGTAGTCAATGTAATTTTCATTTATATTAAATTATAACTATTATTAAATTCACTTGGAATATTTACAAACAAATGATACTTTGCAAGTAATTAAGTATTTAGACTTACTATATCTTGCCAGTGTTGGTGATCTTTTCTTTCAAAAACATGGCTGCTTTCAGGAAATAAAGTCTATCTATTTAAACCAGGCTTCTTCCCGATTACTGTGATCCTCCTGCCTCATTTTCTGGAGTGTTGAGATTGTAAGTGAAGCAGCACAGCCATGAGCTCTGCTGTGAAATTTTATTTTCACTAGAATTTAACTTATGTTAGCATTAAAAATGCTTGTCGATATACCTATTAATATTAAAATCATTATAGGCTTATGAATATTATAATGTGGCTGTTGTTTTCAGCTGACCATATAGTTTGCTCATCTCTAGGGCTTCTGGAGGTTACAGTCACCCAGCTATAGACTATAATAGTGATAATGAAAATATAAATAATCATCTTTAGACTGTATTATTAGAATTGTGAGAAGAACATAGGTTTAATGATTAATGATGCTTCTTACATCCATGTAGACTAATTCTTTATTAGTAAAACACATGAAATAGAATATTCAGCTATGTTTAAAACAAATACAGAATTGGATTACTCTATAAAGGTAAAGCCTAAATTCAAATGAAGACATCAGAATATTAGAGATGTCAGAATCAAAGATATCATCATTAAAAAAAATAAGTTGGAACCGTGGAGTGGAGCTTTCTCAAAAGGAAGATTTTTGTATGCTCCTGGCAAAAGAACTGCAGAACTAAGGTTTTGAAAGTTTGTCAGAGCCTAAATGATTCTACAGAATACCTTGATATCTGGCATGGAGCTGCAGGATTAAGAGTTTGCTCAGCTTGATTTTGTTCTTTCTTTGATTCAATCATTTCTTCTCTGCTCATCTTTCCTTTTTGCCATGGAGGTATTTATTCTGGGTCCCAACATATTATAAATAGGTAGCCTTTAACTATTCTATGCCCTGATTATTTCTTTACTTGACTCATTGATATAAATGCATTCCCCACAACAACATAATTCTGGAAGTTATCACAGCAAGGGTTGTTTTGATCATTTCTTTTTTATTGTTATGCATTTCTCTGTCATATGCTAGTCTGCACTTATTCTCTTCTGAACACTCAAATGGAAATGTACTAATCAGGGGTTTTGTTACATCCTGTAGATCCTGGGGTGGAAGGTGGCTTCAGTGTGAGTGACACTGTTGTATTCTGCTCTAGTGGGTCCTTCCTTCATCTGAAAACATTATTTTCTAGGTGGCATTGAATGACATGGACTTGTCATGTATAACTCCGTGAAATTATGACGTTCAGTGTTTTCTCTTTTATAGGATTATTTGCATGTTTTCTTATCAATATGAAATTTTCAACCATTCTGAAGACACTGAAAGAGAAATTTAGAGACAAAATTTGAGAAAGTGTGACTTTAACTTTCTTTCTTTAATTTTACATATGCTTCTGTGTCAAACATCAAATTTGTATTTCTTTAAAAAAAGAAATTGAAATCATCTTAGGGTTCAGAGGAGATGTGGACTTGGACATTTGAAGTGTTGGAACAGTTTAAACTTACAGGAACATTTGAAATTCAACTGAATATATTTTAATTATTAAACGACCATGCCCTTTCAAAGTAAACAAATGAAAGGTTATGAAATAAAATTGATATGTTCCTTGGGCAGCTGACATATTGTACAACTGTTATGGTTAAATATGATTAATAGATGGATGAGACTTAGAGTCATCATGGAAACAAACCTCTGGGAATGACTTTGAGGGTGTTTCTCAGTTTGGGTAGCTGAGGATAGGAGACACAGCATAGGCATCATTTTATGAGCTATGTTGTTGTACTAAACAAAATTAGAAAAGGAGTTGAGCAGTAGCTCTCACTGATCCCTGATTACATATGTAACATTTCTCTCCAACCCAAGATCTTATGATGACTCACATTCTAACAATCTATGATGGACAATACCCTCAAACTACAAACCAAAACAGACCTCTATTCATAAGTTTCTTTGGTCAGATGTTTTATGCCAACAATGTGTGCATTAATTTTATGGCATTGTAAATATTGAACAGATATATCTAAAACCCACTTACCCATGTAACTACTTACGAAGCCCTCTTTATATCATCTTTTTACCAATCGATAAAACATAAGAAACCAAAGTTAAACTCTTACATCTCAAACTGTACTGGAGCCTTATTAAAATGCAGACTCTAATGTATTTAAAATACAATGTGGTGAATATTTAATTATATATAAGAAACTATAAGTCTATACATATATAGAAAGTGTAAGTAACAATCATAGTAATTATATCTTGATATGATCAAACATTACCATCTGTATGTATGTGGGTCTTACAAACTCTTCCTAGCCATCTTGAAACATAATTAATCACTTTGCACCATAATTGTCCTCCTTTCTGAACAGTTAAGATGTGAACTTGCTTAACATCTCTACTAAAAAACGAATGTATTTAAGGAATGTGTGGCATACGTAGCAAAATACTATTTAGTCATAAGAATGCATGAGATCTTGTTATTTAAAATTGGATATAACTGAAAGATCTTACATTAAGTGAAAAAATTAGCTAAGTACAAAAGAAAAGTGCTATCTGATCTCAATCACAACCAATCCAGTTGGACTAATGTTGCAATCAAGGTCTTTATTTGCAGTGAGAATACTGTGATTTAGTGCTAATTGTCTAGGGATCACACCTTAAGGAACAAAGCATTCAAATATGGGCAGTTAAAAACAGTTTTGCTTTTATATGTACCACCTAGCTCTCAGGAAAGCCCCTAGTTTCCCTTAAAATCAACCATTTGAAAAATGTGTAGATTTTATGGGTAAAGAAGAAATTGCAGAAAGCAAAGGGCTCATTTTTCCTTTCTCTTCAAGCACCAAGAGACTTCTAAGATTGTTGTGGGGATAATATTCCAAGATCTGTTATTTATGGATGGATCGTAGTGCATTAGTTGGCAAAAGTTTTCCATATATTTTTCGCATACTGTGAAGACATGCCAACAAAAAGAAAATAAAACCTCACTATGTGCTAAGTTTGACTTACTAACATACAAAATGTTTAAGGATATAATTTATGTTTTTTGAAAAGCTAAAGCTTATTTACAAAAAAATTTATCCACAAAATAATAGCTATATTCCAGAGGTGTCAAATGTTTATCAAGAATATTTTTTCTACATATAAGAATGAAACAAAAGAGATCAAGGGGATAAACATCGGAAACGAAGAAGTCAAGTTACCCCTATTTGCAGATGATATGATAGTATACATAAGCGACCCCAAAAATTCCGCCAGAGAACTCTTACAGTTGATAAACACCTTCAGCAAAGTGGCTGGATACAAAATTAATTCAAAAAAATCAGAAGCCCTTCTTTATACAACAAACAAATGGGCTGAAAAAGAAATAAGGGAAACAACCCCCTTCACAATAGCCACAAACAACATAAAATACCTGGGGGTAACTCTAACCAAGCAAGTAAAGGACCTGTACAACAAGAACTTCAAGCCCTTGAAGAAAGAAATGGAAGAGGCCTTTAGAAATGGAAAGATCTCCCATGCTCAAGGAGAGGTAGGATCAACATAATAAAAATAGCCATCCTACCAAAAGCAATATATAGATTCAATGCAATTCCTATCAAAATACCAACACAATTTTTTATAGACTTGGAAAGAGCTAGTCTCAGTTTCATATGGAACAACAGAAAGCCCAGAATAGCTAAATCAATCCTGTACAATAAAAAAAATCTGGAGGTATTACCATCCCAGATTTTAAGCTGTACTACAGAGCAATAGTTGTAAAAACAGCATGGTATTGGTATAGAAACAAACCAGTAGATCAATGGAATCAAATTGAAGATCCAGAAATAGACCCACACAATTATGGCCACCTAATTTTTGACAAAGAAGCCAAAATGGCACAATGGAAGAAGGACAGCATCTACAACAAATGGTGCTGGTCCAACTGGATGTCCATTTGTAAAAGAATGAAGCTAGACCCATACTTATCACCTTGTACAAAACTTAAGTCCAAGTGGATCAAAGACCTTAACATAAGGCCGGTCACACTAAATCTACTAGAAGAAAAAATGGGAGAAACCCTCGAAATAATTGGCACAGGCAACAACTTCCTGAACAGAACACCAACAGCTCAAGACTTGAGATCAACAATCAATAAATGGGACCTCATGAAACTGAAAAGCTTCTGTAAGGCAAAAGACACTGTCATTCGAACAAAACGGCAGTCTACAGACTGGGAGAAAATCTTCAACAACCCCACATCTGATAGAGGGCTAATATCCAAAATCTAGAAAGAACTCAAGAAATTAAATGCCAAGAAACCAAATAATCCAATCAAAAAATGGGGGACAGAGCTAAATAGAGAATTCACAAAGGAGGAATCCCTATTGGCTGAGAGACACTTGAAGAAATGCTCAACATCCTTAATCATCAGAGAAATGCAACTCAAGACGACTCTGAGATTCCATCTCACACCTGTCAAAATGGCTAAGATCAAAAACTCAAATGCCAGCACATGCTGGCGAGGGTGTGGAGAAAGGGGTACCCTACTCCATTGCTGGTGGGAATGCAGGCTTGTGCAACCACTATGGAGGTCAGTCTGGCGGTATCTTAGAAAACTTGGAATAGCTCTGCCTCAGAACCCAGCCATACAACTTCTGGGTATACACCCAAATGCCTCTTCACGGAATCATAAGGAAGTTTCCTCATCTATGTTTATAGCAGCCTTATTTGTTAATAGCTAGAAACAGGAAACAACCCAGATGTCCCTCAACCGAAGAATGGGTCAAAAAAACTGTGGTACATCTACACAATGGAATATTATTCAGCTATCAGGAACAATGAAATTATGCAATTTGCAGCCAAATGGATGGAACTAGAAAAGCTCATCCTGAGTGAGCTAACCCAGACTCAGAAGGACGCATATGGCATCTATTCACTTATAGTAGGATTTTAGCTATATAGTAGAAGGTATCGATACTACAACTAACACACCACAGGGAACTTGGACATAGACTTCTTATTTTTAATTTTTATTTTTTATTTATTTTTTATATATTAGTTATATTTTTTCTATTTTTTAGTCTTTTTCATCTATTGTCTGCTTATTGGTTTGTCTGTTTAGTAGTTCTCTCTCCCGGGCAATGAGACACTTTTCACTGATGGTTCTGCTTCGTAGATCCCCAATGAATGAAGAGGCTCTTGGCCCTCATACGACCTCTCAACTGAGATGAGGGACTGTTATATAAGGACACCCCACCCCAGAGAAATGGGATGGAAGGGTTAGGAGGTAAAGAAAAAAAATCAAATGTGATGTTTCGGACTTTTACTACTAATTGTCATAAACTGGTTAGGATAATTAAGAAATGCAAACTAATGGTTATGCAAGCTGGTCACTGTGTTAGGTACTAGGACAGCCTATTATAGATACTTGCTAAGCTAATCAGAAATCAACCTGCTAAGAGACAAGCAACATCTGCTTACCCTAATATAAGAGATAGATAGGGTCTCTTCAAAAACCTGTAGAGATCTGCAGAATATGGCATTCAAAGATGTTTTCGTAACTTTAGATTTTTTTATATCAAGACATATCAACTCCTGACAGCACCCCCTATTCTCCTCCAAGTAGAAGATGAGCATCGAAAAATCTCCAGTGGGAGCTGATTGAATTAGTCACAAGCCTATCTCTTGGTAGGAAAAGCCCCTTGCTCCAACTGTAGACAGAATGCTGTCCAAAAAGGACAAAACCTGGAAGCAGATATTTCGACAGCCTGGCTCTGCCAGGACAGGATAGGTAAGTCCTTCATAACCCCTGCTCTACAATCAATGTCTGTCAGAGAAGCGGGGCCAAATGACTGAAGATCAATGCTGTAATGTATGGAGGGAAAATGGGAACTGTCCAGGCAGCCACTGGTATGTCATTTCTTAGTTTTGGAAGCTGCCGGCCCTGTACTTCCTATAAAATCAGATATATTTATCCCTCTCAGGTCTCTGAGGTGGTTGAAGAACAGATAGCTAGAGTCTCATAATTAAATTTTGAGTTGTTTAGGAGTCAAGAGAGTGTTATAGATCTAAGAAGATACTTTTAAAATTGTGTTGCAAGTTAGTATGAATGTTGAGTCAGATTTAGAACTCATGGAGATGGTTAGATAGTTGAATGTTAAAGTCAGGTACCAAATACATATGGACTGGACAATGGGAATGTTCGTTAAGCCATATAACCCTCATAACTGTGGCCTAATTACCTCTGTTGTACTGTATTGTATTTATTGTGATAAGAGAAAGAGCCATTTGTTGGACTGAAAGGGGAAACTGTAGGGGGAAATAAGATATACCTTAAACTTAAAAGAAAAAAAAAAGGAAGAGGATGGGGGGTTGAGGGTGGGAGGGTGGGACTGGAGGGGGAATAGGGAGGGGACTGCGACTGAGATGTAACTTGAAGAAATAAAAAATAAAGGAAAAAAACAAACAAACAAAAGAATGAAACATATTGACTAGCAAATAAATTCAATTATGCTTGTTTACTTTGCATGTGAATGATATATTTCCACTCAAGGTAGAAAAATACAATAAAACGTCCTTCTTCAAAAAAAAGTTTTCTAAAAACTTTTGGTTTAAATGATATTTTAGTAAAATATACTTTTCTGTGTTATGTGTATAATCTGACTCTTATAATCTTGAAATTAGATGTACCATTACAAATGTAGCCTTCCTCTTTAGCTCTTAGACAGATCAAACCATGGAGATTATCAAAGTCCGGTCTTATTTTATTTTTCCTTGTATCCATTTTTATAATAGAATTATATTTTATTTTAAACTTTGGAATAAAAGGAAACTACATTAAAACAAAACCCAGCCCACCCCCAAAAAATCATAAACCTTCATTGTTAATCTTAGTATTGAAAGCACATTAAGAAACAATTAAATAAGTGCTACCCCCCAGCTCCATTGTCTGGCCACAACTCAGCTGGACCTCACCAGGCCTGCTTCACCAAGAACACATGGGTTAGATCTTTCCCTGACTACTCAGTCCTCTGGGTTCCCCAGCTACCCTAAGCTGCATGTTGTCCCCCCCCCCCCCCACAATCTCCACTCCATTGTCTGGTATTTCTCCACAGGCCTTCAACGGGCCTGCTGCACCAGGAATCCAGGTAAAATAAGATGTCTCAAGGCTAGTATTAGAACACAATTAACAAATGTCAGGGCAATATGGCACTTTCGAGCATAGCTATCCTACTGTAGCAATCTCTGGATGTCCCAACACAATTTAAACACAAGAAAATCATCTTAAATCAAATCTTGTAAAGATGATAGAAGCCTTTAAAGAGGAATAAATAAATCGTTTAAAGAAATACAGGAAAATTCAATTAAACAGTTGAAAGAAATGAATAAAACCATTGAAGACCTGAAAATGGAAGTAGAACCAATAAAGAAAACACAAACTGGGGGAATCCTGGAGATGGAAAACCAAGGGAAGAGAACAAGAACAACAAATGCAAGTATCACCATACAATACAAAAGATTGAAGAGAGAATCGCAGGTGTAGAAGATACTATAGAAATAATTGATACATCAGTCAAAGAATATGTTGCCAGGTATGGTGGTGCATGCCTTTAATCCCAGCACTCAAGAGGCAGAGGCAGGCAGATATCTATGAGTTTGAGGCTAGTCTGGTCTTCAGCATGAGTCCAGGGCAGCCAGGGCTGTTACAAAGAAAACCTTCTCTTGAAAAACCAAAAACCAAACAAACAAGCTAATAAATAAATAAATAAATAAATAAAATGTTAAATTTTAAAAATTCATGACATAAAACATTCAGAAAATCTGGGATACAATGAAAAGACATAAACTAAGAATAATAGGAATAGAATAAGGTGAAGAGTCCAAGCTCTAAGACAAAGAATATACATTTAACAAAATTAAAAAAAAAAAATTCCCCAACTTAAAGAAAGTGATGCCTATAAACATACAAGAAGCTTACAGAACACCAACTAGATTGGACCAGAAAAGAAAATCCTCTCACCACATAATAATCAAAACAGAGTAATGAAACCTAGCAAACAAATTCAAGCATCTATGGTACAATGAAAGAATATTAAAAGCAACAAAGGAAAAAGGTCAAGTAACATATAAAGACAACCCTATCAGAATTAACACCCGACTTCTCAACAGAGACTCTAGATCATTAGAAAAACCTGTACTGATGTTTTGCATACTGTAAGAGACAACAGATGCCAAGCTAGACTAGTATGCCCAGCAAAACTCTAAAACCCCTTGATAGAGAAAACAAGATATTCCAAGACAAAACCAAATTTATGCATAATCTATCCTCAAATCCAATGCTACAGAACATACTAGAAGGAAAAGTCCAATCCAAGTTTGTTAACTATAGCCAAGAAAAAACAAGAAATAAATAATTCCACACCAGTAAAAACAGAAGACTGGAAACACAAACGTACACACACATATATACTAACCACACCAACATCAAAATAACAGGAATAAATAATCATTGGTCAATAATGTCTATCAATGTCATTGGACTCAATTCCCCTAATAAAAAGACATAGGCTGACAGGGCGGGTGTGAAAACAAGATCCATCATTCTGCTGCTTACAAGAAATGTACCTCACCAAAAAAGATAGACTTTACTTCCGAATAAAGGCCTGGAGAAAGCTTTCCAAGCAAAGGGACCCAAGAAGCAAGCCAGAGTTGACCTTGTAATATCCAATAAAATAGACTTTCAACTAAAATTAATCAAAAGAGATAGGGAAGGTAAGTTCATACTCACCAAAGGAAATTTTCACCAAGATGACATCTCAATTCTAAACAGTTATGCCCCAAATGGAAGGGCACCCACATTCATAAAAGAAACATTACTAAAGCTTAAATTGCCCATCAAAACCCAAAGATTTATACTGAGAGACTTCAACTCCCCACTTTCACCAATGGACAGATCATTGAGATAGAAACTTAACTGAGAAATAATGAAACTAACGGATGTCATGAATGAAATTGACCTTGCAGATATCTAGAGAACATTTCAGCCAAACAATATATTATACCTTCTTCATAGCACCCCAAATACTTGTTTCCAAAATTGATCATATTGTTGGTCACAAAGGAAACCTCAACAGATACAAGAAAATTGAAACTACACCTTGTATATTATCAGATCATCATAAATTAAAGCTGGACTTCAACAACAGAAACAACAGAAAGCCTACACACTCATAGGAAGTTTACAATTCTACACTCAATGATCACTGGTCAGGGAAGAAAGAAAGAAAGAAAGAAAGAAAGAAAGAAAGAAAGAAAGAAAGAAAGAAAGAAAGAAAGA
>CAJQZJ010032464.1:10684490-10704862 GCA_907164525.1 Lophiomys imhausi
AGAAAGAAAGAAAGAAAGAAAGAAAGAAAGAAAGAAAGAAAGAAAGAGGGAGATAGAGAGAAAGAGAGAGAGAGAGAGAAAGGACTTTCTAGAATTCAAATAAAATGAAGGTATACCATGCTCAAACTTATGGGACACAATGAAAGAAATTCTAAGAAAAAAAGGTCATAGCAATAAGTGCCTTCATAAAGAAATTGGAGAGACCTAATACTAAGAATTTCAAAGCATGCCTGAAAGCTCTAGAACAAAAAGAAGCAAGCACATGTAAGAGGAGGATATGACAGGAAATAATAAAACCCAGTGCTGAAAGCAATAAATTAGAAGCAAAGGGAACAATACAAAGAATCAACAAAACCAAGAGATGGCCTTTAAGAAAACCAACAAGAAAGCAAAACCCTAGCCTAACTAACTAAAAGGCAGAGAAACAGTATCCAAATTAACAAAATCAATAATGAAATGGATAAACAACAGGTTTAAAGATGGAACAGAGATCAAGGGAATGGCCAAACAATGACTGGCCCAACTGGAAAATCATCCCATGGGAAAGAGTCACTCTCTGACACTATTAATGATACTCTGCTATGTTAACAAAGAAGAACTCAGCCTAAGTGTCTTCTGAGAGGCTTCATCCAGCAGCTGATGGAAGCAGATTCAGAGACCCATGGCCAAAAAGAAGGCATATCCAGGAGTCTTGTGGAAGAGGGAGTCTGAGGGATCAAGGACACCATAAGAAGATCTACAGAGTCAACTAACCTGAGGCTCACAAACTGAATCACTAACCCTGGACCTATCCTCACTACACATAGGTAGCAGATGTGCAGCTTGTTCTTTATGTGGGTTCCCTAACAACTGGAGCTGGGTCTGTCTCTGACTCTGTTGTCTGCCTTTGGATACCTTTCTCATAGCCATGCTGCCTGCCTCATGTGGCCTCAGTGTGAGAGCATGAGGCTACTCTGCATCCTTCAACCAGGGTAACCATGGGTTCCTTCCCTTCTCCAAAGATAAGGGGATGGAGGAATGTGGGAGGGAGTGTGAGAGTAGGAGTGAAAGGTGGAGGGGGAGGCTGCCATAAGGCTGTAAAGGGACAATGGAATCTTCAAACAACAAACAAAAACAAAAACAACAGCAAACTTGAAAGATTCAATCTCTCCTGCTCTTCCTAATAATTCTACCTCAAGTGATTTTAAGTAGTTGTACAACTAAGATTTAAGTTCAGTAAATATATAAGCACACTTTACACTATTAAGTCACTTAGAAAAAAATGGTACAATCAGTACTGGCATCATATTATAATTATCATTAAGAAATTTTTTTTACTCTTTTTTTTAATACATTATTTTTTTATTTCTTCAAGTTACATCTCAGTCACAATCCCTTCCCTATTCCCCCTTCCTGTCCCACCCTTCCACCCTCTTTCCCCCATAGCTTCCCCTTTCAGTCCAACGAATGGTTCCTTCTCTTATAACAGTAAATACTATACAAAACAACAGAAATAAATATGCCACATTTATGAGAGTTAAATGGCCCAGCATACATACCCAATGTCTAGTTCATAAATATTTGGCCCCTGAGGGTTATATGGCTTAGCGTACATTCCCGATGTCCACTCCATATGCATTTGGTACCTGACTTTAACATTCTACCATCTAACAATCTCCATGAGTTTAAAGTTCTATAATTGACTCAGCTTTCATACTAATTTGCATCACTATTAAAAACATCTTCTTAGATCTAGAAGGCCCTCTTGATTCCTAAACAACGCAAAATTTAACTATGAGACTCTAGCTGCCTATTCTTCAACTACCTCAGAGACCTGAGAGGGATAAATATATCTGATTATATAGGAAGTGCAGGGCCTGCAGCTTCCAGTACTAAGAAATGACATACCAGTGACTGCTTGGACAGGTCCCATTTTCTCTCCATACATTCCAGCATCAGTCTTCAGCCTTTTGGGCCTGTTTATCTGACAGATATTTATTATAGAGCATGGATTATGAAAGACTTACCTACCCTGTCTTGGCAGAGCTAGGCTGTCGACTTCCCTGCTACCAAGTTTTGTCCTTTTTGGACAGCAGTCTGTCTGCAGTTGAAGCAGGGAGTTTTTTCATGCCAAGAGATAGGCTTGCCACTAATTCAACCATCTCACACTGGAGATTCTTCGAAGCTTATCTTCTACTTGGAGTAGAATAGGGGGTGCTGTCAGGAGCTGATACGTCTCAATATCAAAAAAAAATCTTAATTTCAGACAGCATCTTTGAATGTCATGTTCTGCAGATCTCTTGGGGTTTTTGAAGATGTCCTATCTATCTCTTGTATTTAGATAAGCAAATATTGCTTGTCTCTTAACATTGTTGGTCTTTTTTTAGGTTTCTCTCCGTAGCAAGGAGACACCTTTCACTGGCGGTACTGCCTCGTAGGCCCCCGGTGTATGAAGAGGCTCTTGGCCCTCATATGACTCCTGAGCTGTGGTGAGGGACTGTTATTCAGGGACACTCCACCCCAGAGGAACAAGATGGAAGGGTTAGAGGGTAGAGGATGGGAGGGTGGGGCTGGGAAGCGGGAAAAGAGGACAATATGATAGGGATGTAACCTGAAGCAACAAACAAATAAATTTATTAATTAAAAAAAGCAGGTAACAAAGTTAAAACACTGTAAATAAAATAAAGGTTACAGCCATTCAACCTGGTTTTATAAACCTCCAAGAATGTAAAAAAATTAGAGCTAAGGTAAAATACATGGAAAATGTGGCATTAACCCATGCCTTTAACTTCAGCAGAGATGGGAGGAGCACTATAGAGTTAGTGGTCTTATAAATTCTAGAGTTACACGGAACAGGGTGGTGAGGGTGCACACCCTTAATCCCATCATTCAAGAAGAGTACACCCTTAATCCCAACACACTAGAGACAGAAACAAGCAGATCTCAGAGCTCAAGGTCAGCCTTATACAAAACAAACTCTAAATAAAGAAAAACTTCGATCCAGGAGTGGTGGAACACATCTTTAATACCTTCAGATGGGAACCACAGGTCTTTGATCCCAATAATTAGAATGCAGAGACACACACATAGGATTTGGAAAGACCTAAGTTTAAAAGCTACTTACAAAAGGCCTACTCAATACAAACAAATTGTCCTTTGAGATCTCAAAATATATACACTAAAGCTGGTTTAGTTCCAAAATAACAAAATAAATTTTTCTTTAACCCAGATTGAAAGATAATACTTTATATATTGTCAAAAAAAAACAAATTTGCTTCAGGAGAAATATTACCTAACCCCCCCCCAAAAAAAAAAGAGGGTAATTGTCCCAGAGTTAGGATTAGGGCAGTGCTCTGTTCTTATTTTTCCAGGAGATTCAAACATCCATTCAAGGAACCCAGGGACAACTGGACAATGGAAACCTCAGCAGAAAACAGAATCAGACACCAAAGATGATGAGTGATCCAGATGATCCAGCCTTACAGACTCCCTCAATAGCTGTTTCCATCAAAAGTCTACAACCACAACAACTCAAAATCGCTAAGACCGTTCAGCTCTACACACTGCCCCAGCCAGAACTTCAGTAAAGCCTGGAAGATCAGCTTCTGCCTACAAACTCCTTAGGACATCTAAACAGCTGAGCACAGAAAGACTGAACATAAAAGGATTGTACTAACATTTTTAACCATTTTTCCATTTTGGTTCGGGCCCCAAACAGGTTTACTACGACCCAAATCAGCAGGAAGTCATTTTAAGAGTGCGACGTCCCATGCCCAGAGGGTGGGGAGGGTGTTTCTCAGCCCCCCCACCTTTTGGTTATTTGAAGGATAACTGAAACCTCCGATATTTAGGGGAAGAGATTACAAGCTGATAAATGGTCCTGTTTAATGGGTTTTAGAGGTTAGCCCCAGGGACTTCCTACTTTTCCTTTTCTGTATCCTTCTTCCTCTCCTATGTAGGAGTGCATAGGCTTGAGAAAAATGAGATATAGACATAGCACAGGAAGGTCCAAGAAGAAGGGGCAGATTATTGAATATGCCCTTATAACTTTGTATATTGATACAAAATTAGTAGTATATTTGGCTAAAGTGGTATTGACCATTGTTTATCGTGCAAAAATAAGTTTGTATTGGACTACATCGGTATTGATCTATGTATATTGATACAAAATTAAGATTATAGTTGGCCACAATGGTCTTGACTCTTGTATGTGGACGTAATATTAAAATTGTATTGGGCTACATAGGCATTGATCTTTGTATATTGATACAAAATTAAGAGTATATTTAGCCACATTTGAATTGATCTTTGTATATTGTTACAAAATTAAAGGTAACGCTTCCTAATGGTATTGTACCTAGAGATATTTAAAAATGAAATGTGAAGCTCTGGCCTCTTGATGCCAACCATCTTAAACTGTTTAGGATAGTTAAGAAAAACAAACTCCTATTCATGCAAGCATGTCACTTTGTTAGTTACTATGACAGTCTATCACAGATATTCTCTAAGAAATTTTAAGAACAAAACATCACAGAGAAACTCAGCAACACCAGGATAGCGCACTACAGCTGCCCCTGGATATGGAGGTTGTGGGTGAACCAGCCCTGAGGGAGTGAGTGTGGGAGAGCCAGCCCTGCCTTTTTTCTGCTGTGTGGTGGTGTTGGCTAAGGATAAATGCCCTCCCCTCCCTTTTGCCCTCACCACCATTGACCAACAGGAGATCTGGCCCAGATGAGGTCACAAGAACAGGAGAGCTGGCCCTGCCCCTCACATGCTGCAGCACTGGGAAAAGCAGGCCCTGTACCTTTCCATAGTAGAACCGGCCATGCAAGTGGGGGTTGTAGGTTCAGAACCAGGGCTTTGAGTTGGCCCATCCCAACATCTACCCCATGGATGAGGTAGTGCTGTAGTGCAAGAAGTCAGTTCCACAATCCAGGACTTCCGGATCTCCATGACACAGGACAGTTACAGCATATCTGAGAGGAGTTCTAGTGAGTTTCTAGTACTGATGGAGTAGCAGGAACTAGGGGCCTAGAACCAGACAAAGGAGTCATTATAGTTAACATTTGCAAGCAGAGTGTGTGGACACAGGTGAATATTGTGGGACATAATGATTGCAAGGGTGGAGGGTTGGTCTGGGTGGAGGTGGGAGATGGGAGGAACAGGGTGCATGATGTGAAATTCACAAAATAAGTTTTCAATATAAAAAAAGAAATAAGCAAAGGCTTAGAGATACTTGTTCATAGAAAATTCTCTGTATATTTAGTTACAAAATATTTTTTTAAAATTTCATGCATAAATATGGTTTTTACAATATTTTTATCCCATCAACTCTTCCAATGCCATTTGCTCTAAAATTCATAACCTTTTCTTCTCCCTGTCTTAGCAGTCATTACTTTCCTATAGCTCTTCAATTAATACTACTGACTTGTAAGCTTTTGCCATTCATGTTGGTGTGGAAACTGATGTTCTAATTATGCTGATCTTCTTGAGACTTTAAGGTACAGCTTCCAACAGTAAATAATATATATATATTATATATTATCCTAGCTCTTATCATATATATATGATATACATGATATATGTATACATAGATAAGATACTATGCATATAGAAGATATTATACATATATAAGATATAATCTTGTAGTAATCATCCCACCCCAACTTCTGTGATTTTTCCTGAGCTTTTGATGAAGAGGTTCTAGTGTAGATATCTGACTGGGTTTTCCAGACCACAGTTAGGTGTTCTCTCTCATTTTTACTTTATTGTAATTTCTTTTTTACCATTTGAAGATTTCTTTAAAAGTCTCTATATGCTACATATAGGAATGGATTTTATTATTTGTTTTATTGCATAAAACCATGTTAGCAAACACTATACCACTGATTTGGATCCCCAGGTCTTATCATTTTTTAATGCACTAACAAATATTCAAGTTTTTATGTTCACAATACATATAATTTAGTCTGAATTTCCTATACTTACATTTTTTCATAATGTACACAATTCTGATAAAATAATATGAACAAAGAGAGCAAAATATTAAGAATGAGAAACTTCTAAATATGACCAATTGTTATTTTTCCAAATAATATGCCTTTTTTTAAACAAAATCTTCTATATTTGTCTTTATGTTGCATTGGTGTTCATTTATGTGTTGACCTGGATAAATGTTTTAAATAGTTCCAGTCTACATTTAATAAGATTACAATAGATTAGTATTAAAGTCTTGATCTTAACATTGAGAATTTACTTTGAAGTTGTCTCAGACACATAACTGTAGCTTTTTTTTTCTTTGCATTACTTTACAGGCAGTTATGGTAAATGTCTGGACAAAATCCTTATGACAGGTTCAGAGATAGCTTTATGATTAATAATCTCATATTAACCATCATAATCATTGTCATCTTGTTCAGAACTGAGATTGTTAGAGTTGGTCATGTAGTTATGACCATAATTTTTCAATTCAATTCATAATAGTGCAACTGAATGTTCTATAAAAGACAAGGAGACACTGACCTCTGTGCTCCTTTCTATCAGAAAATATTTAACAACTCACAAGTATTACAGTAACTTAATTGTAGAGAAATAATTCATTTCTTGACATTTTCTATAGCAAGTTATTGGCCACCTTTTATTCCATACACTGTCCTCACATAAAATTCCTGTATTTGAGTCATAACTGGATAAGAATATGAGTGTAGTAGATATTTTTATTGTTAATACACTGTTTTCCCTTGAAAGGTATCATTTTACAATATATTTTAAATTATGGCATTAATGTCAGTAGTTGTGAGTATGTATCTGTGCTGTTGACTCTGCAGAATGAATATAGAAGTGGAAATTTTGTGAAATCCATTGAAAATTTGAATACAACAGAGTTCCACAACAAGTTTTTATAACAGAATAAAAAAAATTGTTCAGTATTCTCGTGCTTCATGCTCAATGTATTTATGCCTTGTTCTCTAATCAATTACTAACAGAGTGATGTTGCTTCCCTTAAATTTGTTTTGTTAAATTAGCCTCTCACCTTTCTATTCATTTTTAAGAATATTTCTCTGACTAGTCTCTTTAAAAATTTTAAAGCATAAGCATATACAATAATGTAAATACCATTATTTTCACCACATAATGGTGGGAAGTAGAAACCACATCATAAAATTTGAGTCATTTTACTATCTATATATAAAAATCAAAATTCACAGTATATAAAGAACATAATTTTAAGTATATTTGGAAAAAAGCATGTGATGCAACCACAAACTATTGTATGTTAGTAAGATAAACTCTTACCATTTTTAATAACACACACATACGTATATATATACTTAAGAAACACATCATAACTCTGATATTTAGTAATTACTGTGTTCTATGTTATCCTTATTTCTGCAATGTATGAGCTATGCACATCTATATTGATATCAATATAGATATATGTAGATATATCTACAGACAGATTAGATAGATAATGCAGATATACATATAATTTAAGCAACATTTAATAGCATTCCTAAACGAAATGAACTTAAATGTATTATTAATTAATTCAACCAGGCATTTATGGAGGAATTATCATAATTTTGCACAGGAGAGAACAGAATGAATTGTTTCAAACATATTACATGAAGCTAAACATTCTTATTTATTCACATGAAGAAATGACAGTACTTGTATGAAAATATTAATGAGCTATGAAAATGAAAAAATAGATATTCTATGTTCATGTATGGAAGCATTCAATTTTGCCAAGATAGCTAGTTCTAAATTGATATATAGATTTAATAAAATAATAATCAAACCTCATACATAGTTTTGAGTATACTGACAAATATCTGAGTATTTTGATGGGTATGAACAAGACTCGGAACATTTGTCTGAAGGACAAAATTGTTGGACTGATACTAAATAATGTTATACTGATTTAATAGTACAATAACTGAGATAGGAAAGAGTAATAATTGGTTGATTGAAACAAAATCAGAGACTGAAAAGAAAATCATGCACACATGATCAACTGATCTTTGGCCATAAAGCAAAGACCTTCTAATACAGGCAAGATATTTTCCCAACAAACAGTATTGAAATAACTGGGCTCCCAATTAAAAACAAAGACTTAACTGTAGAGTGAAAGATGACAGTGAAGATAATACATAGTACCATGTCACGAATGTAGTAAGGAGGCACTACATGGAAGCAGGCAAGAAAAAAAAATCAGAATCCAGCTAGACACACTTTTTTATTATTATATAAACGTTTGTTTATTAATTCAAGTACATCTCCATCATAGCCCCCTCCCTCTACTTCTCCCTGTCCCATCCTCCCACCCTCCCCACTCTCCCACCTATACTACTCCTCCAGTGTGGGGTGTCTCCACCTATTAGCCCCCCTTAGTTCATCAGTTACATGAGGGCCAAGAGCTTCCTATTGCTTTTTATCCCTTCCATCATTTAATTTCCAGTATTTCAAACATATTTCACAATGGTTCTGCTTTTGTTTTAATATTGCTCAATTAGGTTTAGGACTGTTGTTTATTTTTCTTCACTTTGTTTACCATACGACACCCTTTATTATACTCTTCAGCCACATTTCATACACCATCCCTCTAATCCAAACTGTCTTGTCTATTTCTTATCCTTATCCCTCCCTGTTTTTGCTTCTTAATTATAGCTTCCTTAGAAAGTCTCTAAAATTTGTATACCTACCATACAGTATTCTAATTTAATCTTACCTATTTACACACCTCAATTTTTTAAATAATAAATCATTATATTTACTCATCATACTTTCATTAACTCCTAACATTATAAACTATATCTGAGTGTAATTTATATTATCCTCCAACAGTTCTATAATTCAAACAAGGCACTATTATTAATTGGCTATTCTGATAGTTGCATAGTGGTAACTAAGAATGATTCCAGTTGCTTTCCTGGTTAATAACCAACTCAAGAAATAATACAGAGCAATAACTGGGTGCAAGCACTCTGAGCTCCTGGTATGAGGAATTATTTTCTTAACTACACAATAGTAGTCCCACTTGAATATTACAACTACTTTGATTACAAGTATTAGTGACTCTCTCTCTCTCTCTCTCTCTCTCTCTATATATATATATATATATATATATACACATACATACAAGCTTAGATATAACACCAGATATGTACACCCAAATATGTTAATGTAGGAAACATGAGAAAAGACTGCATAAAGACTGACAAAATGTACTAAAGCTATAGAAAGGAAATTTGTGGGAGTGAGTTGGATGAATTTACAGACAGAGAACTCTAGTAATAAATCTAGATGTGTTTAAATACACAACAGCCAGATGAAACTAGGAAGTTTTTGGATAATATGTTAGAAGATTTTTACAAGCAGAAATACTGAATAAAAAATAATCTGAAATGGTGGAGATAACATTAAAAAAAAACACTCTGTAGGAAGTCTTAGTGATAGAATAGAATAATGAATGAACAGAATATCTGTATTGAAGACAAAGTGGATGGACTAAAACAGTCAAACAAGGACACAAAAATAATATGAATACAAAAGTGTGGATCATAAGATAAATATGATTCTCTAAAAAACAAATTTTATAGGTTATGGTCATTAAAGGAAAATAATTATATTCTACAAACAAAATGCAAATAGACCCATATCTATCACCTTGCACAAAACTTAAGTCCAAGTGGATCAAAGACCTTAACATAAAGTTGGAAACACTAAATCTATTAGAAGAGGAAGTGGGAAAAGCCTGGAACTTATTGGCATAGGTGACAACCTCCTGAACAGTACACCAATAGCTGAGGCCATAAGAGTAACAATCAATAAATGGAACCTCGTGAAACTGAAAGCTTCTGTAAGGCAAAGGACACTGTAGAAAAAAAAATAATTAAATTATGTTGGGCACCATTTGTAGAAAAAATTAAATTATTTACTAGTATTAAGGTTATATTTAATTGATTTGTTGCTGTTTATCCTTAACCAGACATTATAAATGAGTACACACAGACACCACATGGATTTTCACAAGCCTTGGCCTGAATTGTGCAATCCTAGCTCATAACTCTATTACTCAAATATGACCCCATTTATACATATGTCCCCTTGGACTGACATTCTCTATGCTATGCAAATGCTCCTGGCCATGTGGAATGAGGTTCTTTTTTTCTTAACCCATGGTGTGTGTGTGTCCTCCTTCTTCCTTCTTCCTGTTCCTGGCTGGAATGAATTAATCCTCTGTCTAAAGCACAGGGTTCCTTTTCTAATCTCAGGAAGTCCCACACTTCTCTGTCTTTGCCCAATCTCAGGCCTCAGCATTTATTTAACCAATTAGAGACGATGTAACAGACAGCAAACAGGACCAGTTAATATTTACAATGCTTAACATTACCCCATCAGGACATTGTCATTAAAACAAAATGGCAGCCTAGAGATGGAGAAAAGATCTTCACTAACCCATCATCTGACAGAGGGTTAATACCCAAAATCTATAAAGAACCCAAGAAATTAAACACCAGCAAACCAAGTAACCCAATCAAAATATGGGGAACAAATTTAAACAGAGAATTCACAAAAGAGGAATCTAAAATGGCCAAGAGACACTTGAAGAAATGCTCAACATCCTTAATCATCAGAGGAATGAAACTCAAGAGGACTCTGAGATTCCATCTCATTCCTCTCAGAATTGCTAAGATCAAAAACTTAAAAGACAGCATATGCTGGCGAGGCTCCAGAGAAAGGGGAACATTCCCACAGTGATGGTGGGAGTGCAAACTTGTACAACCACTATGGAAATCAGTCTGGAGTTATCTTAGAAACCCTTGGAATAGCTCTACCTCAAGACCCAGCCATACTACTCCTGGGCATATATCCAAAAGATTCCTCACCAATCCACAGGGACATCTCCTCAACTATGTTCATAGCAGCTTTATTTGTAATAGCTAGAAACTAGAAACAACCAAGATGTCCTTCAACCAAAGAATGGACAAAACAATTGTGGTACATTTAAACAATGGAATACTACTGAGCTATCAGAAACAAGGAAATCATGCAATTTGCAAACAAATGGATGGATCTAGAAACGCTCATCATGAGTGAGCTAACTCAGACTCAGAAAGATACACATGGTATATATTCAATTATAACTGGATTTTAACCATTATAGTATAGGATAACCATCTTGCAATCAGTAGACCCAAAAGAGCAGGAAGAAGGACTTGGATACCTGTCAGTGGGACACCCCACCCTAGTGGAACTGCCATGTATGCCTCCTGTGCAAGAGGAAGCTCTTAGACCTCATGTGACTAACAAACTTACAGGGGGCTGATACATAGACATACCCCACAGCTGAAGCATGGGAGGAGTGAGAGAGGGGATAGAGGGTGCGAAGGAGGGGCTGGGAGGGGGTGGAGTAAGGGGAAGGCAATGGAAACATATCGCAGTAATAAATAAAAGTTTAAAAAAAACAAACAGAAGGCATATTCAAAAGAGGTCATTTTTTTTTGTACTTTGAGTAGGAGATAGTATTTCAGATGCAGGAGCAAATTAGACCACCAGAAATAAGTCTACCTTCATGATTTTATACTCAAAACACTAAAGTTACAGGAAAAATAATATTGAAATTGAAAAAAAAACACACCAACTCAAATATAAAAGTGTGCCCATCAAGACACATTAAAAGCCAGTAGAACTTGGAGTAAGTGTTTAAAAACAACAGCTGCCAACAGAATATTATACTCAGCAAAGCATTCTTTCATAATTAAGGAAAAATTAAAAATTTTCATAATAAAGATAAACTAAAGGAATTTATCCATCTCTAGTTTACAGAAAATATTTCAGGGAATATTTCACACTGGAGGGGACAACAAATGTATCTATGAGGCTGCAGAGAATACTAAACTATGTTAGAATAACATTAAACCAGTGAGGAAGAGGAAAAAGGCATGTTCTTTTTATGAATTCTTCTCATTTTTTACTCTGAAATTCCTTTTTTGTCCCTTTTCATCCAGCCTATTTTTCATAGGAGGATATGGTGAGCTGTTTGGATCTACACAAGGAAAGTGTTTAGACACAACCCCGTCTTGAAACACAGCAATGTGCACACCTGTTACAAGAACTGCTATGTAACTGAGTCTAGTTGGGTCCCAGACCCTGTTTTCTAGGAACTTAGTACATATTTATTATTATTTCTAAGTGTTTTATTTCTCACCATTCATGCTTCCTGGATGGTCATTTTTATCTTCTACAGTTCCAAAAGCTTTATTTCATATTGTGTGGTGCTATGGCTTGAACTCAGATGTTGTTACTTCAATAGTCCTTGCACTGTTCCATGGAAATGCTACCTCAGTCACATACCATTTAAAGACCATGTATAAGTGGTCTTTAAAAAAATTTGTTTTAAGATACTTTGCTTGGCGGGCCAAGATGGCGGCGACCTACACTGACGCATTTTGAACGCGGGGAAAAAAGAGCCATAACAAAACACAGAGTTATTGGGCACTGTGCAAAAACCAGAGGGGCTAGACCCCCCCCCCCACGCCCGGGAACACTCACAGCTCCCAAGGGACTGTTAAAAGTCCCAGGGCAAGGCTCTCTTCCCATCTCTCACAGACACGGAAGCCACTCAACCCGGGATTCTGGAACTCCCATTTGGAGAGGCGCCTGGTAAGATCGATCCCAACTTACAGCAGGCAGAATCAAGGTCCACTTGGCCATAGATTGCTGGCATATTTGAGAGATAGTGGAAGGCTTAGCAAGGAACAAACAGGGGGCTCAGCAGGTGATCCTGAAGCTGAGGGCAGGAGGTTCTGAGAGGGCACGGGAAGCTGGGAACACAAAGGCGGGCGGGAGGGGCCGAATCCCGCACACTTACTGTAGCGCAGCTGGGGATGGAGCACAGCTGGCAGGGCCAAATCCCCGCAAACCCACGGCAGGTCATCTAGGGAGAGAGACAGGCGTGGGCGGGGCCAGGGATACGTGCACCCACGGCTGAGCTGCTGGGACAAGAGGTCCACTCAGGCAGCCGGAGGATCCAGAGCTTGGGGTACCCACGGGACCCTTGGCGGCGCAGACAGGAAGGGAATCAGGCACAGAGACCAGCCCTGTGGCAAGAAGCCTAGAGAGAAACCAGAAATTGGGACCATAGCTGTATCCTGGAAAATCCAGACATATTAGGTGTGGAGCCAGACCCTGTCAGCCTCCATGACGACAAACAAAGCCCACAGAATCTGTGCCTGGGCAAACAGGCCCATACCATCAGAACCATTACAGGATGATAACTCAGAGTGCAACATAGGGAAGTCTGAATTGGGAGCAGTGAAACAATCCTAGTCCATTACTCACAACCTGGGAATAGGCTGCACCAGCTCACAGTGCCTCAGGCAATTAAAACCACAGTGACCTTGAAATCCCCCAGTAAGCAAGGACAGATAGCCAAGTAACTCGTCCCCTGCACCAAATCCTCCACTGTGGTTCCAAGCACAGAAAACAGACAGCTAAATGCATCCAATGGCCAAAGGTCAAAAAAAAAATTAGAAATCAAGGAATTATGACCCCAACAAAGCAGAATCATCCTAGCTCATCCAATTCGGATGACCACACACCAACAGAAACACATGAAAACATTGACAATTCTGCATTATGGAAAGTGATAGAGTCCCTGCAAGAAGAACTTAAATCTATGAAGGAATTCAAAGAAGCCACAATTCTACAAATCAAAACAAGGAACAACACCATTAAAGAGCTCCAAGCCAAGGTGACAGAGCTTGAACAGGAAAAGGAAAAAGCCATGAAAGATTTTCATACAAAAACAAGCAAGCTGGAGAAGGAAATGTACAAAATGACAAAACCATACAAGACATGAAAATAGAAATAGAAACAATAAAGAAAACACAGTCAGAGTTAAAAGAGGAAGTGGAGAACCAAGGGAAGAGAACAGGAACTACGGATGTGAGTATCAACAATAGGGTGCAAGAGATGGAAGACAGGATCTCAGGCATGGAAGATTCAGTGGAAGAAATCAGTACAACATCCAAAGAAAATGAGAAGGCTAAAAAATCTCTCACCCACAACATCCAAGAAATCAAGGACTCAATGAAAAGATGGAACCTAAGAATTATAGGTATAGAGGAAAGAGAGGACTCCCGACTCCAAAGTCAAGGAAATATCTTCAACAAAATCATAGAGGAAAACTTCCCAAACCTGAAAAAAGAAATGACAATAAAAATCCAAGAGGCTTACAGAACACCAAACAGATTAGACCAGAAAAGAAACTCCACTCGCCACATAATAATTGAAACTCCAAATGTACAGAACAAAGAAAGAATATTAAAAGCTGTAAGAGAAAAAGGTCAAGTCACATACAATGGCAGACCCATCAGAATTACACCTGACTTCTCCCCAGAAACGATAAAAGCTAGAAGGGCCTGGTCAGATATACTACAAGTCCTGAGAGATCATAGGTGCCCCGCCAGACTACTTTACCAGCAAAACTCTCTATCAACATAGATGGAGAAAACAAGATATTCCATGACAAAATCAAATTTAAACAATATCTACCCACAAACCCAGCCCTACCGAAAATCCTAGAAGGAAAATCCCAACCCAGAGAAGAAAACTCCACCCAAGAAAACAAAGGGAATAGAAAACCCCTCAGCAACTAAACCAAAAGAAGCACAGGACCACCACCTATACCAAACTAATGGGAAATAACAACCCCAGGTCACTAATATCCATCAACATCAATGGACTCAACTCCCCAATAAAAAGACATAGGTTTACAGAGTGGATCCACAAGCAAGACCCTTCCTTATGCTGTATACAAGAGACACATCTAACTACGAAAGATAGACACTGCCTCAGAGTAAAGGGCTGGGAAAAGGTTTTCCAAGCAAATGGACCCAGGAAGCAAGCTGGAGTAGCCATCCTAATAACAAACAAAACAGACTTCCAACTGAAGTTAGTGAAGAAAGACAGAGAAGGGCACTATATACTCATTAAAGGGAATATTCTTCAAGAGGAAATTTCAATACTGAACATCTATGCCCCAAATACAAAGGCACCTACTTTCGTAAAAGAAACACTTCTAAAACTTAAAGCGCATGTCGATCACAACACATTAGTAGTGGGAGACTTCAACACCCCACTCACAACAAAGGACAGATAATCAAGACAGAAGACAAACAGAGAAATATTGAGTCTAACAGAGATCATGAAACAAATGGACCTAACAGATATCTACAGAATGTTTCACCCAAACACAAAGGAATACACCTTTTTCTCAGCACCCCATGGAACCTTCTCCAAAACCGACCACATAATTGGTCACAAGGATAGTCTCAATAGATAGAAGAAAATTGAAATAACACCTTGTATCTTATCAGACCACCACGGAATAAAGCTGGTCTTCAACAGCAAAAAAATCAACAGAAAGCCTACACACACATGGAAATTGAACAGCTCCTTACTGGATGACCACTGGGTCAGGGAAGAAATAAAGAAGGAAATCAAAGACTTCTTAAAATCCAACGACAATGAAGACACAACATACCCAAACCTATGGGATACATTGAAAGCTGTGCTACGAGGAAAGTTCATAGCACTAAATGCTTTCAGAAAGAAAATTGTGACAGCTTGTATTAGTGAATTAACAGCTAAGCTGGGTGAATTGGGAAAAAAAAGAAGCAAACACTCCCAAGAGGAGCAGAAGGCAGGAAATCATCAAACTTATGGCTGAAATCAACAACTTAGAATCAAAAGAAATATACAAAGAATCAATGAAACTAAGAGTTGGTTCTTCGAGAAAATCAACAAAATAGACAGACCCCTACCCAAATTAACTAAAAGACAAAGGTTAAGAGCCCAAATCAACAAAATCAGAAATGAAAAGGGAGAAATAACAACAGACATTGAGGAGATCCAGAAAATATTCGGGGTCTATTTTAAAAATCTATATTCCACCAAATTTGAAAACCTAAGCAAAATGGACAATTTCCTCGATAAATTCCACCTACCAAAACTAAATAAAAATCAGATTAACAGCTTAAACAGCCCAATAACACCCAAGGAAATAGAAACAGTCATTAATAATCTCCCAAGGAAAAAAAGGCCAGGGCCAGATATCTTTAGCACGGAATTCTACTGGACCTTCAAAGAGGAACTAACACCATTACTTTTCAAACTCTTCCACCACATAGAAACAGAATGATCACTGCCAAACTCATTTTATGAGGCCACTGTCATTCTGATTCCTAAACCACACAAAGATCCAACAAAGAAAGAGAACTTCAGACCAATTTCCCTCATGAACATAGACGCAAAACTACTTAATAAAATACTAGCAAACCGAATTCAAGAACACATCAAAAGTATCATACACCATGATCAAGTAGGCTTCATCCCTGGAATGCAGGGATGGTTCAATATACGAAAGTCTGTCAATGTAATTCACCACATAAACAAGATGAAAGAAAAAAAACACATGATAATCTCGCTAGATGCAGAAAAAGCATTTGACAAAATCCAACACCCCTTCATGCTAAAAGTTCTGGAGAGAACGGGCATACAAGGACCATACCTAGAAATAATAAAGGCAATATACAGCAAGCCAGTAGCCAACATCAAATTAAATGGAGAGAAGCTTGAAGCATTTCCTATAAACTCAGGGACAAGACAAGGATGTCCACTTTCACCATATCTCTTCAATTTAGTACTTGAAGTCCTTGCTAGAGCAATAAGACAACTAAAGGAGATCAAAGGGATAAAAATTGGAAATGAAGAAGTCAAATTATCCCTATTCGCAGATGATATGTTACTATATATAAGCGACCCCAAAAACTCCACCAAAGAACTCTTACAGCTGATAAACAACTTCAGCAAGGTGGCTGGATAAAAAATTAACTCAAAAAAAAGCAGAAGCCCTTCTTTATACAACAAACAAGAATACCGAGAAAGAAATAAGGGAAACAACCCCCTTCACAATAGCCACAAACAACATAAAATACCTGGGGGTAACTCTAACCAAGCATGTAAAGGACCTATATAACAAGAACTACAAGTCCCTGAAGAAAGAAATGAAGAGGCCTTTAGAAGATGGAAAGATCTCCCATGCTCATGGATAGGTAAGATCAACATAATAAAAATGGCTATCCTACCAAAAGCAATATATAGATTTAATGCAATTCCTATCAAAATACCAACACAATTCTTTATAGACCTGGAAAAAGCTAGTCTCAACTTCATATGGAACAACAAAAAGCCCAGAATAGCTAAATCAATCCTGTCCAATGAAAAAACATCTGGAAGTATTACCATACCACATTTCAAGCTGTACTACAGAGCAACAATAATAAAAACAGCATGGTACTGGTATAGAAACAGACCAGTAGGTCAATGGAATCGAATTGAAGACCCAAACATGGATCCACACACCTATGGCCAACTAATCTTGGACAAAGAAACCAAAACGCACAATGGAAGAAGGACAGCATCTTCAACAAATGGTGCTGGTCCAACTGGATGTCCACTTGCAAAAGAATGAAATTAGACCCATACCTATCTCCTTGTACAAAACTTAATTCCAAGTGGATCAAAGACCTTAACATAAGGCCAGCCACACTTAAGATACTAGAAGAAAAAGTAGGAGAAACCCTCGAACTCATTGGCACAGGTGACAACTTCCTGAACAGAACACCAACAGCTCAGGACTTGAGATCAACAATCAATAAATGGGACCTCATGAAACTGAAAAGCTTCTGTAAGGCAAAGGACACTATCATTCGAACAAAACGGCAACCAACAGACTGGGAGAAAATCTTCACCAACCCCACATCTGATAGAGGGCTATTATCTAAAATCTACAAAGAACTCAAGAAACTAAATGCCAAGAAACCAAATAATCCAATCAAAAAATGGGAGATGGAGCTAAACAGAGAATTCACAAAGGAGGAATCCCTAAGGGCTGAGAGACACCTGAAGAAATGTTCAACATCCTTAATCATCAGAGAAATGCAACTCAAAACGACCCTGAGATTCCACCTAACACCTGTTAGAATGTATAAGATAAAGAGCTCAAATGATAGCGCATGCTGGCGAGGGTGTGGAGAAAGGGGAACCCTACTCCATTGCTGGTGGGAGTGCAGACTTGTGCAACCACTATGGAGGTCTGTCTGGCGATATCTTAGAAATCTAGGAATAACCTTGCCTCAGGACCCAGCCATACCACTTCTGGGTATACACCCAAAGGACCTCTCACGGAGACATAGGGAAGTCTCCTCATCTATGTTCATAGCAGCCTTATTTGTAATAGCTAGAAATTTGAAACAACCCAGATGTCCCTCAATGAAATATGGATTAAAAAACTGTGGTACACCTATACAATGGAATATTACTCAGCTATCAGAAAAGATGAAATCATGCAATTTGCAACCAAATGGATGGATCTAGAGGAGCTCATCCTGAGTGAGCTAACCCAGTCTCAGAAGGATGCACATGGCATCTATTCACTTATAGTAGGATTTTAACTATATCCTACAGGATATCTGAACTACAACCAGCACACCAAAAGGAACAAGGACATAATTTTTTTTTATCTTATTCTTTTTCCTTCTTTTTTTCTTTTTTCTTTTTCCTTTTCCTTTCTCTTTTTCCTCTCTTTTTTTGTCGATATTCTTTGTTTTTGTGGGTTTGTGTGTTTGTTGGTCTTTTTTTTTAGTATTCCCCCAGTAGCAATGAGACACCATTCACTGGCAGTACTGCCTCGTAGGCCCCCGGTGGATGAAGAGGCTCTTGGCCCTCATATGACTCCTGACCTGTGGTGAGAGACTGTTAGGCAGGGAAACTCCACCCCAGAGGAACAAGACGGAAGGGTCAGGGGGTAGAGCATGGGAGGGTGGGGCTGGGAAGCGGGAAAAGGGGACAATATGATACGGATGTAACCTGAAGCAACAAACAAATAAATTTATTAACTAAAAAAAAAAAAAAAAAATGCAGGGGGCAGGGCTGAAACACTGTGAATGGAATAGAGGATACAGCCATTCGGCCTGGTTTTGCAGAACTCCAGTTGTAGAGAAGACGTGGAGCTAAGGTAAAATACAAAAGAATTGTGGTATTGGCCCATGCCTTTGACTTCAGCGGAGACGGGGAGGGGGGGGAGCACCGTAGAGTTGGTGGTCTTATGTATTCTGTAGTCATACGGAGCGGGGTGGTGAGGGTGCATACTCTTGGTCCCACCATTCAAGAAGAGTACACCCTTGGTCCCAGCTCCCAGCACACTGGAGACAGAAAAGGGCAGATCCCGGAGCTCAGGGTCAGCCTGATGCAGGGCAAACTCTAAATAGAGAAAGACTTCGATCCAGGAGTGGTGGAACACAAATTTGATCCCTTCAGATGGGAAACACAGGGCCCTGATCCCAATAATTAGAGTTCAGAGACACACACATGGGATTTGGAGGGACCTAGGTTTGGAGGCTACTTACAAAAGGCCTTCTCGATGCAGGCAGATTGTCCTTTGGGATCTCAAATATATACACTAGAGCTGGTTTACCTCCAAGGTGACAGAAGGATGATTTCTTCTTTAACCCAGATTGAAAGATAACGCTTTGTATGTTGTCAGAAGGCCAAATTGCTTCAGGAGAAGTACTACCTAGCCCCCCCCCCCCAAAAAAAAGAAGGCAATTGTCCTAGGGTTGGGATTGTGGCAGGGGTCTGTTCTTATCGTTTCAGGAGAATCGAAGCGTCCATTAGGGGAGCCCGGGGACGGCTGGACAGCGGAATCCTCAGCAGAGAGCAGAATCAGGCACCAAGGAGGACGAGTGACCCAGTTGATTCTGCTGGCAGACTTCCTCAATAGCTGTCTCCATTGGGGGCCTGCAACCACCACAGCAATCCAATGTCACTGGGATTGCTCAGCTCTACACAATGCCCTGGCAGTAACCTCAGTGAAACCTGCAATATCAGTTTCTGCCTACAAACCCCTTAGGTCATCTAAACAGCTGAGAACAGAAGGACTGAACATAAAAGGAGTGTACTAACATTTTTAATCATTTTTCCCATTTGGGTTCAGGCCCCAAGCAGGTCTACTACGACCCAAATCAGCAGGAATTCACTTTAAGAGAGCGACGTCCCATGCCCAGTGGATGGGGAAGGTGTTTCTCCGCCCTTCTTTTTGGTTATTTGAAGGATAACTGAAAACTCTGATATGTAGGGGAAGAGACTACAAACCGATAAATGGTCCTGTCTTAATGGGTTTTGGAGGTTAGCCCCAGGGACTTCCTACTTTTCCTTTTCTGTATCCTTCTTCCTCTCCTATGTAGGAGTGCATGGGCTTGAGAAAAATGAGATATAGACATAGCACAGGAAGGTCCAAGAAGAAGGGGCAGATTATTGAA
>CAJQZJ010032464.1:10705262-10788356 GCA_907164525.1 Lophiomys imhausi
GTATATTGATACATAATTAAGAGTATATTTAACCACAATTGAATAGATCTTTGTATATTGATACAAATTTAAAGGTAACGCTTCCTAATGGTATCATACCTAGAGATACTTAAAAATAAAATGTGAAGCTCTGACCTCTTGATACCAACCGTCTAAAACAGTCTAGGATAGTTAAAACAAACTCCTAGTCATGCAAACATGTCACTTTGTTAGCTACTATGACAGTCTATCACAGATATTCTCTAAACTACCCAGTAATCAAGTTGCTAAGAGACAAGCAACACTTGCTTATCTAAATACAAGAGATGGATAGGGCGTCTTCAAAAACCCCAAGAGATCTGCAGAATGTGGCATTTAAAGATGTTATCTTAAATTAAGATTTTTTTTGATATCGAGACATATCAGCGCCTGACAGCACCCCCTATTCTACTCCAAGTAGAAGATAAGCATCGAAGAACCTCCACTGTAAGATGGTTGAATTAGTGGCAAGCCTTTCTCTTGGCATGAAAAAACCCCTTGCACCAACTGCAGACAGACTGCTGTCCAAAAAGGACAAAACTTGGTAGCAGGAAAGTCGACAGCCTAACTCTGCCAAGACAGGGTAGGTAAGTCCTTCATAATCCCTGCTCTACAACAAATGTCTGTCAGAGAAACAGGACCCAAAGGCTGTAGATTGATGCTGGAATGTATGGAGAGAAAATGGGAACTGTCCAGGGAGTCATTGGTATGTTCTTTCTTAGTTTTGGAAGCTGCAGGCCCTGCACTTCCTATATAAGCAAATACATTTATCCCTCTCAGGTCTCTGAGGTGGTTGAAGAATAGACAGCTAGAGTCTCATAGTTAAATTTTGAATTGTTTAGGAATCAAGAGGGTGTTATAGATCTAAGAAGATACTCTTAGAAGTGTGTTGCAAGATAGTATGAATGTTGAGTCACATATAGACCTTTAAACTCATGGAGTTGGTTAGATAGTAGAATGTTAAAGTCAGGGGCCAAATATGTATAAACTGGACATTGGGAAGGTATACTGGGCCATTTAACTCTCATAAATGTGGCATATTTATATCTATTGTTTTGTATAATACTTACTGTTATAAGAGAAGGAACCATCTGTTGGACTGAAAGGGGAAACTCTGGGGGGGAGGAGGGTGGAAGGGCGGGATAGGAAGGGGGAATAGGGAGGGGTTTGTTACTGAGATGTAACTTGAAGAAAAAAAAATAAAGTATTTAAAAAAAAAAGATACTTTTCTTAATCATGTTCTCATTTTTCGTTTATTTTTACAGTATTAAAAGACTAATACTGCTGTGAATTTAAATACAGCCTTCTTAGTTAATATTCTAAGTAGAAAATACATGGAAAAAACAGGGGATATGGTTTTCAAGCATTTAAATCCTTGTAGAGTGTGCAGCCTGAATTCTCAAATGCATGAATGTTTAATTAATGAGCCATAGCATTATTACTCTGGAGACAGCAGAAGGAGAAGCACTCACTAGTCTTTTAAAGTGCCATTCACTACTTTGGAAGTATAAATTAGCACAAAATGCTTTAAGGAGTACTATGTCAATATATGTCAAGAATTATTTAAAATTTCATTCTCATTTTATCATTAATACTACTTAAGGAGATTTATTTTAAAAATAAGAATGTGTCTAAGAACAGAGATTTTTCCCTAGATATGTGTTCTATGAATGATTTGTATGATAATGATATTATAATATTATTAGTTAAAGCACCCAGTAATAATAGCATAATCATGGATTAAAGTATTAAGTAGCCATTAAAGCAATATTTTAGAAATTGTTTGCCATATATTTAAAGTTTGCTAATTTTGAGTATAAAAATAAAAATAGTCATGCAACTTTGCATATATTTTTAATCAAAATCTTAAAAAGAGTTTTAGATTTATATATTTCTTTTCATTAATGTAATTTTATTTAAAAGAATGTATTTATCCCGACAATTATGTATGCATATAATGTTATATCATCTCAACTATCCAATGCTATTCTAAAGTAATCATACATAGAGTATTATGGAATAAAACATTTCAGTATTTATTTGATACTATTGTAACAGTGAAGGTTTTTTTTTCACATTTGATATCTTGGCTTTTTCTAATAAACAAGCTTTATATTTTCAATTAACTTATTATAAAGTAAATTGGTGTGCTAATATGGTTATTATTGCAGTGATAAATGCCATGACCAAAAATAACTTGTAGATGAAAAGGATCATTTCATTTTGCAATTCACAGTTCAACAAGAAGAGAAGCTGGGGCAGGATCTCAAGACATGAACCTGGAAGCAAGAATTGAAGCAAAGGGCATAGAGTAACCCTGCTTTGTTCCATATAACATGTTCATCTTGCTTTCTTTCCAATCCAGGTCCACTTTTCCAAGAGTGCCAGTACCTACAATGGGCTGGGCATTTCCGCCTCATCCATTAATTTAAAAAATGCCCTACAGACTTAACGCAAGCAATCTGATGGAAGTGTTTTTCTTTCTTTCTTTCTTTCTTTCTTTCTTTCTTTCTTTCTTTCTCTCTCTCTCTCTCTCTCTCTCTCTCTCTCTTTTTCTTTCTTTTTTTTCAATAGAGGCTCCTCTTGCCAGATGACACTAGTTTGTGTCAAACTGACCAAAAACTACCTAGGACAACAGGCATCACAAAATCAATTCAAGGTCTATTTTTATTTAGGAAGTGTAATAAATAAAAAGTGAACATCTCAACATGATTTGTTGAGGTAGTGTTAAGCATTCTAAATGTTAATTAATTGGTCCTGCTTGCCGCCTGTTACTTACATTGACTCTGATTGGTTAAAATAAAAGCTGAGGCCTGAGATTGGGCAAAGACAGAGAAAGGTGGGACTTCCTGAGATTAGAACAGGAAGCCAGCGTTTTAGACAGAGGATTCAAGCATTCCAGTCAGCAGTAGGAAGAATAAGGATTCTAGCCAGGAGCATCAGGAAGGAGGCACATACCATGGGTTAGAAAAAAGAACCTCATTCCACATGGCCAGGAACATTGGAATAGCGTAGAGAATGGCAGTCCAAGGGGACATATGTATACATGGGGTCATATTTGGGTAATAGAATTATGAGCTAGTTTAGATGGGCTAGGATTGCACAACCCAGACCTAGGCTTGTTAAAATCCATGCGGTCTCTGTGTGCTCATTTATAATGGTGGGTTAAGGATTAGCTGCCGAACCAATTAAATATAACATAAATACTGGAAAATAAATTAATTATTTCTACAAATGGAACCCAATGTAATTTAATTTAACTGATTTTTACAATGATACATAAATTTGAATTTAGATTTTCAACATTAACTTTTTAAGAATCCCCCATTGTGAATGGATAATTAGTATGTGTTCTTATATGCTCTTTGACTTTTTAAATTGTTGATATTGTAGTGGTAGGCACACATCTATTTTATAGGATTAAAATATTAGCCATTTAAAGTCAACACTAACTCCTGTCTAGGTCATACCCAAAGTATTTCATCTGTAAGCTCATGTGATAGACATACAGATGATTCCAGGTATGTTGTTCTTCATGAACACTGACAATATGCAATGCTTTTTTCTCTTTTGGAGATGTGACAGGGTACAGTTTGCTAGATAGGTTATGTTCTAATGGAAGATTAAGTTGAAGAAGATAATTCTTGATTGTGGAAACATATTTTTAACAAGCACTGTTTTGTATAGGAAAAGAGAATGTTACCACATGCCTAAAATTCCAGCACTAATGAGGAATAGGAAGGAAGATTATCATAAATTTGAGGCTTGTCTAGTCTGAACAATGACATCTATGAGTGCCAGTGGTACACAGTAAGACTCTTTCACCAGGAAGGAAAGGAAAAAAATGAAAGGAAGGAAGGAAGGAAGCAGAAAGTAAGAACGAGAATTAAAAGATGTTTCTATTTTAGTATATCCAAGAATATTCATCATTTCTACAGTCAGTGATATTTACATGTCCAAGACAGTCATCTTAATGTGCAAACCACACTTCACAAATTTATCACTTTGCCTTTTGCTTTGTCCAATCTGTAGTGAGGAACATGTGATGCTGATGATGCAGGACTGTTGTATTCTGAAATAAGAAAAGTGTTATTCTTTGTCATATGCATTATTTATTTTTATATTTCCTGAGTATATGTTTGTGCCACACTATATGTGGATGTCAGACACAGCTGGTGGGATTGAGTTCTTTCCTTGTACTCTATGAGTTCCAGGGATGAACTCATATTTGCCAGTAAGTGCTTTTACTCATTGACCTACCTTATTGTCACAGTAACTATGTTTTTCTTCATGCACGGTGCTATAATACATTATAATTAATTTTGTTAAAAATACAACTGCACTCCAATGTTTTGTTTCTTCCATTTGACTAATAACCAGTGCAATGCAAGAATAGATGGTTTACTGAATTTCTATTGTTACAAGTACTAATTCTCTATTGCCTCCAAAATCAGAAGTACCCTTATATCATTACAATAGATCATTTCCACAATTGACATATATTTTTCATAGAGTGGAAGTATCTTACATATCACCATGTAAGAGAAATTTTATATACCATATCAGAATATGAAGTAGGAATATGTTGAATTGGTACTTGTTTAAGCTATCAAAATTATTGGAATGTATATGGTCTTATTTCTAGTCACCTACCTGGATTATTTGGGTTACATTGTTCCTAAAGGAGACTGTAATGCATCTGCAAATTCTCATGCGTCCTAATGTATTTCATCACAATTGAGTCATTTCAGGAGACTGTACCAAAGTGTGAATGATGCACTTCTTACTGCCACAAACTACTATACATCCTAGCAGGGACTCCCTCAACAATATTTCTTATTATTTGTCGAAAATGATTTGTCAGGAATTTCTCTTGGACTAGTGGAGTTAATTAAGATAATATTTTTTAATATTTTCTCCTTAAGTTAATGTCATATATAAAATCTAAGTCATAACTCAGAAACATTACAATAGATTAAATTTCTAAAGGAGGAGGAAGAGAGAGAAAAAAATTAATCAAGTTTAAGGCAAACTATTAGAATTTATGCTGATAGATACAAAAATTTCATGTACTAAAATATGAACCTATTTAATTGGAAGAAAATTAACCAATGAGATCCCCTTAAAAACTCATATTATTGAATTTTGCATTTCAGTGCACAGCTGTCCATTGAAATGCTGTGCATTTTTTCAAAACATCAGTACTTAGCAATTTCTCCTGTATAGATATATTTTACAGCACTAGGCTTTAAAGAAAAAGTATTTTACCCCTTTGGAAAATAAGCAATAAATAAATAAATACATATTTATATAAGATCACTTTACATAAATAGTTTATAATTAATATTAAAATAGTACTTGATTACAATTGTATACATATGTGTGCGTGTGTACCTGTGTGTGTGTGTGTGTGTGTGTGTGTGTGTGTATATGTGTGTGTGTGTGTGTGTGTGTGTGTGTGATTTCGTGACTAAGATCCCTTGAATTGTGACATTATTCTTGGAAAAAAATCTTGTGGCTTCAGTATAATCATAAAGTGAGCCAGTTGGTGTTAGCATTCTGTTTATCTATAGCTAAAAGTTTAGAAGTTGAAATTTAGGAGATAGCATAATGTGAAGGGAGATTGATATTAAATATAGAAGGGAGAGTGTTTTCAAAAACCAGCAGGGCCTCGTGTGAAACCTGAAGATCTGGCAGGCCTTTCTGGCCTAAGCTGGAGGTCTGACCAGACTTATGTCTCTAGGTGAAGAAAGCTGAGACACAGGGTGGCCCTTTTCACCACTAAATAAGTACAACAAGATCTTTTAATGTTTCAACATGCAAGCCTTAGCCGGGCAGACTCTCAACTAGCTCATCTAAGCTAACCTGACAACGTAATCCAAACCAGCCTGTGACTTGTACCTTCCTAGCTTTCAGACACATCTGTCTTCTTTGGTGTCTTCTGGTGAAAAGAGAGCTTCCTCTGTCTCTTCCAGGGTTCCTTTCTTCCTCCCAGGAAGTCCCACCTTCCTCTGAGGAAGTACTACGTTCTTTATACTCTTTCTGTCCTGTTAATTGACCATCAGCATCTTTTATTATCCAATAAGAGAGTACCTAATAAAGGGTAGTAACTAGATCTCAGAGCATTGAAATCAGCTTTAGAAAACCATGTATAAGAACTTTCTCCAACATTTCTCCCTTTTAGTCCAATAAAAGGCTCTTTTTCTTCTATCAATAAATACAATACAATACAATAAGAAAATTTAGGAAACAAGGAAGGTATGACATACATTTTCCATGTCTAAATATGGACAGGACATGGAGAATATATGTCATACTTTCTTTGTTTCCTTAATTCTTTCCTAAATCCAGTATTTGTCAACTCAACTAGGAAAAATATTCTATTATCTATCTTATCTTGATGACTTTAAGGTTCTAAATCTACTTCACTTACCATCCTAACTTGCATTGCTAACCTAAAAACATTATCTTAGACCTAATGCATCCTTTTAACTCCTCAACAACTTAAACCTTACCATGAGCCTATAACTATTTAGTCTTCAAACCCATCTGAAACCTAAGAAGGGTAAATATGTTTGAATAAGCACAGAGCAAGCAGCTTCCAAATCTAAGAAATTGCAGACAACTGACTGCCTAGACCGTTCCCAGTTTCTCCCTATAACATTGAAGCATCTATTTTCAGTCTTTCGACCCAGTATCTCAGAAAGACATTAATTACAAATCAGGAATTATTACAGGCTTATGCACTCCGCCCTGGAAGAGCTAGGTTGTTGACTTATCTACTTCAAAGTTTCATCCATTTTAGACAGCATTCTGACAGTTGAAGCAAGGGCTTTTTTCATTGCCCAGTGGTTACCTTGCCACTACTGCAGCCATCTCCAATTGGAGATTCTTCAATGCTCATCATATTCTTTGAAGTAGAATGGTATCAGGAGCTTACATATCTCAATATCAAAAAAGTCTTAAATAACACATTTTTTAAATGCCCCATTCTCCAGATCTCTTGAGGTTTTTAATACTATCTATCAATCTCTGTATATTTGAATAAGCAAATGTTGCTTATCTCTAGTAAATTAATATCTGATTAACTTAGGAAATATCTGTGATTAACAAAACTAGTATCTAACAAAACCACAACTTTGAATGACTATTAGTTTGCATCCCTAATAATCCTAAATTGTGTCTGATAGTCCTTTCAAAAGGATTAGAATTTCACATTTCATTTAAAAAAATTATATATGTACAATACCTTAAAACATGTTGACACATCATAGTATGATATAACTAAACTATAACCTTAGTTTTGAATCAATATACAAAGAGATAAGTAGATTCAATAATCTATTCCTTTTTCTTTATCATTACTATATCATGTCTACACCCCCCTTTTTTTCATGTCTTATCCTTTTACATAAGAGATAAAGAAGGATATAGAAAAGAAAATAAAGAGACAAATCCCTGAGCCTAACCTCCCATACATTGCTTAACAAGATCTTTTAACTACTTGCAATCAATCACCCTAAATGACAACAAACATCTATAGCCCAAAAAATGGCAAAAAATACACCCACCCCACCTTTTGAGAATGGGGCATCACTCTCTTAAAATTGCTTCTTGCTGATTTTGCATTTAGGAAACCTATTTGGAGGCCCAAATAAAAATGGAAAAATGGTTAAGCAAGTTAATAATAACATTGCTGTTCAGTCTCTATGTGCTCAGCAATTTGAATGTCCTGATCAGTATGTAATCTAAAGCTGAAGTTTGGGTGGGAAAGTTCAGGGCTTTACTGAAGTCCTGGCTGTAACAGTCTGTGATGGACCAGCTTAGCAAGCTGTTCTAAAGTTGTTCTGGACGCAGAATTTGAGGAAACAGCTATTGAGGCAGTCTATGTGGCTGGATCATCGGGGCTATTTGCTTTCTTTGGGTCTAGTTCCTTTTCTTCAGAAGTTTCAGATGTCCAGTGGTCTCAGGACTCCTTAGTTGGATGTTTTTATTCTCCTGGAACATTAAGAAAAGAACTGTGCCTTAATGCTAGCTCTGGTCTAGTTCTTTTTGGCAGGTAATATCTTTCCTAGGGCAAATTGGTTTTGGCAATAGACAAAGTATCACCTTGTAATTGGGATTTTTAAAAATCCTTTCAAAATATTTGAGCTAACTATACGTTTACGTGTACATATTTTTACATCACAAAGAACATTCCCTTTGACTTTAAGCTTACATTTGAATGTAGCTTTTAAATTTAAATCATTGTAAATCTTATGTGCCTACATCTGTCTCCCAAATGTTGAAATCAATGGGTTTTGCCTTCCAAGTCTTGGGATTAAAGGTGTGAACCACCACTCCTGGATCTAAATTTTTCTCTACTTGGAAATTACTCTGTATCAGGCTGGTCTTCCTTTCAAAGATCTTCATCAATCAATTCCAATCTTGGGAAATAAGTCTATTTTACATGCATGCTTCTGTCTCCTCAGTGCAGGGATTAAAGGTATATGACTGCCAAGTGCTGGTGTGAACCATCACCACCCTGTTCATTGTAACTCTAGAATTTAGAAAACAACTTATAGTGATCTGCTGTCTCTGCTGGGATCAAAGGCATTGACTAACACCACTACCACCCTGCTCAAATATTTATCTAAGCTCCAAATTATTTCAACTCTTAGAGATTTAGAAAACAAGTTTGAACTGTAGTAACCCCTAATTTACTTACAAAATTTTAAATATCTTAATTACAATTTTAATACCAAACAAAAATATCCTTTTTATTTAAGAAGGAAACATTAGTCTTAATACATTAGTTTGAACTGAATGACCAAGCTATCTGATGAACTAGTTAGTCAGAAGCTGTCTCCTGAACAAATCTAATCTTTACCAATTTTGATGGTATCCATAGCTTTTCTTCTTCTGTAGAAACAAAGGGAAAACCTCTTCCCTGAAAATCTTCAATTTCAATGTCACTTATTCATGTTTTTAGCTTTGATCTGTTATCATTTATATCAGTCTGCCAAAATATTTGTTTTGTGGTATCTCTTGAAATTTTTGTACTATTTATTGAAGCTATTCTGTCCTCGATGGTAAAAGACCATAAACACCTGTGGTTAATTTGTAGCATTCAACTGGGGCGAGTGTAACAGATTTATCTGTGTTCAAATCTAAAACTGCACTAACTTCAGTGGCAATAGTTAATTTTGTTGTTCCTGCTTGCTTGTTACCTTCTGGCAGACTAAGGGAAGAGGTTCATATTTTTGCTGTGGGACCTCAAACTGATAAGCCCTTCCTTTCATTTCCCTGCAAGAGGTTACCTCTGAAGTTCCTTTTGGATCTATAATTTCAGGACCAGTATTTACCTTTTCCACAGCAAATACAAAATTCCAGGAGCCTTGTTATTCCATTGTTACCAGTCACCATTCATTCCCTTTTATGACCATATTTTGCAAAGTCAAGGCACCTTTCATTTTGAGCTCTGAAATCAGTTTGAGCTCTGAAGTTTTTATCACTGCAGTGTCTTTGGAAATGACCATATTCACCACATTTAAAGCACCAAGTAAGACCCCTAGCAATGATTTGCCCTATAATATTAGCCTCATGCCCCTGAGAAACAGTATCAGTTGTGTCTTTTATCCATTCATTTATTGGGGCTCCTTGAGCTTCCAATGGTCTTTCAATTACCTGTTGATATTCAGCATTTGCATTTTCAAATACCAAGGTATTTATCAACTTCTGTCTGACATCAGGGTTTGATACAGTTCTACCCACAACTGAAGGCAACCTCTGTATTAAGTCTGTAAAGATTTCTCCAGGACCTTATATTACCTTAGTAAATGAAGTAGATCATTTCCCACCATCAGCAATCATATCCCAAGCTCTTAGAACTGCAACAGAACATTGTTCTATCGCAACATATTCCAATTGAATCTGTTCCCATAATGTCCCTCACCAAGCATTTGGTCTTTTACAACATTTTTTCCCCTTGTTATAAGTTGTTGTTGTAATTTTATGACTTCAAAATTCCACCATGACAAACATTGTAATTGCTGACTACATTCTAAAACAGCTGACATCAATCCATTCCAATCTTGGGAAATAACTCTATTTTACATAGCCCAGTTGCTTAATATTTGCCTAACAAATGATGACTGCATTCCATAAGAAATAATAGGAACCTTAAATCACTTCAAATGCAACATGTCTATTAGATGCCTTGTTAATTCTCGACTTGCCTGACCTTCATCAATATCAGGCCTAATTTGAAACATGACTGGAAAGGCTAATGGTAACTATGTAGTATCAAGCAGTTCTTCTAGGATTGCATATAAACACTTTTACCTGCCTGGTCTTCTGCTGTTGCTGCTGCTTCACACAGTGGCTGTGGAGACCTAGATATGAAAATATTTGGGGTATGTGGCAAGATGGCGGTGACCAGCTCTGACGCATTTTGAACGTGGGAGAAAAGAGCCATAAAAAACACAGAGTTATTGGACACTGTGCAAAAACCGGAGGGGCTAGACCCTCCGGGAACACTCACAGCTCCCAAGGGACTGTTAAAAATCCCAGGGTAAGGCTCTCCCCACATCTCTCTATGACACGGAAGCAACTAAATCTGGGATTCAGGAACTCCCATTTGGAGAGGCGCCTGGTAAGATCGACCCCAACACACAGCAGGCAGAATCAGAGGCCACATGGCGATCACCCACTAGCCTACTGGGGTCCCCACACCTCAGGAGAACCTTATAACTACTTAGGAAACTTTGCGGGATAGGTGAAGTCTTAGCAAGGAAGAAACAGGGCGCTCGGCAGGTGGTCCTCAGCCGCTCGAGCCGCGGAAGATTCAAGAGAGAAGGAAGCCTGCGGGCAGAGCAGTCAGGGTGGGAAGCAGGCACAGGCGCGTGGGGCTGAAACCCGGCACACACATGGCAGAGCAACTGGGGAGCAAGGCCGGCACAGGCGGCGGGAAGGGCCAAAGCTCCATGCACCCACAGCAGAGCGGCTGGGGAGGGAAGCCGGCATAGGTGACGGGAGGGGCCAGGGCTCCATGCACCCGCAGCTGAGCAGATAGGGAGGGAAGCCGGCACAGGCAGGCGGGGCTGGGGGGCCAGGCCTGTGGTGGAGAAGCCTAGTGGGAAGCCGGAAGCCAGGGGAACATAGCTGTATTCTGGAAAACCCAGACATATTAGGTGTGGAGCTGGGCCCTGTCAGCCTCCATGATGAAAAACAAAGCCCACAGAATCTGTGCCTGGGCAAACAGGTCCATACCATCAGAACCATTAAAGGCTGATCACTCAGTGTGCAACATAGAGAAGTCTGAATTGGGAGCAGTGAAACAATCCCGGACCATCACTCACTAACTGGGAATAGGCTGCACAGGCTCACAGTGCTTCAGGCTATTAAAACCACAGTGACCCTGAGATCCCCCTATAAGCAACGACAGATAGCCAAGCAATTCGACTCCTTCACCAAAGCATCCCCTGTGGATCCAAGCACAGAAAACGACAAGAACAGACAGCTAAACACATCCATATGGCCAAAGATCCAAGAAAAAAATAGAAATCAAGGAAATATGACTCCAACAAAGCAGAATTCTCCTAGCTCATCCAATTCGATGACCTCACACCAACAGAAACACATGATAACGATGACAATTCTGCATTATGGAAACAGATAGAGTCCCTTCAAGAAGAACTTAAATCTATGAAGGAATTCAAAGAAGCCACAATTTTACAAGTAAAAACAACGAACAACAAAATTAAAGAACTCCAAGCCATGGTGACAGAGCTTGAACAGGAAAAGGACAAAGCAATGAAAGATTTCCAGACAAAAACAAGCAAGCTGGAGAAGGAAATGTACAAAACGAAGAATACCATACAAGACATGAAAAAAGAAATAGAAACAATAAAGAAAACACAGTCAGAGTTAAAAGAGGAAGTGGAGAATCAAGGGAAGAGAGCAGGAACTATGGAAGTGAGTTTCAAAAATAGGATGCAAGACATGGAAGACAGTATCTCAGGCATGGAACATTCAGTGGAAGAAATCAGTACAACATACAAAGAAAAGGAGAAGGCTAAAAAATCTCTCACCCAAAACATCCAAGAAATCAAGGACTCAATGAAAAGACGGAACCTAAGAATTATAGGCATAGAGGAAAGAGAAGACTCGCGAATCCAAGGTCCAGGAAATATCTTCAACAAAATCATAGAAGAAAACTTCCCAAACCTGAAAAAGAGATGCCAATAAAAATCCAAGAGGCTTACAGAACACCAAACAGATTTGATCAGAAAAGAAACTCCTCTCGCCACATAATAATTGAAACAACAAATGTGCAGAACAAAGAAAGAATATTAAAAGCTGTAAGAGAAAAAGGTCAAGTCACATAAAATGGCAGAACCATCAGAATTACACCTGACTTCTCCTCAGAAACTTTGAAAGCTAGAAGGGCCTGGACAGATATCCTTCAAGTTCTGAGAGATCATAGGTGTCCAGCCAGACTACTATAGCCAGAAAAACTCTCTATCAACATATGGAGAAAACAAGATATTCCATGACAAAATCAAATTTAAAAAATATCTCCCCACAAACCAAGCCCTACAGAAAATTCTAGAAGGAAAATTCCAACACAGAGAAGAAAACTTCACCCAAGAAAACAAAGGGAATAGAACACCCCTCAGCAACTAAACCAAAGAGGCACAGGACCATCACCTATACCAAACTAATGGGAAATAACAACCCCAGGTCACTAACATCCATCAACATCAATGGACTCAACTCCCCAATAAAAAGACACAGGTTCACAGAGTGGATCCTCAAGCAAGACACGTCCTTTCGCTGCATACAAGAAACACATCTCACTACCAAAGATAGACACTACCTCAGAGTAAAGGGCTGGGAAAAGGTTTTCCAAGCAAATTGACCCAGGAAGCAAGCTGGAGTAGCCATCCTAATATCAAACAAAACAGACTTCCAACTGAAGTTAATGAAAAAATACAAAGAAAGGCATTATATACTAATTAAAGTGAATATTCTTCAAGAGTAAAACTCAATACTAAACACATATGCACCAAATACAAAGGCACCTACATTTGTAAAAGAAACACTTCTAAAACTTAAATCGCAAGTCGATCACAAGATATTAATAGTGGGAGACTTCAACACCCCACTCCCAACAATGGACAGATCATCAATACTGAGGCCAAACAGAGAAATAATGAGTCTAATAGAGATCATGAAGCAAATGGACCTAACAGATATCTACAGAACGTTTCACCCAAACACAAAGGAATACACCTTTTTCTCAGCACCTCATGGAACCTTCTCCAAAATCGACCACATAGTCAGACACAAAGATAGTCTCAATAGATACAAGAAAATTGAAATAACACCTTGTATCTTATCAGACCACCACGGAATAAAGCTGGTTTTCAACAGCAAAAGAATCAACAGAAAGCCTACACACACATGGAAATTGAACAGCTCCTTACTGGATGACCACTGGGTCAGGGAAGAAATAAAGAAGGAAATCAAAGACTTCTTAAAATTCAACGAAAATGAAGACAAAACATACCCAAACCTATGGGATACAATGAAAGCTGTGCTACGAGGAAAGTTCATAGCACTAAGTGCTTTCAAAAAGAAAATTGTGACAGCTTGTATTAGTGAATTAACAGCTAAGCTGGGTGAATTGGAAAAAAAAAAGAAGCAAACACTCCCAAGAGGAGCAGAAGGCAGGAAATCATCAAACTTAGGGCTGAAATCAACAACTTAGAATCAAAAGAACTATACAAAGAATCAATGAAACTAAGAGTTGGTTCTTCGAGGAAATCAACAAAATAGACAGACCCCTAGCCAAATTAACTAAAAGACAAAGGGAAAGAGCCCAAATCAACAAAATCAGAAATGAAAAGGGAGAAATAACAACAGACATTGAGGAGATCCAGAAAATATTCGGGGTCTACTTTAAAAATCTATATTCCACCAATTTTGAAAACCTAAGCGAAATGGACAATTTCCTCGATAAATTCCACCTACCAAAACTAAATAAAAATCAGATTAACATCTTAAACAGCCCAATAACACACAAGGAAATAGAAACAGTCATTAATAATATCCCAACGAAAAAAAGCCCAGGGCCAGATGGCTTTAGCACGGAATTCTACCGGACCTTCAAAGAGGAACTAACACCATTACTCTTCAAACACTTCCACCACATAGAAACAGAAAGAACACTGCCAAACTCATTCTATGAGGCCACTGTCATTCTGATTCCTAAACCACACAAAGACCCAACAAAGAAAGAGAACTTCAGACCAATCACCCTCATGAACATAGATGCAAAAATACTTAATAAAATACTAGCAAACCGAATTCAAGAACACATCAAAAGTGTCATACATCATGATCAAGTAGGCTTCATCCCAGGAATGCAGGGATGGTTCAATATACGAAAGCCTATCAATGTAATTCTCCATATAAACAAGATGAAAGAAAAAAACCACATGATAATCTCACTAGATGCAGAAAAACATTTGACAAAATCCAACACCCCTTCATGATAAAGTTCTGGAGAGAACAGGCATACAAGGACCATACCTAGAAATAATAAAGGCAATATACAGCAAGCCAGTGGCCAACATCAAATTAAATGGAGAGAAGCTTGAAGCATTTCCTCTAAACACCGGGACAAGACAAGGATGTCCACTTTCACCATATCTCTTCAATATAGTACTTAAAGTACTTGCTAGAGCAATAAGACAACTAAAGGAGATCAAAGGGACAAGACAAGGATGTCCACTTTCACCATATCTCTTCAATATAGTACTGAAAGTACTTGCTAGAGCAATAAGACAACTAAAGGAGATCAAAGGGATAAATATTGGAAACAAAGAAGTCAAATTTTCCCTATTTGCAGATGACATGTTAGTATACATAAACGACCCCAAAAACTTCACAAAAGAACACTTACAAATGATAAACAACTTCAGCAAGGTGGCTAGATACAAAATTAACTCAAAAAAAATCAGAAGCCCTTCTTTATACAACAAACAAATGTGCCTAGAAAGATATAAGGGAAACAACCCCCTTCACAATAGACAAAAACAATATAAAATACCTGGGGGTAACTCTAACCAAGCAAGTAAAGGACCTATACAACAAGAATTTCAAGCCCCTGAAGAAGAAATGGAAGAGGCCTTTAGAAGATGGAAAGATCTACCATGCTCATGGAGAGGTAGGATCAACATAATAAAAATGGCTATCCTACCAAAAGCAATATGTAGATTCAATGCAATTTCTATCAAAATATCAACACAACTTTTTATAGACCTGGAAAAGCTATTCTCAACTTCATATGGAACAACAAAAATCCCATAATAGCTAAATCAATCCTGTACAATAAAAAAGCATCTGGAGGTATCACCATCCCAGATTTCAAGCTGTACTCCAGAGCAATAGTAATAAAAACAGCATGGTACTGGTATAGAAACAGACCAGTGGATCAATGGAATCGAATTGAAGACCCAAACATGGACCCACACACCTATGGCCAACTAATCTTTGACAAAGAAGCCAAAACCGCACAATGGAAGAAGGACAGCATCTTTAACAAATGGTGCTGGTCCAACAGGATGTCCACTTACAAAAGAATGAAATTAGACCCATACCTATCACCTTGTACAAAACTTAAATCCAAGTGGATCAAAGACCTTAACATAAGGCCGGCCACACTAAATATACTAGAAGAAAAAGTAGGAGAAACCCTCGACCACATTGGCACAGGTGACAACTTCCTGAACAGAACACCAACAGCTCAGGACCTGAGATCAACAATCAGTAAATGGGACCTCATGAAACTGAAAAGCTTCTGTAAGGCAGAAGACACTGTCATTCAAACAAAATGGCAACCAACAGACTGGGAGAAAATCTTCACCAACCCCACATCTGATAGAGAGCTATTATCTAAAATCTACAAAGAACCCAAGAAACTATATGCCAAGAAACCAAATAATCCAATCAAAAAATGGGAGATGGAGCTAAATAGAGAATTCACAAAGGACGAATCCCTAATGGCCGAGAGACACCTGAAGAAATGCTCAACATCCTTAATCATCAGAGAAATGCAACTCAAGACGACCCTGAGATTCCACCTCACACCTGTCAGAATGGCTAAGATAAAGAGCTCAAATGACAGCACATGCTGGTGAGGGTGTGGAGCAATGGGAACCCTACTCCATTTCTGGTGGGAGTGCAGGCTTGTGCAACCACTATGGAGGTCTGTCTGGCGATATATTAGAAATCTTGGAATAACTTTGCCTCAGGACCCAGCCATACCACTTCCGGGTATACACCCAAAGGACCTCTCATGGAGACATAGGGAACTCTCCTCATCTATGTTCATAGCAGCCTTTTTTGTAATAGCAGGAAATTGGAAACAACCCTGATGTCCCTCAACTGAAGAATGGATTAAAAAACTGTGGTACATCTATACAATGGAATATTACTCAGCTCTCAGAAACAATGAAATCATGCAATTTGCAACCAAATGGAGGGATCTAGAGAAGCTCATCCTGAGTGAGCTAACCCAGACTCAAAAGGATGCACATGGCATCTTTTCAATTATAGTAGGATTTTAGCTCTATCGTACAGGATATCTGTATTACGACCAACACACCAAAAGGAACATGGTCATAAACTTTTTTTTTCTTTTTCTTTTTCCTTTTCTTTTTTCTTTTTCCTCTCTTCTTTTTTGCTGTTGTTCTTTGTTTTTGTAAGTTTGTGTGTTTGTTGGTCTTTTTTTTAGTTTTCCCCCCATAGAAAGGATACATCTTTCACTGGTAGTAATGCCTCATAGGCCCCCGGTGTATGAAGAGGCTCTTGGCCCTCATATGACTCCTGATCTGTGCTGAGAGACTGTTATGCAGGGACACTCCACCCCACAGGAACAAGACGGAAAGGTCAGGGGGTAGAGCATGGGAGGGTAGGGCTGGGAAGCGGGAAAAGAGGACAATATGTTAAGGATGTAACCTGAAGCAAGAAACAAATAAATTTATTAATTAAAAAAAAAGCAGGTAACAATGTTAAAACACTGTAAATAAAATAAAGGATACAGCCGTTCAACCTGGTTTTATAAACCTCCAAGTGTTGAAAAAACGTAGTGCTAAGGTAAAATACATGAGAAATGTGGTGTTAACCCATGCCTTTAACTTCAGCAGAGACGGAAGGAGCACCATAGATTTCGTGGTCTTATAAATTCTAGAGTTACACGGAACAGAGTGTTGAGGGTGCACACCCTTAATCCCATCATTCAAGAAGAGTACACCCTTATTCCCAACACACTAGAGACAGAAACAGGCAGATCTCAGATCTCAAGGTCAGCCTGATACAAAACAAACTCTAAATAGAGAAAAACTTCGATCCAGGAGTGGTGGAACACATCTTTAATCCCTTCAGATGGGAACCACTGGTCTCTGATCCCAATAATTAGATTGCAGAGACACACACATAGGATATGGAAGGACCTAAGTTTAAAAGGTACCTACAAAAGGCCTACTCAATACAAACAAAGTGTCCTTTAAGATCTCAAAATATATACACTAAAGCTGGTTTAGCTCCAAAATAACAAAATAAATTCTTCTTTAACCCAGATTGAAAGATAACACTTTATATATTGTCAAAAAACCAAATTTGCTTCAGGAGAAATATTACCTAGCCCCCCCCCCAAAAAAAAAGAGGGTAATTGTCCCAGAATTAGGATTAGGGCAGTCCTCTGTTGTTATCATTCCAGGAGAATCAAAGCATCCATTCAAAAAACCCAGGGACAATGGGACAACGGAAACCTCAGCAGAAAACAGAATCAGACACCAAAGAAAACGAGTGACCCAGTTGATTCTGCCTGACAGACTCCCTCAATAGTGTTCTCCATCAAAAGCCTACAACCACAACAACTCAATATCACTAAGACCGTTCAGCTCTACACAATGCCCCAGCCAGAACCTCAGTAAAGCCTGGAAGATCAGCTTTTGCCTACAAACTCCTTAGGACATCTAAACAGCTGAGAACAGAAGGACTGAACATAAAAGGATTGTACTAACATTTTTAACCATTTTTCCATTCTGGTTTGGGTCCCAAACAGGTTTACTACGACCCAAATCTGCAGGAAGTCATTTTAAGAGAGCGATGTCCCATGCCCAGATGGTGGGGAGGGTGTTTCTCCACCCCCCCCCCCTTTTGGCTATTTGAAGGATAACTGAAAACTCTGTTATTTAGGGGAAGAGATTACAAGTTGTTAAATGGTCCTGTTTAATGGGTTTTGGAGGTTAGACCCAGGATATTCCTTCTTTCCCTTTTCTGTATCCTTCTTTCTCTCCTATGTAGGAGTGCACGGACTTGAGAAAAATGAGACATAGACATAGCACAGGAAGGACCAAGAAGAAGGGACAGATTATTGAATATGCCCTTATAACTTTGTATATTGATACAAAATTAGTAGTATATTTGGCTAAAGTGGTATTGACCATTGTTTATTGTGCAAAAATAAGATTGTATTGGACTACGTCGGTATTGATATTTGTATATTGATACAAAATTAAGATTATAGTTGGCCACAATGGTATTGATCCTTGTATATGGATGCAATATTAAGATTGTATTGGGCCACATAGGCACTGATCTTTGTATATTGATACAAAATTAAGAGTATATTTAGCCACATTTGAATAGATCTTTGTATATTGATACAAAATTAAAGGTAACGCTTCCTAATGGCATCGTACCTAGAGATACTTAAAAATGAAATGTGAAGCTCTGGCCTCTTGATACCAACCGTCTTAAACTGTTTAGGATAGTTAAGAAAAACAAACTCCTAGTCATGCAAGCATGTCACTTTGTTAGCTACCATGACAGTCTATCACAGATATTCTCTAAACTACTCAGTAATCAAGTTGTTAAGAGACAAGCAACATTTGCTTATCTAAATACAAGAGATGGATAGGGCATCTTCAAAAACCCCAAGAGATCCGCAGAATATGGCATTCAAAGATGTGGTCTTAAATTAAGATTTTTTTTGATATCAAGACATATCAGCTCCTGACAGCACCCCCTATTCTACTCCAAGTAGAAGATAAGCATCGAAGAATCTCCAGTGTGAGATGGTTGAATTAGTGGCAAGCCTATCTCTTGGCATGAAAAAACTCCTTGCTTCAACTGCAGACAGACTGCTTTCCAAAAAGGACAAAACTTGGTAGCAGGGAAGTCGACAGCCTAGCTCTGCCAAGACAGGGTAGGTAAGTCCTTCATAATCCAGGCTCTACAACAAATGTCTGTCAGAGAAACAGGACCCAAAGGCTGAAGACTGATGCAGGAATGTATGGAGAGAAAATGGGAATTGTGCAGGCAGTCACTGGTTTGTCATTTCTTAGTATTGGAAGCTTCAGGCCCTGCACTTCCTATATAATCAGATATATTTATCCCTCTCAGGTCTCTGAGGTGGTTGAAAAATAGACAGCTAGAGTCTCATAGTTAAATTTTGAGTTGTTTAGGAATCAAGAGGGCATTCTAGATCTAAGAAGATGGTTATAATAGTGATGCAAGTTAGTATGAAAGCTAAGTCAGTTATAGAACTTTAAACTCATGGAGATGGTTAGATGGTAGAATGTTAAAGTCAGGGGCCAAATATGTATGAACTGGACATTGGGAAGGTATACTGGACCATTTACCTCTCATAAATATGGCATATTTATTTCTGCTGTTTTGTATAGTATTTACTGTTATAAGAGAAGGAACCATTTGCTGGACTGAAAGGGGAAGCTGTTGGGGGGAAGAGGGTGGAAGGGTGGGACAGGAAGGGGGAATAGGGATAGGGTTTGTGACTGAGATGTAACTTGAAGAAAAATTAAAATATTTAATAAAAAAATATTTGGGACTGGACAGAGCCTCACTGTTTGCTATAACTCCTTCTGTTTCCCTGTTGCAACTCTAGGCAAATTCTCAGTTTAAATCACCATCCCTGGCAGATTATCCTTTTTTATGCTCCTCAGTCTTCATTTACAAACTTTCTAGTCTAAAAGCCATACCAAGCTTGTAATCATTCAACCTTTGGTTCACTGACCCTGTCTTTTCTACTTTTCTTGGCATTTTGTGTTTTATAAGCTCTTCAAATACCTCCATTTTCAAACCTTCTTGTTATAAGACTATAACAAGCCTCATCCTTGTGATAAACCAATAAAAGAAAAAAAACAACATAAAACATCCCTTCTGAATGAAAAACAAGATAGAACTCAACTGCAACCATTGGCATTTTGTTGGCAACCTGTGTTGTACATTCTAAACCTATATTTTTTCCTGTACAATTTCAAAACTCAAGTTACCCATAATCCCTAACCAAAGTTGGGTGCTAAAATGCTGTAAAAGAATGATGGGACTTGGTGGGAAGTCTGCAGACCTGACAGGCCTGACTGGCCTTAGCTGGATGCTTGACCAGATTTTTATCTCCAGGTGAAGAGAGCAGAGACCCAGGGTGGCCATTTTCCCCAATAAAGAATCACACCAGTCTTTTAATGTTTCAATATGTAGGCTTTAACTGGACAGACTCTCAACTAGTTCATGTAAATTAACCCAACCACCTAATCCTAACCAGCCATGTGGCTTTCAGTACCTTCTTAGCTCTCAGACACATCTGTCTTCTTCCATGTCTCTTGGTGAAAAGAGAGCTTCCTGTGTCTCTTCCCAGAGTTCCTTTCTTCCACCCAGAAAGTTCTCATAAGAAGTCCTACCTTTTAATGCTTTTTCTGCCCAGCTAATTGACCAGCAGTGATTTTTATTATCCAGTCAGATGATGCTTCAGAAAGGATGGTAACTAAATCTCAGAGCATTGAAATCAGCTTTTGAAAACCATACATAAGGCTTTTATACAAAAGACAGTACTTATAAATTGGAGTATATGTGTAAATATAGAATATGTTATACATATATGAACTATATTAGCAGTAACAGACACACCCAGAAACATATACATTGAGAAATAATGTGAATAAAATTTAAGAATATCAAAAATATTAAAAATTTCTAACACTGGTTAGAGGTTATCTTCATTTTTACAACTGTTAAATCCCATGTCTTTCTTCTTAAGGTTTAATAGAACTTTGTTCATCAGAGCACTCAAACCTATAAATTTTTTTTTTATGAAAAGAAATCTTACAATGGCCAGTCATGGATGAAAAGCTACAGACAATAATGATCTGCTAATAGAGAGAATCTATTTTTTTCAAAAACACTCTCTGATAAGTTGTAAAATAGTGAATGTTCACATGTATGTACAATCAATACCAAATGAACTCAGTAGGCTGTGTATGGTATTAAAATGAACGCAAAATTGCCTTTATAGGTGTAATACCTAAATTTGTCTACAGTAATGGTTTATAGAAAGGATTTGTACCAGTAGATGGAAGATATCTAAGTTGTCCAGATAACCTATAATCAGCCAATGGATCTGTCACTTATATTTTGTGTATAACCTGGTATAGGATTATTAGGGAGGGAGTTTCATTAACTACATGGCTGGACAGCAGTATCTGCAAGTGCAATAGATTATCCTCCTTTGGGTGGGTATACTGAAAAATGTAAAGAATTTTTATATTGATCCTTAACAGAGACAATCTTAGAACATGAATTAGGTCCCAAAAGAAAAATATATTGACAGTTATAATAGTCTTGAATAATAATTATGCATTAATACACATCCAGCACAGAATGTTTCTGGAGTTTTTAATCTTAACTTATACATGGGAAACATGTCATGCTGACATGGACACTTTGAGTATAAGAACGTGGATCTACTTTTACTTTGAGAGGAATAAATATATTTGTCTATTCTACAATGACACTTTATTAAATCATGAATTTTGATATAAAGCTGCGCTTTGAACTGAAACTTCAGCAAGGGAATTCATTATATTGAATAGCAACATCAACTTTAAATCCAATGAAGCAGCAAATAGTGTAGAAAGATAATTGTTACGTATAAATACACCACTAGAAACATCTGAGGTCTTGTTCACACCAGCTAAATTACTCCCTAAAAATATAAACCTATAATTATGCCACACTGTATGTTTTGGAAGCTCAAATATGGGGTTTTGAATGTTTTCAGCACTTAGAAGTGATAAATGTTTAAAGAGATGGATGTGTATTCCCTGTCTTAAATAAACCTTATGCAATATTACACATAAAAAGGCATCACATGGTTCAACATAAATATGTTCAGATTTCATGCTTTTCTCTACCAGTTAAAGTTTAAATTAATATATACACATACATATAATCATAAACTTCTGCATGTTTGTGTTCTTATCAGTTGTCCATACCTAGAGAATCTAGTTGTGATTTACAGAGTAAAAGAGAAAGAGACAAACAGAGCAGACAAGCTTTGTGTTTTTCTTTTCCATAGCTAATCTTATTTATCTTCTTAAGCCTTTTCTGTGTGCCCTCCTTTTTTCTATTACAGTAGACATCAGTATGCCTAAACTGAACTGACTCTAAATGGAGGTAATTTAGAGATTAATGCAAGAACAGAATGTACAACTGTACATTATGATTTTTATATCTAAAATATTATAGAACTCTTATCTTTAATGACAGTGATTATTCAAAAGTGAGGGTGTGGCAGCTGAATACCAAAAAACATAGCCTGTTGAGAGTAAAGTTATTACACACACACACACACACACACACACACACACACACACACACACACAAACACACACATTTTTTCCTGTTTCAAACATGTCCTCCCTACCTGTTGTATATGTGGGAGCCAGAACTCTTCTTTCCTTTTCTGCTTCAAACAGCAAAAGAGTAATTGATTTTTTTTCTTTTTTACTTTACCCTACTAAAGCTTAACTTCAAAGGAGTAAGTTAAATACACCAACATGGTCTCAATGTAATTGGCATTTGTCATAATTTTGAGATATGTGTCAGGATTAGTACTTTCGAGATATTTGGGGAATTATCCTAAGGGCAATATAGAAATGCTTTCTTTTGCCAAGATGTCTATTTGACTGAGATGCCAAATAAGCATTCATTAATAAAGCTTCTATTTACATTATAGTCACATAGATGAATACACAACACATGGAATTCACTATTGTAACTTGAGTAGTGCAGGAGTGCTTTACTCTCAGGATTACACTGGCAATGAATTCAACAACAGTTCCTGAATACATCTTGTGAAGGATGAAATGTGGTGTCTGTTCTGTAACTCTCTTGCATCAGTATGCTTCTACTGGAAAGGTTGTTTGGTGGATTTTTAAAAAGTGTTCACAATTTATTTACAGTCATCAAAGTATAATCTCCAAGCATACCTGAAGTTTTTGGTGACACCAGAAACCCTTGTTAAATATTTCCCCTTGTATAATTTAAAAGATCTTTTGGTTGTTTGCAAATGAACACCATGATTACAAACTCTAGCATAAATTTCAAAAAAATATTAAATCATTATTTGCTTTGGGCTATTTAAAATAAGTGACAGAAAACATATATTGAGGACTGCAGAGAATATAAGTACTTCAAAGCAATATCTCTGCCCCCAGAAAATGAATAAATGTTGTCTCTATTATTGTACTAGAGAAAATATATTATTATATACTTCTTTACTTTATGACAGCTTCCTTTTATACTCTGAAATTTAATGATTCTAGCATGCAAGGGAAAAGTGACCTCTGTAAGAAATGTAGTTAATATGTAATTCTACATTTTACCATTATGTTAGCAGATGTTAGGTTGCTTCCTATCAGCACTCATCTTTGAGATACATTTCTGATAACACTGATGAATTTCTTTTACTACAGCTTCTTTTTTTTAAATACTTCCCTTACAATTTATTTATTTTGAATGCCTGAGAGTACAAGTTTGTGTTTCTGTTATGTTGTGTTGTATGTGTGTATTCACATGTGCATGAATTCAAAGCATGCAGAGGATATGCCTAAATATATCTATGGAAGTCAGAGGACATCTTGATGGTGACTGCTATTCTCTCTTTCTATCATTAAAGTTCCAAGGATCAAACTCAAATAATCAGACTTTGTGGCAGAGACCTTCGCCCTCAGAGTTATCTAGCCCCCTCTTACTACAAGTTTTTAGTACATTTTCCAAATGGACTATGAGGTTTAGTTTTTTTTTTTTTTTATAAATACTTTATTTTTTTTTCTTCAAGTTACATCTCAGTCACAAACCCCTCCCTATTCCCCCTTCCTATCCCGCCCTTCCACCCTCTTCCCCCCAGAAGTTTCCCCTTTCAGTCCAACAGATGGTTCCTTCTCTTATAACAGTAAGTATTATACAAAACAACAGATATAAGTATGCCACATTTGTGAGAGTTAAATGGCCCAGTATACATTCCCAATGTCCAGTTTATACATATTTGGCCCCTGACTTTAACATTCTACTATCTACCCATCTCCATGAGTTTAAAGGTCTATATCTGACTCAACATTCATACTATCTTGCAACACACTTTTAAGAGTATCTTCTTAGATCTATAACACCCTCTTGATTCCTAAACAACTCAAAATTTAACTATGAGACTCTAGCTGTCTATTCTTCAACCACCTCAGAGACCTGAGAGGGATAAATATATCTGCTTATATAGGAAGTACAGGGCCTACAGCTTCCAAAACTAAGAAAGGACATACCAATGACTGCCTGGACAGTTCCCATTTTCTCTCCATACATTCCTGCATCAGTCTTCAGCCTTTGGGTCCTGTTTCTCTGACAGACATTTGTTGTAGAGCCGGGATTATGAAGGACTTACCTACCCTGTCTTGGCAGAGTTAGGCTGTCGACTTCCCTGCTACCAAGTTTTGTCCTTTTTGGACAGCAGTCTCTCTGCAGTTGGTGCAAGGGGTTTTTTCATGCCAAGAGATTGGCTTGCCACTAATTCAACCATCTTACAGTGGAGGTTCTTCGATGCTTATCTTCTACTTGGAGTAGAATAGGGGGTGCTGTCAGGCGCTCATATGTCTCGATATCAAAATAAAAAGAAAATCTTAATTTAAGATAACATCTTTAAATGCCATATTCTGCAGATCTCTTGGGGTTTTTGAAGATGCCCTATCTATCTCTTGTATTTAGATAAGCAAATGTTGCTTGTCTCTTAGCAACTTAATTACTGGGTAGTTTAGAGAATATCTGTGATAGACTGTCATAGTAGCTAACAAAGTGACATGTGTGCATGACCAGGAGTTTGTTTTACTTAACTATCCTATACCATTTTAGACGGTTGGTATCAAGAGGCCAGAGCTTCACATTTTATTTTTAATTATCTCTAGGTATGATACCATTAGGAAGCGTTACCTTTAATTTTGTATCAATACACATGATAAGGATGTACCCTGAAGCAACAAACAAATAAATTTATTAACTAAAAAAAAAAAAAAAAAAAAAAAAAAAGGCAGGGGGCAGGGCTGAAACACTGTGAATGGAATAGAGGATACAGCCATTCGGCCTGGTTTTGCAGACGTCCAGGTGTAGAGAAGATGTGGAGCTAAGGTAAAATACAAGAGAATTGTGGTACTGGCCCATGCCTTTGACTTCAGCGGAGACGGAGGGAGCACCGTAGAGTTGGTGGTCTTATGTATTCTGGAGTCATACAGAGCGGGGTGGTGAGGGTGCATACTCTTGGTCCCACCATTCAAGAAGAGTACACCCTTGGTCCCAGCTCCCAGCACACTGGAGACAGAAATGGGCAGATCCCGGAGCTCAGGGTCAGCTTGATGCTGGGCAAACTCTAAATAGAGAAAGACTTCGATCCAGGAGTGGTGGAACACATCTTTGATCCCTTCAGATGGGAAACGCAGGTCTCTGATCCCAATAATTAGAGTTCAGAGACACACACATGGGATTTGGAGGGACCTAGGTTTGGAGGTTACTTACAAAAGGCCTTCTCCATGCAGGCAGATTGTCCTTTGGGATCTCAAAATATATACCCTAGAGCTGGTTTAGCTCCAAGGTGACAGAATGATTTCTTCTTTAACCTGGATTGAAAGATAACGCTTTGTATGTTGTCGGAAGGCCAAATTTGCTTCAGGAGAAGTACTACCTAGCCCCCCCCCCCCAAAAAAAAAAAGGGGCAATTGTCCCAGGGTTGGGATTGGGGCAGGGCTCTGTTCTTATCTTTCCAGGAGAATCGAAGCGTCCATTAAGGGAGCCCGCGGACGGCTGGACAGCGGAAACCTCAGCAGAGAGCAGAATCAGGCACCAAGTAGGACGAGTGACCCAGTTGATTCTGCCTGGCAGACTTCCTCAATAGCTGTCTCCATCGGGGGCCTGCCACGACCACGGCAGGCAATCCAATGTCGCTGGGACCGTTCAGCTCTACACAATGCCCCAGCAGGAACCTCAGTGAAGCCTGCAAGATCAGCTTCTCCCTACAAACCCCTTAGGTCATCTAAACAGCTGAGAACAGAAGGACTGAACATAAAAGGGGTGTACTAACATTTTTAACCATTTTTTCCATTCTGGTTCGGGCCCCAAACAGGTCTACTACGACCCAAATCAGCAGGAAGTCACTTTAAGAGAGCCCATGCCCAGAGGGTGGGGAAGGTGTTTCTCCGCCCTTCTTTTTGGTTATTTGAAGGATAACTGAAAACTCCGATATTTAGGGGAAGAGATTACAAGCTGATAGTGGTCCTGTTTAATGGGTTTTGGAGGTTAGACCCAGGGACTTCCTACTTTTCCTTTTCTGTATCCTTCTTCCTCTCCTATGTAGGAGTGCATAGGCTTGAGAAAAATGAGATATAAACATAGCACAGGAAGGTCCAAGAAGAAGGGGCAGATTATTGAATATGCCCTTATACCTTTGTATATTGATACAAAATTAGTAGTTTATTTGGCTAAAGTGGTATTGACCATTGTTTATTGTGCAAAAATAAGATTGTATTGGATTACATTGGTATTGATCTTTGTATATTGATACAAAATTAAGGTTATAGTTGGCCATAATGGTATTGACCCTTTTATATGGACGTAATATTAAGATTGTATTGGGCTACATAGGCATTGATCTTTGTATATTGATACATAATTAAGAGTATATTTAACCACAATTGAATAGATCTTTGTATATTGATACAAAATGAGGTTTAATTTTTATGGCTATGTTTTCACAAAAATTCATAAAATAATAAGCTGCTTCCTTTAGGAGTACCCTGAAAGAAAGTAATCCAAATGTAATGCTTTAGAAATTAAACAATTAATCATTACATTAAAATATTTTAAAATAGTATCTAGGAAGTGTGGTCAGCTATAAAACATAACTCTGTATCTATCACTTATACATAAGCATGTATGTTACCTATATAGATATAAAATGTTTAAAATGGATGTGTATAGATACATGATGCCATTTTTACTCTTTTTTGCCAACATAATGAAAATTAATTACTTTCCAATGAAAATATAACTCTGGTATGTTTTGTGTTATTTATGTTTCTTATATAATAATATATGAAAATTAGGATTCTGCAGCTTTAATGTATACACCCTACAGGCTATATGAGATATATAGAAGTACAGGCTATATGAGATATATAGAAATAATTAGTTTTTGAGTACTTACTAAAGATTGATTTGAGAAGTTTTCTTTGTTTTGTTTTTAGTTTGTTACTTCAAGTTATATCTCTATCACAGTCCCCGCCCTCCACTCCTCCCAGTCCCACCCTCCCACCCTCTCCCCTCTCTCCTACCTATCCTACTACTCCTGTGTGGGTGTGGGGTGCCTCCACATATTACCCACCCCTCAGTTCAGCAGTCATATAAGGGCTAATAGCTTCCTCTTGAACTGGGGTCCTACTTAACAGTTCCACTAGAGGGAAGTATCCCAATAACAGGTAGTAAAAATCATATTTCTGTTCCTTTGGGTCTGTTGATTGTAGGATAGCTATCCTGTACGATATGGCTAAAATTCAGTTATAAGTGAATACATGCCATGTGTATCTTTCTGGGTCTGGGTTAGCTCACTCAGAACTAACTTTTCTAGTTCCATCCATTTGGTTGCCAATTGCGTGATTTCCTTGTTTCTGATAGCTGAAATAGTATTCCATTGTGTGAATGTACCAGTTTTTTGTTTTGTTTTTGTTCTTGTTCTTGTTTTTATTTTTGTTTTATCCGTTCTTCGATAGAAGAACATCTAGGTTGTTTCCAGTTTCGAGCTATTACAAATAAAGCTGCTATGAACATAGTTGAGGAGATGTTCTTGTGGTTTGTTGAGGAATCTTTTGGATATATGCCCAGGAGTGGTATGGCTGAGTCATGAGGCCATCTCCATCACAGTCCCCTCCAAGTTTTCTAAGCTATCGTTCATATTGGTTGTACAAGTTTGCACTCTCACCAGCAATGGACAAGTGTTTCTCTTTCTTCATTACCTTGCCACCATGTACTGTCATATGAATTTTTGAACTTAGCCGTTCTAAAAGGACACTGTAATTAAAACAAAATGGCAGCCTGCAGACTAGGAAAAGATCTTCACCAGCCCCATATCTGACAGAGGGCTAATATCCAAAATATATTAAGAGTTCAAGAAATTAAACACCAAGAAAACAAATAATTCAATTAAAAAAATGTGGTACAGAGCTAAACCGAGAGTTCACAAAAGAGGACCCTCTAACAGCACAGAGACATTTGAAGAAATGCTCAACATTCTTAATCATCAGAGAAATGCAACTCAAGATGACTCTGTGATTTCATCTCACATCTGTTATAAAGGCTAAGTTCAAAAACTCAGAGACAGTTCTTAAATTAAAGATCAGAAACAACAAAATCATGCAATTTGAAGTCAAATGGATGGAACTAGAGAAGCTCGTCTTGAGTGAGCTAACATCATCTCAGAAGGATGCACATGCATCTATTCACTTATAATTAGATTTTAACCATATAGTACAGGATAAATATACTACAACCAATGGACCAAAGGGAACAGGAACATAGATTTTGTTACCTATCAATGAGACACTTTGCCCTAGTGGTTCTGCCTAGTAGGCTCCCAGTGTATGAGGAGGCTCTTGGCCCTTATATGACTGCTGAACTGGGGCGCGGGACTGATATATAGGGACACTCCACTCTGGAGGAGTGGGATGGAAGGGAGAGGGTGCAGAGGGTGGGAGGGCAGGATGGGGAGAGGTGGAAAAAGGGCACTGTGATGGAGATGTAACCTGAAGTAATAAACATAGACATTGGAAAATAAAAAAATAAATAAAAGTTTGAATTATAAATTAGTTATTCTGGAAAATATTGTCATCTTTCAAAATATTTTACTTACTTCCTATAATAATATGATAGGTAAATTCTGGTAAATAGTAATCAGGATTAGATATGATGGATTATTTAGTAACTATGTTTCTGTCTTTTTGAGAACGCTTATGATATTTACATTCCTAGCAACAACATGAAAATGTCCCTTATTTCTGTATTTCCTGTATATGTTATCTTTCTTTTATTATAATAACAATTCCACAGTAATCAGGAGTTATTGATGTGGTTTTGATTTCCACTTTTCTGATGAATAGTGATAGAAGAGAAGTTTGATAAATGCCTCTGCTCTTTGTAATGGGATCCATTAAGGAATTTAGATTTCTTCCATGTTCAAATGTATTATTTTATGGAGATTTAGCAGCTTCTCACACATATTGGATCTAAAGTCATGTTCAGAAATATGAGGAAACATGTGCTCCTGCCCTGGAATTGTCCCTACACTCTCCTGATTTATTTACATGGCATGAAGAAAGTGTTTGAATTTGATGTTGCCCCAAGTGGCTATTTTTTTTTGTTTTCATTTTCCAATATTTTGGGTTCTTATAAAAAAACACTTAATAAAATATTTTTGAGATGTTTCGGCAGTGTTTTATCCTAATGTTTTTATTCCTCACTCTGAAATTAACTCCTTTCGTATATTTGTGATGGATATTCTTGGTTGTCAACTTGACTACATCTGCAATTAACTAAAACCAACTGCAAAATGTCTGGCATTACTATAAAAGATTCTTTGATTAATTAAACTGTGAACTTGGAATATCTGCTTCAAATTCAGATCTTTGAGAAAGGAAAATATAACTTCAGCCCAGATATTTTGAGGTGGGAAGACTTAACACTAATTTGGACCATATCTTCTGATTGTAGCTTCTATAAAGGAAATGGAAGAAGGAAGCTCGCTGGCTCTGCTTATTTGCTCTTGGCATCCCTAGCAAGTGTGTTCTTTCACTGGCATTAGTGTCTACTCTTTCTGCGTTCCGACATATACTAACAATGAGCTCAGTAATCCACTCTTGAAGACTATACAAGTACTAGATTCTTGGACATTCCATTGGAGGACAGCCATTTTTGGACTAGCTGGATCACAATCTACAAGCCATCCTAATAAATTCCATATACATATATATAAATTAGTATATATGTGTGTGTATGTGTATATATATATATATATATATATATATATATATATATATATATTGTCACCAGTGACAGATGGGAGTTTGGATTTACTTTTATGCATGTAGATTCAGTGTTCTAGGAAGGGATTATTTAAAATATTATCTTTGCTACACTGTTTCCTTAAGATTTTTGGCAAAAATGCATGGACTTTAAGTGTGTAGGTATATTTCTATCATCCATATTTTGGTAGAATTTCATTTTGGGCTATGTTTTTGCCAATACAATGCTGTTTTGATTACAATAGCTTTCTGAAGGATTTTAAAGGCACACATGTCTGTGTCTGTTGTTTTGTCCTTTTTGTTGATTCCTAATCTGAACATTTAGTTTTTATGCAGTTATTCTAATTTTAGGACTCTTTCCTTGCTTTTGTGTAAGATGTCATTGCCATTCAGAATTATTGTATTGAATCTGTAGATAAAATTTTAACAGTATTGTTTCTTATAATATTCAAAAGAAGATGGTTTTTCATAATAGTGGCCTGTCTTAAAGTGATATTTTGAAGAGTTCTTAACAAACTTTTCAGCTTTTAGTTTAATTGTTTTCTTTGAAAGTTTATTATTTTGGTACTAGTATAATGAAATCAGTATTTTTTACTTCAATTTTAGGTAAGTAAAAATTCACCTGATTTTTAAGTTTTAAATTTTTGAGACATGCTCTTACTATATGCTGGGGGCATGCATTTTTATTACATATCCTGGGTTAAAAGTTCAGTCACAATTAGGCAGTACTAATAGAACACATTTTATTTTTATTATCAGCCCTATAACTCCAAGACATTCTTTAAAAGAATCTAAAGAATATCTCTGCCAAAGCAAATATATTTGTTGTATGATAGCCCGCTTTTAAACTAGAAGTATTTGCATTTTAAAGTGATCCAAACAAATAGTGTCTGAACCAGTCTTTTTAGGAATAAAAAATAGTAATACTTAACTCCTTTTGTTTATATCATTTAATTATCTACACTATGAAATAGGAAAGATTATTTTAGTCAATCTATTTTGTATATTGAGTTCTATTTCTCTAGGGGTATACCCTGTATAACTACCTATCTTTAAACTACATATTTAGAGATCTCTAAGTGTATTATAAAAATAAATAAATAAAGGCTGTAAATCTGCTGCCAATTTTCCTCAACAGTCAGAGTTTGTCAAGTATTTCTAAATTTACCCTGTTCCGATTTTACTGCTTGAGTTTGCCTTGGGACAGATTCCCAAAGAAGATTCCTAGAGTCATGTCTTCATTTAGAAATTTATAGCATCTTACTGTCTTTCTGTGCATACTGTGCATATCATGATCTCCCAGATAGGGTCAGATAAAGTTATTTTCACAAAAGCAGAAGGGATAATAAGTTCAGGACATTCCTAAAATAATGCAGTCATAATTTTCTCAGGAAAAGACATAAACTGAATCATAACATATAAAGTCCCCAGGAATATAACATGCAGACACCAAAACTTAAAAGTGAGAGACAAAATGACAGTGATCGCAGCATTTGGCTCAGTTTTGCTGGACCTGTGTCAAACAGCTGTGATGGCTTCATGACATTGCATTTATATGAATTATATTGCAAAAATGTCTTAAAAAGAGTTTATACATAGTATCTTGTAACCAAAATATAACCTTAACTTTGTATCAATATACAAGTGTCTATACCAACTCAACCAAATATAACCTTAATTTTGTATCAATATGCAAAGGTCTATAAGTATAGAATCAAAATTTACCCTTTTTTCCTATTTTTCCTATGTTGGGGGGAGGTCTTATGTTATTGGTTCTCAGAGGCTGATTTCAGTGCTCAGAGATCTGGTTACCACCTTTTCAGAGGCACTCTCTCATTGGATAATAAATGTTGCTGATGGCCACTTAGCTGGGCAGAAGGATTATAGGAAGGTGGGAATCCTGGGACAAAGAACCTTAGGTTTTACACAAAGGGGACTGACTCTCTTTGAGCCTTGAGATACAAAAACAGAAAGTTGTTTCTAAGAGCTCTGGAAAATACAGCAAGCCACATGGTTGGTTGGGATTAGTTGGTCTAGTATTAATTTCGATGAGCTAGTTGAGAACCTGCCCAACTAAGGACTAAACGTTGAAGCATTAAAAAGTCTTGTTGTATTTTATTAAGGAGGAAGAAGGCCACCATCATTTTCAGGCTGCCAATTAAGTCAAGGCAGGACTGCTGCAGGACTCCTGCCAAGCCCAGTGGCTGCCCTGCCAGGCTGCCACTGGCTGATCCACTGGCCTAATATAACAGTTTATAGTTATTAATAAATATACTAGTTAACAGGGTTTTGGTTGCAGATGGGTTATACCACCCTTGGTCCAGAGCTTTACTCCCAGTAAAGGTCAGGGCACTAGCTAAGATGAGCCAGGCCTGCCAGCTGCTCCACCAGCCTAATATAACAGTGTATACTTATTGACAAATATAATTGCTAACTAATCTTCAGTTTCAATTCCTATATTATTTCTATATCCCCCTTTTTGTTTCAACCCTCTTTTGCCTACCTAAGAAAGAAGGAGAAAAGAAAAGAGAGAAATCCCTTAGTCTAACCTCCTATACCTTGTTTCCTCCCTGATAAAGAATATTTAACAACTTGCAACCAATCCCCCTAAATGACAACAAACATCTATAACCCATCTAATGACCAAAAATCCACCCACACTGCATTTTTGGAACAGGGCATCAGTCTCTTAAAATTTATTCCTGCTGATTTGGGACACAGTTTCCTTTTGGGGGCCCAAGAATTTGGGAAAATGTTCAGGTCTTAGGAAAGCTAGCTGTAACATTTGCTATCCAGTCTCTATGTGCTTTGAAAATGTTGGATTAAATGTAGTCCTGACAGTAATGGTCTGAAACACTTGACCAATTAAGCTAGCTGCTTTGAAATTATCCTGGAAACATATTTTTTTCTTTGAAGAAACAGCTACAGAGTCAGTCTGATGCTGTATCAAACAGGATGCTGAAATAAATATATCTCAGCATCTCAATGTCTTAGAGGGTAAATCTTGTTAAGGTGGCCTCCATCCCATTGGTATCTGGTCCTTTTGTTCTGTAAACATAGAAACTATCAGAAATAATACACACTAGTGCAAAAACATATGTATAGAATGTGCAGTGTGCACAGATCCATTAAACATGGTTCTTTGCTCTTTGAGCAGGTGAAAGGCATTAAACTCTTTTCCCTTTATTGTCTAAATAGCAAGGAACTATTTTTAACTCTAACACAGTAAAAGTATTTACAATAATGAAGATACTTCTGCCAAGCTATCCACAGTGTCCAGCTTGGTTTTATTTGGCAATTTTAGGTTTAAGTATTGAATTCAAAGTTCTTTAAAATATTCTTGTCAGTCTCACATGAACTCAGCAATTTGAGTGTCCTGAGCAGTTTGTAGTCCAAAGCTGATCTTTGGGTGATGTTTTTCAGCTTAGTGATCATCCCGGCTAGGTAGAACACAGCAGTCTTCACAAAGAGGTCCATTGTTTGGGCAGAATCTGGCAACAGAGGAGTCATGGGGCAGATTTGCCTAGTGGTAGCATTACCACAATCCAGGTGGATTAGTCATTGTGGAGCCCCATCACCTTCTTGGAAACATAAACGGTTGCTGCTAGAAACGGTAGGAAACCTAAGCATTATAAATGCCATATTCAACAGATCTCAGAAAAGTTAGAGGACCACAATCTATTAAGTACATCTGAGGTACATAAACTTTGTTCCTAGTTACTTGCTTCAGACTCAAAACTGAAACACCTGGAGGAAACTAGATGAAGCTTATTTCTAGAATTATTTAATATTCTATATGATTACTAGTATCATGACAAAAAGTTTATTAATACATAATAATCTTTAGATTTTGATATAATATTTATACCTTAAGAAATTTTAGAGAGTCAAATGAAAATCAAAAGATTATGAGATTAGTGGCAATAGAATAGTCCCTATATATTTTTTTGTTTCATTTTCCTCTGTCCTATACCAGGTGACTCTTCTGATATGAGACAGAGATTTTGGATTTTCCTTTTAAAAATATATGTGGGTTTAGAGAAGAAGAGAGCCAAGACCCAACCCCAAAGTCAGCTTACATTTTTATTGAATTGGGACTACAAAAGACTGTTTGCCACTTATGACTGTAGAATGCTGAAAAAACAATATAAAGGTGGGTAATACCTATTGTCCAATTTAGTTCTTTTCTTGGAACATTTACTCTTGATGATCCATCCCTTTTCTTCAGATATTTCATTTGTCTGGTGGTTTCCCAATTCCTTGTATGGATGTTTTCATTCTCCTGGAAGGATAAAAACAAATCCCTGCTCCGACTCTTGGAAGTTTCTTTTGGCAGGCTATGTCTTTCCTAGGGCAAAATGGTTTTTTGGAAATGAAAAAGTATTATCTTTCAATTGAAATTTTTAAAAATTCTTTTGAAAATTCTAAACTAAATATATCTTAGTGGATTAAAAAATACCATCCAAATGATTCCTCACTAAATCACAAGGAAGTTTCCTCATCTATGTTCATAGAAGCCTTATTTTTAATATCTAGAAACTGGAAACAATCCAAAAGTCCTCAACCGATGGATGGATAAAAAAAAAAAAAAAAAAAAAAAAAAAACATGGTACATCTACACAATGGAATACTACTCAGCCATCAGAAACAATGAAATCATGCAATTTGCAGCCAAATGGATGCAACTAGAGAAGGTCATCCTGAGTGAGCTAACCCAGACTCAGAAGGATGCACATGCCATCTATTCACTTATCATCAGATTTTACCTATATAGTACAGGATAACTATACTTCAACCAATGCACCAAAGGGAACATGAACATAGACTTGTTTCCTATCAATGAGACACTTTGCTCTAGTGGTGCTGCCTTGTAGGCCTCCAGTGTATGAGGAGGCTCTTGGCCCTCATATGACTGCTGAAATGGGGTGGGGGACTGTTATGTAGGAACACTCCACTCCAGAGGAGTGTGATGGAAAAGATAGGGGGTAGAGAGTGGGAGGGCAGGACTGGGAGGGGTGGAAAGAGGACACTGTGATGAACATGTAACCTGAAGTAATGAATTAATATTAAAAAAAAAATAAAAATAAAAAACTCATATTCCCCTTTCTCTTTAAATATACAAATTCAAGATTTAAGTGTATTATTTTTGGACCACAAAGGACATTCACTTTGAACATCAGCCTGCCTTTTGGAAGGGCTTTTAAATCACTGTCTTTCTTAATTGCCGTCCTGTACCTCCCAAGTGTTGAGATTAAAGGCATGTATCTCACTAGTGCTGGAACTAAAGCTGTGACCCACTACTACCCTGCTCATTGTAACTCTTGAACTTAGAAAAAAACTAACATATAGAGATCTGCCTGTCTCTGCTGGGATTAAAGGTATGAGATACTATTGTTCTGCTTAAATATTTTATTTTAGCCCAAATCACTCCAACTCTCAGAGATTTAGAAAACAATTTTAAACTATAGTAACCCTTTGAATTTACTTAAAACATATTAAATCTCTTAACTGTGTTTTTAATACCAAACCAAAAAGTATTCCTTTTATTTAAGAAGAAAATTCAAAAGCTGATGTCCAAGATGGTGTGGCCCACATGGCAATCAACAGCCTAACATTCTAACATGGAATTAAGACATGTCATTTAAGAAAACTCATTTTTCATTTCATGCCAGTAAGACAAGTGTCCCTTTGGTAAATTATGATTGTAAAATATTCTTATATTAATTATTCATGCCTAGTTAACCATTTTAAAGGTGGGGCAGTTGGTACCTTTGAAAGATTAACTGTTTGGCACAGTCTGTGACTTTTCTTGATCATTCCTTATAACATTTTTCTCAGAAGTATTCTTTGCTTTGTGGTTTGTTTCTGAGATTGGAGAAATGATAACCTGTGCTTTCCATTGCTGCAACAAATCATGTCCCCATAAATTCATGGCAATATTAACCACATATATCTTTAATTTTCCTATTTATTCCTCTGGCCCTATACACTCAATCCAATTTGTACTTTGTTTTACCTGAGATAAAGTTACAGTCCCTAGAAGCTGCATATTTACCCCTGAAGATTACAATTTGGATACCTTGCTGAAATTATTGTTGCATCCCCTCTTTTGTCTACTGAACTTTCAATTTCAATGTTGTTTATTTGTATTTTCAAGTTAGTACTCTCACCATTTATTACAGATTTCCAAAATACTTGTTTTCTTGTCTCTTCTGAATTTTTTGTTTTATCTACTAAAACTGTTCTGTCCTTGATTACATCCATAGCAATGTTGCTTTTTAACAACAGGCATTAAATGACAACAGGGAATGATTGAATGGAATTTGATATTGGGGCCTGCAGGAGGCCTTCTAGGGCATTTCTTGACAACAAAGGATTGCCTTGCCTATTCCTTGATGACCTGCATTCATTAATTCAGTGCAGGGCTTTGCCACACTTTCTGCATACTCCTGATGGGGTGATGTTATGCATTCTAAATGTTAATTAAACTCCTCCCATAGGCCTGCTTGCTGTACATCAAGAATGCTGTATTACCTTGCTTTATAATCATTGTCTCTGATTGGCTTTAATAAAATGGCAAGGCCTGTGATTGAGCAGAGAGAAAGGTTCACAGACTTCTGGGGCAGACAGAGAGGATCTTGGATACACAATTTAATGAGAGGAATTAAACAGACAAATGTCATGGATTTTGAAAAGAACCTCATTCCATTTGGCATAATGTGGAAAATAACAGTTCAGGGGACATATGTATATGTGGGATTTTATTTGAGGAATGGAATTATAAGCTATTTTAGATGGGCTAAAATTGCACAATCCAGGCTAAGACTTGTTAAAAATCCATCATGTGTCTGTGTGTTTATTTATAATGGTAGGTTAAGGATTAACAATGCTGACCCATTAACCAAAGTATAAATACTGGTAAATAATTTAAATATTTACTTCTACATGCTTCAAAAGGCTGAGGCCTTCATTTTGGGTTATTTCTAGAAAAAAATATTGTTTATAAGAATACCTTGCCTGCCATCCCTTTTCAAGTGACCTTGCTTACCACAATTAAAACACTTGCCTTTTGTTTTGTTTTTGTTTTTTGGGTTTTTTTTCGGTAAGACTTTTAGAAATTATTTCTTGTATCAGATTAGCATCATAAATGTGAGATCCAATATCAGTCTTATCTCTAATCCATTCCTCTGTTGGTGCTGATCTTGTCTTTAAAGATCTAATCACTTTTTTGTATTCTGAATTAGCCATTTTTTGAAAACCATAATTAAATCAGGATTTTTCTGACTTCTGAATCTGATATATTCTATTTATAGCTGAAGTCAATCTTTCCAAAAATATCAGTGAAGGCTTCTTCTGGGCTATGTATAATTTTAGTAAATGACTCAGACCTCTTTCCCGATTCTTCCACCTTATTCCAAGCATTTAAAGCTGTTAGATAACATAGTGCCAAGGTGTAATCATTAAATTCCAACTGCGTTTGTAAATCAGAATATTGACTTTCACATACAACTGATACCTCTGGACTGATTTCTTTGTTCTACGGACCTAGCTTCCATCTTCCACAATGTCAGAAAGCTGTCTGAAGAAAGGGAACTTGGTGTGTCTTGAGGGAAAAATTAACTTCTTCATTTCAGGTGAGCATACCTCAGGAGTTAGTGGTTTGAGGTCATTCTCTCATAAAGTAAAAGAATAATTCCCACAGATGAATGAAAGGTGAGTTTTAAACAGATGTTTTATTATTATAAATTAAAATTCAGTGGCAGATAATAGAATTCGGGAAAGCAGGAAAAACTCAAGATCATCTCCAAGAGATGAAAAATACACATCGTAAACTTAATCTAGATCCATTTCAAAGGCCTTTTACCAAAAATCATCATAGACTGAAGTAATTTGTATGCAGTCAGCTGACTCCCTAAACATGTCAAATTACCAGCAAACTGGAGAGCCCTACATACTCTGCTTTCTCTCCAGTGCCAGCCAAGGAAATGATCACACACTATTGGTGTATCACAAGCTACCAATCAAAAGAGACTTTGACATTATTCAATGAGAAGCACATGTGTACATTAAATGTAAACTCATAAATGAGATAAAAGAAAATCTTGAAAAAGTCTATGCAATAGGCATGTCTCTATACAGCAATGTTGAGGAATTGATATTTACTTAGGGTATAGAGAAAACAGAAAAGATGCAAAGTGAACACAGCACTTTTATATTTGATAGCCTATGATGGAAATGAGAATTTGCAGTCTGGTGTTTTGAGCCTAAGAAGCTAGAGAAGAATCAGACAGCAGAAGTGAAAGGGAAAGATGGAGACATCCGAGATAATGATTTCTCATGGGTGACATGGCAGTGAAGGTTTAAATGAATTCTAAGGTTTTGCAGTACCGTAAAATTAAACTACTGCCATGTCTGAGCCCAAATACAAACAAAACATGATGATGATACACATAGAGAATTGGAAGCTACACTTCTTTTCTATAACTTCCGGGCAAATTGAAACCTGGTTCTGGTCATTACCATTATCTTCCTTTTAATCATATTACCAAGTCAAAATAAGACACCAGATATATGCTAGGTACTTTTAAGCACCATCAAGATATATTTGACTCAATTAAAGACACTATAATAATCATATTACAGTTTCCCTGATCCTTTTGCATAGTTCAGTTGCTGATGCCATGCCTTTCTCGTCATAAACAGTTTCAGGTTCATGTTATCTTCTACAGAGCTTTGCTTTTGTTTTAAACTATTATTGTCAGAATTCATTAATCACCACTCTTTTACCTGCCCTCTCACCACAGTATGGTAGAATTGCCAAGTGATTGCATTTATTTGAATATTTTTTTTCTTGAAATTATAATGTGATTACATTTTCCCACTTCCCTTTCCTCCTCCAACCCATCCTTATATTCACCTTGCTTTCTCTTAAATGTATTCCCTCTCTTTTACTATAATTATTGTTACATATATACATACATATCTATATCTATACTTATATCTGTATCTATATCTATCTATCTATCTATCTATCTATCTATCTATCTATATATATATATACAGATAAATAAAAAAAGAAATCTTCTCAGTCCATATAATGTTGTCTGTTCGTATGTGGTCCAGGGCATGATCACTTGGTATTTGATGTATTTTCTGTTCTTTTTTTTTTATTAAATACTTTATTTTTTTTCTTCAAGTTACATCTCAGTCACAAACCCTTCCCTATTCCCCCTTCCTGTCCCACCCTTCTACACTCTTCCCCCCAACAGCTTCCCCTTTCAGTCCAACAAATGGTTCCTTCTCTTATAACAGTAGCGGAGAAGCCTAGTGGGAAACCAGAAGCCAGGCGACCATAGCTGTATTCTGGAAAACCTAGACATGTTAGGTGTGGAGCCGGGCCCTGTCAGCCTCCGTGATGAAAAACAAAGCCCACAGAATCTGTGCCTGGGCAAACAGGTCCATACCATCAGAACCATTACAGGCTGATCACTCAGTGTGCAACATAGAGAAGTCTGAATTGGGAGCAGTGAAACAATCCTGGACCATTACTCACTACCTGGGAATAGGCTGCACCAGCTCACAGTGCTTCAGGCTATTAAAACTACAGTGACCCTGAGATCCCACTGTAAGCAACGACAGATAGCCAAGCAATTCAAATGCTACACCAAAGCATTCCCTGTGGATCCAAGCACAGAAGATGACGAGAGCAGACAGCTAAACACATCCATATGGCCAAAGGTCCAAGAAAAAATAGAAATCAAGGAAATATAACCCCAACAACACAGAATTCTCGTAGCTCATCCAATTCGGATGACCTCACACCAACAGAAACACATGAAAACGATGACAATTCTGCATTATGGAAAGGGATAGAGTCCCTTCAAGAAGAACTTAAATCTATGAAGGAATTCAAAGAAGCCACAATTTTACAAGTTAAAACAACGAACAACAGCATTAAAGAACTCCAAGCCAAGGTGACAGAGCTTGAACAGGAAAAGGACAAAGCAATGAAAAATTTTCAGACAAAAACAAGCAAGCTGGAGAAGGAAATGTACAAAACGAACAATACCATACAAGACATGAAAATAGAAATAGAAACAATAAAGAAAACACAGTCAGAATTAAAAGAGGAAGTGGAGAATCAAGGGAAGAGAACAGGAACTACGGATGTGAGTATCAAAAATAGGATACAAGAGATGGAAGACAGGATCTCAGGCATGGAAGATTCGATGGAAGAAATCAGTACAACATCCAAAGAAAATGAGAAGGCTAAAAAAATCTCTCACCCACAACATCCAAGAAATCAAGTACTCAATGAAGAGACGGAACCTAAGAATTATAGGCATAGAGGAAAGAGAAGACTCCCGACTCCAAGGTCCAGGAAATATCTTCAACAAAATCGTATTTACTGTTCTTACCAATAAAGGAGATGCAAGTCAAAATAACTTTGTAATTTTCCTCTTATCCCAGTAAGAATGGCAAAGACTGACAAAATCACAGGAAATGTTAGTGAGGATGTAGCAAAAAGAAAACCCTCATTCATTGCTGCTTAGAAATGTAAGCTGATCCAGCCATATTGTAAATCAGTTTGGAGAATTCTCAAAAACGTAAAGTAAATCTACCATATGACCCAGCTATAGCACTCTTCAGCATATTCCCAAAGGACATAACTCCTAATCCATGGATATTTTCTTAGCCATGTACATTGACACTTTATTCACTAAAGTGAATATGGAAACTGCGGATATATCATTAATCTGATGAAAGGATAATGACAATATTGTACATATACATTATAAAATAATATTCTTATGAATGAAAAAAAAACAAAGTCATGACATTGTCAAGAAAATATCATATTGAGTGTCATAACAGAAAGGAAAACCTCACATGATCTCTCTCATTTGAGGTTCCAAGTTCCAAATGTTCAGCTCTGAGTATAGAACTGAGAGTAATCTCATAAACAAGACAGTAAAAGGAACCATGGAGGGAACTTCAATAGAGAGAAAAATAACAGGGTTCTAATGACTTGAAAGAGAAATAAGAAACACTGGGCAAAGACAAATTTTAATTAGAGAGTAGGATGATGATAAAAATAGAAAGAGGCAGGAAGGCAAAATAAGAGTAAGCAAGTCTGAAGAAGTCACAAGGCATCATATTATTATCTATAGTGCATACTTTTAAAGAATACAATGTTTTAAATTAGAAATACTTTAAAGACTTTTGCTGGAAATCCTGGCTATTTTAGCAAAAACTTACCAGTTTAAGTCATTCATGAAAACCATTCAGAGCCTTGCTCTGATGCTTGTTCTGAATTGTCTGGTATATAATCATAATTTTCTTTTTTTCTTTTGAAAATCAGTGTTTAATTTGCTTTATATTTAAGAATGTATCTAAAATCCACTTAAATTATTTAGCATTTCATGCATAATAAATGCAGACTTTTTAACCCTTGTAATAAATGTTCATCTGAGCAGATGGTTTCTCACCATGGTCTGAACTTTAACCTGTGATTCATGGGTTACGTGCCTTGAGGCAAGGACTTTATAGACACTGTCTTAACACCATAATTACATTTAGTTTGGAGAAAAAGTGACATTATGGAAGTAAACTGAACCTATAAGAAGTAAAAGTAGAAATCCAGGGGTTCGGTTTCACACACAAAGCCATGAACTTGTAGAATGAATCCCAATAGACATCAAGAACAATTTTCATTCTTATCCTCTTGTTTTCAAATACATAAAATTTAATTAATAACACTTGCTGATGATTTTTGTGTTACCTTACTTCCTAATTCAGTTGTTGTGTACTATGACAATATATTACAATTTGTTTGTTAAAGATAAGTTTCCAGTTAAGGGATCCAACAGTGAGGAAAGTGGAGGAGACAGTTTTGCAAGAATATGTGAGGCACAAAAGGCACAAATATGCTGATGTAGGGAATGTGTGACATTCCTCAAATTGAGGAGGTGATGGATAAATATGTCTTGTAGTACAGGAGAACGAAAGCTAAGGAGCATTTCAGATCTTGTTCTGAAAGTATGAGAATTATAGGTCACCCAGCTTTATCTTTCCCCTTCACATTATGATGTGCATACTCATGTGATATTAATTTCTGGTCCTTTTATACTCCCTACAGTGATTAATACACAGCAGGCATGCCTTTATGAGTGATCTCACATAGCATTAAGTTCTCTAAGGAGTATGTACTGCATTTAGCCAAATAATATTTAAAGGAGAAAGTTAGAAATACTAACCCTAACCCTAACCCTAACCCTGAGTACAGGGGACACTACAGATGAATATCCAATAGGTATCTATAGTTGGGACATCTATCATTTAAAAATCCAAAAGACACAGTGGAAATTGAGTATCAAGTATTGATATTTAATTCTACACTTTATACTTTTCCTAGTATTAAACACTTTCTACATATAAGGAAGTTAATCTTTGAAATGATGTGTTTGCTATGAAATTATATATCTTGAATCTGGACCAATTATTTCATAGAGGATGGTGAAAATAAAAGACTTCCACATTCCTCTCTAAACAAGTCCTATTATGAAGCTGTAGCTTTCCTACATGTTTTCTTATATTTTTGGTTGTGAGCCTAGCATTTAATGGCTGAACCATCTCTCCGGACCCACACATATTTTCTAAACCAAGTGGAAACAGCATCATATCCTAAAATTCTATAGGACATTAGTCTTTTGAAAATGTGTTTCTTACATACACCCATAGGATGCCTCACTGTATCACAGGAACAATTGCTTAACTATATGAATTACTTCTCTATTTATAATAGTCAGAAATAGGAAACAACCTAGATGTCCATCAACAGATGAGTAGAGAAGGAAAATGTGGTACATTCACACATTGGAATATTACTCAGCTGTTAAGAAGGAGATGACAGCTATGGCGAAAAAGGAGGGAGGGTGGGACATGGAGGGGAAGACACTGTGATGGAGATATAAACTGAAGTAATAAATAAATATTAAAAAAAAGATACCATGGGTGGGCCAAGATGGCGGCGACCTGCACTGATGCATTATAATGTGGGAGAAAAGAGCCATAAAAAGCACAGAGTTATTGGACACTGTGCAAAAACCGGAGGGGCTAGACCCTCCGGGAACACTCACAGCTCCCAAGGGACTGTTAAAAGTCCCAGGGCAAGCTCTCCCCCCATCTCTCTCAGACACAGAAGCCACTAAATCCAGGACTTGGGAACTCCCATTTGGAGAGGCGCCTGGTAAGATCGACCCCAATACACAGCAGGCAGAATCAGAGCCCACATGGTGATCACTCACTAGCCTACTAGGCTCCCCACACTTCAGGAGGACCTTATAGCTATTTAGGAAACTTTGCGGGCTAGTTGAACTCTTAGCAAGGCAGAAACAGGGTGCACGGTGGGTGGTCCGCAGTCGCTCGAGTTGCAGAGGACCCGAGCTAGCGGGAAGCTGGCGGGCAGGGCAGAAGGGCCAAGCCCACAGCAAAGCAGCCAGGGTGGGAAGCAGGCACAGACTGGCAGGGCTGAAGCTCCGCACACCCACAGAAGAGCAGCCAGGGCAGGAAGCCTGCACAGGCCGGCTGGATTGAGGTTTCATGCACCCACAGCTGAGGAGCTGGGGCGGGAAGCCGGCAAAGGCGGGCGGGGCTGAGGGGCCACACCTGCGGCAGAGGAGCCTAGTGGGAAACCAGATGCCAGGGGACCATAGCTATATTCTGGAAAACCCAGACATGTTAAGTGTGGAGCTGGGCCCTGTCAGTCTCCGTGACCACAATCTGTAGAGAGCTGCGACGTGCTGTGCCCTAAAGATGGTGCTGGTTTCCGCCTTCCACCAGCCTGATGGTGAGCGCTCTCGGTGGTAAACAAGTCCATATTTGGTTAAGACCGCTGATCTGGCTTGCTTCCGCATACATGGGCCTGTATGATAGCACCACGTGGCTTTACTTGATTGGCTGTTCATATAGTATTTAGCCTGTGGGTTGGGTCTGCCTGATTCATTCGGAAGACTGTTTTCAAGGGACCTGAATAAACTGCTTGAGAAAAGCTTTTGCGAGTTGCATCGTTCTTGCTGGTCGAGGTCGATGCGACAAGTGGTGGCCCGTACGGGGAACCAGAAAAGACTCAGAACTTCTGCAGTCAGGGGCAGTGCACTGGTAAGTTCCCTGGATAAATTGGGACAATAAAGTTTCGCGGGAAATTGCAAACTAAAGGTAAAGTTTCGCGGAAATTGGGAACCGAAAGTAAATTTTTAATCATGGGATTGTCTCAGTCACATCCAATTTTTCTGGCTCTTCAGGAGCTACTTTAGCTAGGAAATTGAAACTTGAGAAGTCAACCCTAGAAAGATTTTTGAATGAATGCGACTCCGTGGCTCCATGGTTTGCGGTGTCCGGGAATCTTACGGTATCCTGCTGGGACAAATTAGGCAGGGACTTGGATTTTGCTTGGGAGCAAGGTGCTCTGAAGCATGGAGTAAGACCGGTTTGGAAGATGGTGAGGAGTTGTTTAGAAGATCAGAGATACTGTAAAGCAATCAAGGAGGGAGAATCAGCCTTGGAACTGCTGCAAGGGGAAAGATCTGAACAGGCAGACAGTGAAAAGGGAAGCCAAAAGAAGGTCCCTCTCTATCCCGATCTTAGAGATTTTAGAGATTTTGAGGACTCAGAGGGCACGGATTCTGAAGGGGAGCTACACGCTCTAATAGAACAGTTGGAGAGGACTGCTATTAGAAAAAGGGAAAAGAAAAGGGTAAAAGAGAAAGACACGCTGGCGGCAGTCGGTGTAAGTGAAGCCGTTGCCGCGGTGCCTTCAACTCCCCCTCCATACCCAGAAGCCGTTCAGATAGATCAGCCTGTTCAGTCCCTGAAAGTAGAGAGATCTTTCTGCCTGGGGATGTGGACACAAGTAAGAACAGAATTACAGTTTGCCTATCTGGTATACCAAGATCCACAAGGGAACAGGTATGAGGAACCGCTTGATTTTAAAGTAATTAAATCCCTTGCAGAGTTGGTTCATACCTATGGCATTACCGCTTCTTTTACATTGGCTCAAGTAGAAACTTTAAGCAGACATTGTATGACCCCGAGTAATTGGAGTGGCCTGGCCCGCGCCTGCTTAAGTCCAGGGCAATACTTAGACTGGGAAGCTTTATTGATTGAGTATGTCACTGAGCAAGCAGCCATTAATCAGAGAAATGGAAATCCAGCAAGGGATAGAGATATGCTACTTGGGCAGGGGAGATTTGCCAACCAGCAGACAGGATATCCCAATCAGGTTTATGAACAAATAAACCAGACAGCTATCAAGGCTTGGAAATCCCTTCCTAACAAAGGGGAGTTGAGTAAGAACTTAAATAAGATTCTACAGGGCCCCATGGAGCCCTTTTCAGACTTTGTGGCACAATTGGTGGAAGCGACAGGGAAGATTTTTGGTGACCCGGATGCTGCTATGCCACTAATAAAACAGTTGGTCTATGAGCAATGCACCAAAGAGTGTAGAGCCGCTATCACCCCTTACAAGAACAAAGGGAGAACTTGGAGTGCCGTTAACTAATGCTGACTTATTCGAAGATATCTCCAAAAAAAAAAAAAAAAAAAAGAAATCCATAGAACATTATCCCACTGCAGTTGCTGCTTTAGCCTTGAATGGTATCCAACAATGTTTACAGTCTTTTGGAGTTGCTCCTGCCAGTATAATAGTGCCCTATAGCAGTCATCAAATTAAGATTTTGTGTGGCACTGTAGATTATTGGGCAATATTGCAATGTAGCTTTGAAGGAGTGATTGATAACCATTATCCTAAGCATCCATTGCTATCATTTTTTAAAGAGCACCCAGTAATATTCCCTAAGGTTACTTCAGCAGTATCACTTCAAGGGTCACCAAATGTGTTTACTGATGCCTCAAAGACAGGCTGAAGAGCCTATTTGATAGAAAGACAAGAGCCCGTGCTATGCCAATTTCAACCGGGCTCCCCCCCCCAATAGTAGAGTTGAAAATAGTAATTGAGATGTTTAAAAGATGTCAATTTACATTCAATTTGATCTCAGATTCAGTCTATGTGGTCAACGCAGTGAAAGTATTAGAATTAACAGGTCCTATTAAGAATAGTAGTACTGTACGTGCCTTATTACAAGAGTTACAAGTTTTAATCTGGCAAAAAAAAGGTGTTTTTATATTCAACATATCAGAGCACATACAGGATTACCTGGACCATTAAGTGAGGGTAATGATAAAGTTGATAAATGGACTAGGATGAAATGCATTTTTTGGAGCTCATTCCTGGACCAAGCCAGACAGTTTCACCAATTATTTCATGTAAATGCAAAAACTCTACAACAGAAATTCTGTTTGTCTAGAGCAGATGCTAGACAAGTGGTTTTGGACTGTCCTCAATGTGTGATTCATCATCATCCTCCCAGTGTAGGAGTGAACCCTAGAGGGTTGATGCCACTCAAAATCTGGCAAATGAACGTTATCCACATTTCAGAGTTTGGAACCTTAAAATATATTCATGTATCTGTGGATACCTGCTCAGGTATCATACATGCTACACCTATGAGTGGAGAAAAGGCTCGCAATGTCATAGGGCATTGCTTAGAAGCCTGGGATACATGGGGAAAACCATAACAGCTGAAAACGGACAATGGACCAGCCTATACTGCACAGTCCTTTGTCTCCTTCTACAACCAGATGGAGGTACAGCTTAATCACAGATTACCATATAATACTCAAGGACAAGGAATTGTGGAGGGTGCTCATCGCACCTTGAAAGAATGTTTGCAAAAACAGAAAAGGGGAATAGGCCAAGGCCGTACCCCCAAGGAGAGAATGTCTTTAGCCTTATTTACTTCAAATTTTTTAAATTTGGATGCTCAAGGCCGCTCAGCAGCGGACAGACATCAGGATTCCCATGGTCCACCTAAAGGCATGGTGAAGTGGAAGGATATTTTGACAGGCTCTTGGTGAGGGCCTGACCCCATGCTTACATGGGTGAGAGGATATGTTTGTGTTTTTCCTCAGGATCAACAAGATCCAGTGTGGGTGCCTGAATGCCTTGTGAGGAAGATTCGTCATGAAGACCTTCCTAGGGATCCTGGTGATAGTAGCAGTGATGATGTCAGGAATGACCGAGCCGAGATGGGGGATCCTGTCGATATTCCCAAAGCCGATGCCGGTCAGACATGATGCAACTGTGTTTCCACGCTTATTTAGCAGTAATAGAATGTTAGGCTTACCCTACCTTCCCTTTGATGATCAGAAAAGCCCTATAGAGTGTAATAGAAATGTCAGCTTGAAGGGTAGTCTGTGCTTTTTAATGAGATGATACAAAATGCATTAAATTGTCTCAGCAGTCAGCAGATTTTTTCCCACAACTGAGGTTTGGGGGTAGGGATGGTGTTTTGTTTTCGAGCAATGGTTCTCGTCTTGTGGGGTGGTGGCCAACACGAGTCTCTGATCGGGACCGCCCCAGACAACCACGCTGGACACCTTTTTGTAGAGGATCCACAGGAGAGGAAGGACCTTTTCCCTGGACTGGATGTCAGGGGCGCAGAGCAGTTTGGGTTCAACAAGATTATTTTTCCTTTAGCCCCATGATTAGTAATATGGTGAATAAGTCTTGTACAGGAATGCTTGATATATCTACTAGGGATCCTCAGCAGACTGCCACCAATCCTTTTGATTTATGGCTTTTGTGTGGAGCAAATGGTAGCTGTATGGATTTGGGACCTATACTTATGCTTGGGGGAGGAATTTATCAAAGAGGTAGTTTTTCCCTAGGGTCCGCTTCCAATAGGGATTTTTCTAGCTGTAGTGGCTCTGGTACTTGGAATTCTTCGTTTCATTCTTACCGAAATAAGACCTTTTCAGCCTCGCCAGTGTGTCTCTGGCCTCCTTTTCTGTGGATTGTAAGTAATGGGAGTGCATCCTTGGGTGAAGAAAAGTTAGTATGCACTCCGGACACATGCTTTTATACCCTGTGCTGGAATGCCACAGCCTTTCCTGTGGCTGTGGTGACTAGAATGCCTCAATATGTACCAGTTCCTGTAGAGGCCCCTAATACCATGATGCTATTCAGACTTAAAAGAGATTTTGGCATCACTGCAGCTATTGTTACTGCCATCACTGTTGCTGCTGTGGGGCCTAATGCCTCAGATATTGCCTTGTCTAGTTCTATGCGACTGCCAATGCCCTGAATGACATCTCAGCCAATGTAGCACAGGCATTGGATACTCAGACCTCTATGAATTCTCATCTCAAAGGGGGCCTTATGATAGTTAATCAACGCATAGATTTAATACAAGAACAGATTGATTCTCTTTGGCAACTAGCACAGTTGGGGTGTGAGTGAAAAATACAGGGTTTGTGTGTTACTTCGGTGCGGTATCAAAATTTAACAAAGGCTGCTAATCTGTCTAAGCAATTGTCAGAGCTCCTCTTACATGATTGGTCGGCTAATTTTGAAAATAAGATGAGAGAGCTGAGAGAAACAATCGTCCACATAAACTCCACCCAAGTGGATCTGAGTCTGGCTAATGGTTTGACTTCCTGGATACAGGCAGCTATGGATCATCTTAAGGAGTGGGCGGGCATAGGCTCTTTGGCGATACTGATGATACTAGCCTCTCTGGTTTGCCTATGGTGCATCTACAATATGAGAGCCACACAGAAGCGTAAGGCAGTCATGATTATACAGGCCATTGTCGCCATTGATGTAGGCCAGTACCCAAAGGCATGGCTCGCTGCCATGAAGCCTTAAATCTTCACTGAGCATAGTCCCTGCCCACTGAGGTATTCGTTCCATGGATATTAGGGTCTGGCAAGTCAATGACGGAGTAGACGGTTAAGTCTCGGCCACCTAAGACAGGGTAGCCCCAAGTGGGGAGGCTGACCCAGGTATGGGAAAGAGTTTGTGCACCGCCCTCCTACAGGCTCAGGCCCACCATGAGATCCCCAGATATAGGGATTACGAAGCCTTTCCAGGGACTTCTACCAACATTTTTCAATAAACAAAAAAGGAGGAACTGTAGAGAGCTGTGAAGTGCCGCGCCCTAAAAATAGCGCAGGTTTCCGCCTTCCACCAGCCCGATGGTGAGCGCTCTTGGTGGTAAACAAGTCCATATTAGGTTAAGACCGTTGATCTGGCTTGCTTCCGCATTCGTGGGCCTGTAAGATAGCATCACGTGGCTTTACTTGATTGGCTGTTCATATAGTATTTAGCCTGTGGGTTGGGTCTGCCCGATTCATTCGGAAGACTGTTTTCAAGGGACCTGAATAAACTGCTTGAGAAGACCTTTTGCGAGTTGCCTCGTTCTTGCTGGTCGAGGTCGACGCGACAACAATCAAAGCCCACAGAATCTGTGCCTGGGCACACAGGTCCATACCATCAGAACCATTACAGGCTGATCACTCAGTGTGCAACATAGAGAAGGCTGAATTGGGAGCAGTGAAACAATCCCAGACCATTACTCACTACCTGGGAATAGGCTGCACCAGCTCACAGTGCTTCAGGCTATTAGAACCACAGTGACCCTGAGATCCCACTGTAAGCAACGACAAATAGCCAAGCAATTCGACTCCTACACCAAAGCATCCCCTGTGGATCCAAGCCCAGAAAACGACGAAAACAGACAGCTAAACACATCCATATGGCCAAAGGTCCAAGAAAAAACAGAAATCTAGGAAATATGACTCCAACAATGCAGAATTCTCCTAGCTCATCCAATTCGGATGACCTCACACCAACAGAAACACATGAAAACGATGACAATTCTGCATTATGGAAAGTGATAGAGTCCCTTCAAGAAGAACTTAAATCTATGAAGGAATTCAAAGAAGTCACAATTTTACAAGTCAAAACAAAGAACAACACCATTAAAGAGCTCCAAGCCAAGGTGACCCAGCTTGAACAGGAAAAGGACAAAGCAATGAATGATTTTCAGACAAAAACAAGCAAACTGGAGAAGGAAATGTACAGAACGAAGAATACAAGACATGAAAATAGAAATAGAAACAATAAAGAAAACACAGTCAGAGTTAAAAGAGGAAGTGGAGAATCAAGGAAAGAGAGCAGGAACTACGGATGTGAGTATCAACAATAGGATGCAAGAGATGGAAGACAGGATCTCAGGCATGGAAGATTCAATAGAAGAAATCAGAGCAACATCCAAAGAAAATGAGAAGGCAAAAAAATCTCTCACCCAGAACATCCAAGAAATCAAGGACTCAATGAAAAGATGGAACCTAAGAATTACAGGCACAGAGGAAAGAGAAGACTCCCGACTCCAAGGTCCAGGAAATATCTTCAACAAAATCATAGAAGAAAACTTCCCAAACCTGAAAAAAGAGATGCCAATAAAAATCCAAGAGGCTTACAGAACACCAAACAGATTAGATCAGAAAAGAAACTCCTCTCGCCACATAATAATTGAAACACCAAATGTACAGAACAAAGAAAGAATATAAAAAGCTGTAAGAGAAAAAGGTCAAGTCACATACAATGGCAGACCCATCAGAATTACACCTGACTTCTCCTCAGAAACGTTAAAAGCTAGAAGGACCTGGACAGATATCCTACAAGTCCTGAGAGAACATAGGTGCCCAGCCAGACTACTATAGCCAGCAAAACTCTCTATAAACATAGATGGAGAAAACAAGATATTCCATGACAAAATCAAATTTAAAAAAATGTACCCACAAACCCAGCCCTACAGAAAATCCTAGAAGGAAAATTCCATCCTAGAGAAGAACACTTCACCCAAGAAAACAAAGGGAATAGAAAACCCCTCAGCAACTAAACCAAAAGAGGCACAGGACCATCACCTATAACAAACTAATGGGAAATAACAACCCCAGGTCACTAATATCCATCAACATCAATGGACTCAACTCCCCAATAAAAAGACACAGGTTCACAGAGTGGATTGGCAAGCAAGACCCTTCTTTTTGCTGCATACAAGAAACACATCTCACTACCAAAGATAGACACTACCTCAGAGTAAAGGGCTGGGAAAAGGTTTTCCAAGCAAATGGACCCAGGAAACAAGCTGGAGTAGCCACCCTAATATCAAACAAAATAGACTTCCAATTGAAGTTAATAAAAACAGACAGAGAAGTGCATTACATACTCATTAAAGGAAATATCCACGAAGCAGTCATCTCAATATTGAACATCTATGCCCCAAATACAAAGGCACCTACATTTGTAAAAGAAACACTTCTAAAACTTAAATTGCACGTCGATCACAACACATTAGTAGTGGGAGACTTCAACACCCCACTCACAACAATTGACAGATCATCAAGACTGAGGCCAAACAGAGAAATATTGAGTCTAACAGAGATCATGAAACAAATAGACCTAACACATATCTACAGAACGTTTCAGCCAAACACAAAGGAATACACCTTTTTCTCAGCACCTCACAGAACCTTCTCCAAAATCGACCACATAATTGGTCACAAGGATAGTCTAAATAGATACAAAAAAATTGAAATAACACCTTGTGTCTCATCAGACCACCACGGAATAAAGCTGGTCTTCAACAGCAAAAGAATCAACAGAAAGCCTACACATACATGGAAATTGAACAGCTTCTAAATGGATGACAATTGGGTCAAGGAAGAAATAAAGAAGGAAATCAAAGACTTCTTAAAATCCAACGACAATGAAGACACAACATACCCAAACCTATGGGATACAATGAAAGCTGTGCTATGAGGAAAGTTCATAGCACTAAGTGCTTTCAAAAAGAAAATTGTGACAGCTCACATTAGTGAATTAACAGCTAAGCTGGGTGAATTGGAAAAAAAGAGAAGCAAACACTCCCAAGAGGAGCAGAAGGCAGGAAATCATCAAACTTAGGGCTGAAATCAACAACTTAGAATCCAAAAGAACTATACAAACAATCAATGAAACCAAGAGTTGGTTCTTCGAGAAAATCAACAAAATAGACAGATCCCTAGCGAAATTAACTAAAAAACAAAGGGAAAGAACACAAATCAACAAAATCAGAAATGAAAAGGGAGAAATAACAGACATTGAGGAGATCCAGAAGATATTTTGGCTCTACTTTAAAAATCTATATTCCACCAAATATGAAAACCTTAGCAAAATGCACAATTTCCTCGATAGTTTCCACCTACCAAAATGAAATCAAAATCAGATTAACAGCTTAAACAGCCCAATAACCCTAAGGAAATAGAAATAGTCACTAATAATTTCCCAACCAAAAAAAGCACAGGGCCAGATGGCTTTAGCACGGAATTCTACTGGACCTTGAAAGAGGAACTAACACCATTACTCTTCAAACTCTTCCACCACATAGAAGCAGAACGAACACTGCCAAATTCATTCTATGAGGCCATTGTCACTCTGATTGCTAAACCACACAAAGACCCAACAAAGAAAGAGAACTTCAGAACAATCTCCCTCATGAACATTGATGCAAACTTAATAAAATACTAGCAAACCGAATTCAAGAACACATCAAAAGTATCATACAACATGATCAAGTAGGCTTCATCCCAGGAATGCAGGGATGGTTCCATATACGAAAACCTATCAATGTAATTCACCACATAAACAAGTTGAAAGAAAAAAACACATGATAATCTCGCTAGATGCAGAAAAAGCATTTGACAAAATCCAACACCCCTTCATGCTAAAAGTTATGGAGAGAACGGTCATACAAGGACCATACCTAGAAATAATAAAGGCAATATACAGCAAGCCAGTGGCCAACATCAAATTAAATGGAGAGAAGCTTGAAGCATTTCCTCTAAACTCAGGGACAAGACAGGGATGTCCACTCTCACCATATCTCTTCAATATAGTACTTGAAGTCCTTGCTAGAGCAATAAGACAACTAAAGGAGATCAAAGGGTAAATATTGGAAACGAAGAAGTCAAATTACGCCTATTTGCAGATGATATGTTAGTATACATAAGCGACCCCAAAAACTCCACCAAAGAACTCTTACAGCTGATAAACAACTTCAGCAAGGTGGCTGAATACAAAATTAACTCAAAAAAATCAGAAGCCCTTCTTTATACAACAAACAAATGGGCTGAGAAAGAAATAAGGGAAACAACCCCCTTCACAATAGCCACAAACAATATAAAATACCTGGGGGTAACTCTAACCAAGCAAGTAAAGGACCTATACAACAAGAACTTCAAGCCCCTGAAGAAAGAAATGGAAGAGGCCTTTAGAAGATGGAAAGATCTCCCATGCTCATGAATAGGTAGGATCAACATAGTAAAAATGACTATCCTATCAAAAGCAATATATAGATTCAATGCAGTTCCTGTCAAAATACCAACACAATTCTTTATAGACCTGAAAAGAGCTATTCTCAACTTCATATGGAACAACAAAAAGCCCAGAATAGCTAAATCAATCCTGTCCAATGAAAAAACATCTGGAGGTATCACCATCCCAGATTTCAAGCTGTACTACAGAGCAATAGTAATAAAAACAGCATGGTACTGGTATAGAAACAGACCAGTGGATCAATGGAATCGAATTGAAGACCCAAACATGTACCCACACACCTATGGCCAACTAATCTTTGACAAAGTAGCCAAAGCCGCACAATGGAAGAAGGACAGCATCTTCAACAAATGGTGCTGGTCCAACTGGATGTCCACTTGCAAAAGAATGAAATTAGACCCATACCTATCACCTTGTACAAAACTTAAATCCAAGTGGATCAAAGACCTTAACATAAGGCCGGCCACAGTAAATATACTAGAAGAAAAATTGGGATAAACCCTTGAACTCATTGGCACAGGTGGCAACTTCCTGAACAGAACACCAACAGCTCAGGACCTGAGATCAACAATCAATAAATGGGACCTCATGAAACTGAAAAGCTTCTGTAAGGCAAAAGACACTGACATTCGAACAAAACGGCAATCAACAGACTGGGAGAAAATCTTCATCAACCCCACTTCTGATAGAGGGCTATTAAAAAAAATCTACAAAGAACACAAGAATCTAAATGCCAAGAAACCAAATTATCCAATCAAAAAATGGGAGACAGAGCTAAATAGAGAATTCACAAAGGAGGAATCCCTAATTGCCGAGAGACACCTGAAAAAATGCTCAACATCCTTAATCATCAGAGAAATGCAACTCAAGATGACTCTGAGATTCCACCTCACACCTGTCAGAATGGCTAAGATAAAGAGCTCAAATGACAGCGCATGCTGGCAAGGGTGTTGAGAAAGGGGAACCCTACTCCATTGCTGGTGGAGTGCAGGCTTTTGCAACCACTATGGAGGTCTGTCTGGCGATATCTTAGAAATCTTGGAATAACTTTGCCTCAGGACCCAGCCATAACACTTCTGGGTATACACCCAAAGGACTCCTCACAGAGTCATAGGGAAGTCTCCTCATCTATGTTCATAGCAGCCTTATTTATAATAGCTAGAAATTGGAAACAACCCAGATGTCCCTCAACTGAAGAATGGATTAAAAACTGTGGTACATCTATACAATGGAATATTACTCAACTATCAGAAACAATGAAATTATGCACTTTGCAACCAAATAGTTGGAACTAGAGAAGCTCATCCTGAGTGAGCTAACCCAGACTCAGAAGGATGCACATGGCATCTATTCACTTATAGTACAATTTTAGCTATATCATACAGGATATCTGTACTACAACCAACACACCAAAAGGAACATGGACATAGACTTTTTCTTCTTTTTCCTTTTTCTTTTTCCTCTCTTTTTTGTTGTTGTTTTTGTTTTTGTGGATTTGTGTGTTTGTTGGTCTTTTTTTAGTTTTCCCCCCATAGCAAGGAGACACCTTTCACTGGTGGAACTGCCTCCTAGGCCCCCGGTGTATGAAGAGGCTCTTGACCCTCATATAACTCCTGAGCTGTAGTGAGGGACTGTTATGCAGGGACATTCCACCCCAGAGGAACAAGACGGAAGGGTTAGGGGGTAGAGGATGGGAGGTTGGGGCTGGGAAGTGGGAAAAGAGGACAATATGATAGGGATGTAACCCGAAGCAACAAACAAATAAGTTTATTTATTAAAAAAAAAGCAGTTAACAATTTTAAAACACTGTAAATAAAATAAAGGTTACAGCCATTCAACCTGGTTTTATAAACCTCCAAGAGTCGTAAAAACTTAGAGCTAAGGTAAAATACATGAAAAATATGGCGTTAACCCATGCCTTTAACTTCAGCAGAGACGGGAGGAGCACTATAGAGTTAGTGGTCTTATAAATTCTAGAGTTACACCGAACAGTGTGGTGAGGGTGCACACCCTTAATCCCATCATTCAAGAAGAGTACACCCTTAATCCCAACACACTAGAGACAGAAACAGGCAGATCTCAGAGCTCAAGGTCAGCCTGATACAAAACAAACTCTAAATAGAGAAAAACATTGATCCAGGAGTGGTGGAACACATCTTTAATCCCTTCAGATGGGAACCACAGGTCTTTGATCCCAATCATTAGAATGCAGAGACACACACATAGGATTTGGAAAGACCTAAGTTTAAAAGCTACTTACAAAAGGCCTACTCAATACAAACAAATTGTCCTTTGAGATCTCAAAATATATACACTAAAGTTGGTTTAGCTTCAAAATAACAAAAAAAAATTATTCTTTAACCCCGATTGAAAGATAATACTTTATATATTGTCAAAAAAACAAATTTGCTTCAGGAGAAATATTAGCTAACCCCTCCCCTCCCAAGAAAAAGAGGGTAATTGTCCCAGAGTTAGGATTAGGGCAGGGCTCGGTTCTCATCTTTCCAGGAGATTAAAACATCCATTCAAGGAACCCAAGGACAACTGGACAACGGAAACCTCAGCAGAAAACAGAATCAGACACCAAAGAAGACAAGTGACCCAGATGATCCAGCCTTACAGACTCCCTCAATAGCTGTTTCCATCAAAAGTCTACAACCACAACAACTCAAAATCGCTAAGACCGTTCAGCTCTACACACTGCCCCAGCCAGAACTTCAGTAAAGCCTGGAAGATCAGCTTCTGCCTACAAACTCCTTAGGACATCTAAACAGCTGAGCCCAGAAGGACTGAACATAAAAGGATTGTACTAACATTTTTAACCATTTTTCTAATCTGGTTCAGGCCCCAAACAGGTTTACTACGACCCAAATCAGCAAGAAGTCATTTTAAGAGAGCGACTCCCCAGAGGGTAGGGAGGGTGTTTCTCCGCCCCCCCTTTTGGTTATTTGAAGGATAACTGAAAATTCTGTTATTTAGGGGAAGAGATTACAAACTGTTAAGTGGTCTTGTTAAATGGGTTTTGGAGGTTAGACCCAAGGACTTCCTTCTTTTCCTTTTCTGTATCTTTCTTTCTCTCCTATGTAGGAGTGCATGGACTTGAGAAAAATGAGACATAGACATAGTACGGGAATAACCAAGAAGAAGGGACAGATTATTGAATATGCCCTTTTACCTTTGTATATTGATACAAAATTAGTACTATATTTGGCTAAAGTGGTATTGACCATTGTTTATTGTGCAAAATTAAGATTGTATTGGACTAGATCAGTATTGATCTTTGTATATTGATACAAAATTAAGATTATTTTTGGCCACAATGGTATTGACCCTGGTATATTGACGTAATATTAAGATTGTATTGGGCTACATAGGCTTTGATCTTTGTATATTGATACAAAATTAAGAGTATATTTAGCCACATTTGAATAGATCTTTGTATATTGATACAAAATTAAAGGTAACGCTTCCTAATGGTATTGTACCTAGAGATACTTAAAAATGAAATGTGACACTCTGGCCTCTTGATACCAACCGTCTTATACTGTTTAGGATAGTTAAGATAAACAAACTCCTAATCATGTAAGCCTGTCACTTTGTTAGCTACTATGACAGTCTATCACAGATATTCTCTAAGTTACCTAGAAATCAAGTTGTTAAGAGACAAGCAACTTTTGCTTATCTAAATACAAGAGATAGATAGGGAATCTCCAAAAACCCCAAGAGACCTGCAGAACATGACATTCAAAGATGTCTTAAATTAAGATTTTTTTTGATATTGAGACGTATCAGCTGCTGACAGCACCCCCTATTCTACTCCAAGTAGAAGATAAGCATCGAAGAATGTCCAGTGTGAGATGGTTGAATTAGTGGCAAGCCTATCTCTTGGCATGAAAAAACTCCTTGCTTCAACTGCAGACAGACTGCTGTCCAAAAAGGACAAAACTTGGTACCAGGGAAGTCGACAGCCTAGCTTTGCCAAGACAGGGTAGGTAAGTCCTTCATAATCCCTGCTCTACAATAAATGTCTGTCATAGAAACAGGACCAAAAGGCTGAAGACTGATGCAGGAATGTATGGAGAGAAAATGGGAACTGTCCAGGCAGTCACTTGTATGTCATTTCTTAGTATTGGAAGCTGCAGGCCCTGCACTTCCTATATAATCAGATATATTAATCCCTCTCAGGTCTCTGAGGTGGTTGAAGAATAGACAGCTAGAGTCTCATAGCTAAATTTTGAGTTGTTTAGGAATCAAGAGGGCGTTCTATATCTAAGAATATGTTTTTAATAGTGATGCATGTTAGTATGAAAGCTGAGTTAGTTATAGAACTTTAAACTCATGGAGATGGTTAGATGGTAGAATGTTAAAGTCAGGTACCAAATGCATATGGACTGGACATCGGGACTATATGCTAAGCCATATAACCCTCAGGGACCAAATATGTATGAACTAGACATTGGGAATGTATACTGGGCCATTTAACTCTCATAAATGTGGCATATTTATTTCTGTTGTTTTGTATAGTATTTACTGTTATAAGAGAAGGAACCATTCATTGGACTGAAAGGGGAAGCTGTCTGGAGGAAGAGGGTGGAAGGGTGGGACAGGAAGGGGGAATAGGGAAGGGATTGTGACTGAGATGTAACTTGATGAAATAAAAAAATAAAGTATTAAAAAAAAGATTACATGGATAATGATACTTATGGAAAAATATAATTTATTCAAGCTACATTCCATAGAACCACAGAGGTAGGTATAAGGTAAGAACAAATAGATATCATTGGGAAAGAGAAATAAAATAAATATAATATGTAGTTATGAATTAATGGGTAGAAGCTAGAATGGGAAGATCATGTGGAAACTGTCACTTATAAACTAAGAGAGGGTAAAAACAATTTTCTTTAATGCAAGGACACTGAGTGTATCAACCACTTCAGGTCAGACCTCATGGTAATTAGCTGACCAGCTTGTAATGAGCTGTACAGTTTTTGTGTGTGTGTTTTTATTTGTTTTTTGTTTGTTTGTTTTGGGGTTTTATTTTCTTCTTTTTGGGGGTGTTGTTGTATTGGTTTTTTTTATTATTCTGAGAAAGATTTTAAAGTTTGGTGGATATGGAGGGAGAGAGAATCTGTACAGTCCTGGGCGAGGGGTAAGAATATTATCAAGATAGAGTTAAATTAAAAAAATATTATAAACAGTTTCTCCAGAATATGCAGTATCTGGTTTCATTTTAGCATTTATAAAATGTAAAGACAAGTTGACACAAGTTACATCTGACACTGATTGATTCGTCAATCTTGACCACTAACAGGACAAAGACATTAAAATACTGAGGAAAACCACACATTTAATATTTACCTTGATGTGAATATCTTTTTGGATTCCCACTAATGTCTCTCTTTGTAAAGTCTTACTCTCTTTTGTTAACAAGGTAAGAATAATATCACACTGTAGTCTCTACAATGTACCATCCTTAATCCCCTACTTTCTCTCATACATCTTTATTGGTCTCAAAAAAGGAATCAATAACATCCTACTTGTTTTATATGACAAATTCTTTTAGATCTCATATTCCATGGTCACTAAAACCTGGATGAAGTAAAATGTACAAGTTTGGTCTTCATGTACTAGTATAACCTAGCCCCAAAGTATTTCACTATTAATTACTCAATGCTAGCAATCAATTTCAGATATGCATTTAGCTTAATACAGACTCCTTATCCAGTAGTATGTACAAATTAAAAAAAACTGTTTTATTTTGATAAAAATGGGTTTATATAATGAATCTTAGTAGATTTCACCCCTTCGGTTGGTTCACTCTCTCACTCCCTCCCTCTCCCACTAGAACACTTCTAATATAGTCTTCCTTTTACTTATATGCCTTCTTCTTGCATATGATCGTACTGAGTTTCATTAAAGCTTCTTGCCTAAGCATGGGTGAAAAGTTTAAATATCTGAGCAAATGCTGTATCACTGAATAGTGTGTTAGAAACGTTGCCTCTGTTCTCTCAAGATATCTTCCAAATATTTCTCCTATTTTACTATTTAATTTTCATTCCACATTATAGCTATAGCTCCTTAACATATTTCATGAACTATTTTAAGATTTATTTTTGAAACAGAAGAATTTCATTCTGATTACTAGGTTCTTTCATGTTTCTATTCCTATGGGGGAAACATTATTTATTTATTTGTTTGTTTGTTTATTTATTTATTGCTTCAGGCTACATCTCCATCTTAGTGTCCTCTTTACACCCCTCCCAGTCCCGCCCTCCCACACTCTACCCCCTAACCCTTCCATCCCACTCCACTGGAGAGGAGTGTCCCTACATAACAGTTCCCTGCCCCAGTTCAGCAGTCATATGAGGGCCAAGAGCCTCCCCATACACTGGGGGCCTACAAGGTAGCCCCACTAGGGCAAAGTGTCTCATTGACAGGGAGAATAAGAAAAAGCCTATGTCCATGTTCCCTTTGGTGTATTGGTTGTGGTATAGATATCATGTACTATATAGCTAAAATCTGACTATAAGTGAATAGATGCCATGTGCATCCTTCTGAGTCTGGGTTAGCTCACTCAGAATGAGCTTTTGTAGTTCCATCCATTTGGCTGCAAATTGCATGATTTCCTTGTTTCTGGAGGCTGAGTAGTATTCCATTATTTAGATGTACCACAGTTTTTAATCCATTCTTCAGTTGAGGGACATCTGGGCTGTTTCCAGTTTCTAGTTATTACAAATAAGACTGCTATGAACATAGATGAGGAAACTTCCTTGTGATTCAGTGAGGAGTCATTTGGATGTATACCCAGAAGTGGTATGGCTGGGTCCCAATGGGGGAAATATTTTTTAAACATCAGTTGATTTTTATAATTTCTTAAAAACAATGATTTCATGTATGTGAGTTTGTGGGAGTGTATCACATTACTATACTTCATCTAATTTCATAAGTTCTTCACTAAATCTTGTTTCTGAAACTTTAAATTACATAAAGAAATGATATATATATATATATATATATATATGTATTCCCCCAAAGCAGTTTCTTTTTTTCATTTATTTATTTCTTCAAGTTACATCTCAATCATAATCCCCTCCAGCCTTCCCCTCCTAGTCTCACCCTCCTACCCTCTTCCCCTTCACCCTCCTGCTTTTTTTTATTTTTAATTTAATGTGTATATTCCTCCCCAACAGCTCTCCCCTTTTAGTCCAGTAAAAGCCTCTTTTTCTTATAACAATAAATACAATACAAAATAGCAACAATAATTAGGCCACAATTATGAAAATTTTAAGATGTACCTTCCCAATGTCCAGTCATTACATTGGCAACTGATGGTAGTATTCTATTATGTACCTCAGTTTCCATCCTAACTTGCATTACCAACTTGAAAACATCTTCTTAGACCTAGAACATTTTGAAATTCAATCACTCAATTATTTTCTCAAAACAATGTCTTATATTCCCAAAATATATTAGCAACATTTTAAAATGAAGAACACAATTATGGACATATATTTGTATATCACTGAGTATTCTATGTTTACTCATGTTTAGTGTCATAGCCTGTTCTTCATAGTGGATTTTTTTCTGTCTTATATAATCTTCTGACATATAAAAATTTCTGTTGTTCTAATGTGTCAGAATATTTTGAGACCATCTTATTCTCTTTTATGTTGCTATAACAAAGTGTTGAGTAACTTGTACTAATTAAAAAAAATAAAAATAAAATTAAAAAAATAAAAACTTATTTGTTCACAATCCTAGAATTTATGAAGTCTAAGTGATGATGCCAGCATCTGGCTTCAGATTTTGTGTGTGTACTGATCACTTGAAAGAAGGGCAAAGTGAGACCAAGTGACCACATAACAAACAGCCCTTCAAATAATGAGATTGCAAAAACATTATATCCTAGACTCTTACAACTAGACACTTCCTTTCAATACTGTCACACTTCAGGTTAAGCTTATAGTACTTTGTTTGTAGGATGCACCTATAACCCATTATGTTAAGTACCTTAGAACATTTGTATCTTGCCAGACACATTCATAACAAAATTTTAAATGTCAATTAGAAAACAAAAAAAAGCAGAGTGTATGACAGATGGGTACATAAAAAGGATTCTCCAAGCATGCCTCACCTTATGGCATTTAAAAATTTGACTAATTGGGCTATAAATTAGATCATCAGTTAAATTATGTAAAATGAAAATTCCAAGGAGCAAGCTTCATGTAATTATTTTGTCACATCTGAGATCAGATTGAAATCATCTGAAAAATCTGATCCTCCACAAACCTTCATTATGGATTTTCTCATTAAATATCATTTAATCCCCATTTTCTATAATCATCATGGTTTTCTCTAATTAAATGCTAAATCCTTAGAGAAATATAAATACCTTAAAGTGTGGTAATTAAGAAATGAAAATTTTCTTGTCTGAGTCATTATGTTCTAATTCTTTACATACTGAATCCAAGGAAATGTTAATGTGAAGTCTTATGGAGACACAAAAACAAAGTTCATCACAAAGAAGTAATGATTACATCCATTGTTATCTTTAATTTTTTTCAAATAAGATTTTAAACCATTTTATCACTAGGTGATGATGTGTTCAATTTATCATGCTCACACAATATTGCCAAACTATCATTGCACATTCTGACTCATATCAAGAACTGCAAACATAAATGTGATACAAGTGTTTTTTTGTATTAGAAGTAATAATTATAGCAAAGTGAAAGAGACCCATGTAATTTTAGTTTCTCTCGTGGTGTATTACACACATAATTATCTATATTTCAGAGATTTTATTTTAGTTATAATTTTGATATTTATATGTATACATTATTTAGTGTTTATTATTAACACATTCATAATTTCAAAGAGATTTTTTTATCTGTCTCAGACTAGTGGCATATTCTAAAAGCATTTTTCACTTATGATAAGATATCTGCATTTTTGTTAGCTTCTTTTAGTGTTTAATACTCTATGCTTTAGATTATAAAATTTGTGCTTCAGGCATCTGAACAAATAATACTTTATGTCTAAGAATACATGATTTAGCTGGACGTGGTGGCACACACCTTTAACCCCTGCAATCGGGAGGCAGAGGCAGGTGGATCTCTGTGAGTTCAAGGCCAGACAGGTCTACAGAGTGAGTCCAGGACAGTCAGGGCTGTTATACAAAGAAACTCTGTCATGAAAAATCTTTAAAAACAAAAAAGAAAAACACACGCTTTAAAAGAGTTCTTGGTTACTATTTATTATTCTATTTTTTCCACTTATGAAAGTCTATATTTTATACTTAAAATATTAAAAGACACCTCCGTTTGAAACACAGTGGGTATAAGAATGATTTTATGGGAATAACTGCACAAAATATTCTTGTTAACTTTCTCTCAGTTCAATTTTTTATAACCTTGGAAAATACCCAGGTAGATTCTGCAGCATGGGCTATGGAGAAAAGAAGTCAGGGTTTGCTCTCTTCACAAAGGTTAAAATGTGTGAAGTGACAAGAGTCTGAAAAATGGACATCAGCGTATTAGGAATGTGGCTCTGCAGCTTCATTTCTAAGACAGCATCCTGTGCTTTCCTTTCTTTGTTTTTGTTGCTTTATTTTGTATGACTAGAATCAAACAAAGGGTTTTGCAAATGGTGAGGAAGCCATGGAGATACATTCCCAGCTCCCATGCTTTTTCCCAAAGGAAAAGGCAAATTGACCAACAAAGCAGCAAACAAAACTCATCTCTGACCACAGTCCTTTTCTCTCCTGTTGAGAAAGCCATAGTATCTGGGGAAAGGGAAGGCTGTGAAATTGGAAAGTACACACTATCCTGATGGGAGTAATCAGCCAGGGAACAAGAAAAAGCATACTAACCACAGTTTTTAAAGCTAGTTTTTCATTCTTGTACCAACACAGACTTAAATCCTAGCTTTGAAACTCAGCTTGTCAGATTTTTACATCTCAAACAAATTCACAGAATTATTTTTAGTTCCAGTATATGTTTTTACCATGGTTTTTCATGAAATGCCCAACATACCTATGAGGTGGTCTGATTCCAGACTCAATATTTTAGTTGTAGCTTAAGAAGTTCAGTTTAAGTTCAGAAAAACAACTTCAAGGAACTAAACTTAGAGGATTAATTTCCAAAATCAAAGGAAAACTGAAGAAACCTGAAATATTTGTTGTAGAAATCATAACTTTCAGGGTGGATCTCAAGATTTTTCTATTAGACTATAGAAAGCATCTGCAGATAGATTGCTTTAACCACTCAAGGCAGGATGTGTGCACAGTCTTTGAAATGAAATCGCAGAAGAAAGTAAGTGGTGTTGGAGCAGCCAGGTTGCCATTGCTTACTTTGTATAATATTTTTTGAACACATGTAATAGTTAAACAAAACCTAATCCTACCTCCAGCTCCCAGGGATAAAATATGTTTTCCAATTTGAACAACTACTTTGTATTCTCATTATTTTCAGAGGTAGTACTGCATTGCTTGAAGACCATGGTAGGATCAGAAGAGTACAGAAGGAAGCCACCTCCATGGTAGAGGAACAAGCAGGATTACACTATTTTTTTCTCCTTTTTACATAAAATATTTCCTGTAGAACTGCTTCGCCTGCATCCCCAAACTACAATTGGAAACTCCCATGAATTATATATACAGTTAATTACATATCAATCTAAAAATCTGGGGATTCCTGGTTTCATATACAGAGCAAAAGCTACTGTTCTGTAATGTATCAGCATGAAGTAGTTGTTAGTGTCTTGGTTTGATTGGCATCTATTGTGAGTCTAGCATGCATAAGTACTTTGAGGCAATCGTTAATTGATTTACTCATTTTAGAATTGCATGGTTTTTCCTTGAATTATTTGTAGGAAAGAGACAATTTAAACAAAGGAAATTAAAGATGACAGACCAATAGTATACTGCATAGACATGAGCAGTTATCCCATTTTGAAATTGACCTTCCAGTACCCAAACTTGATTTCTCTTTTAAAATGAAGCTGTGAATGACAGCATTATATGCTTCTTCCACTAAAGGAGCAAGGGGGATTTTTTCCTAAATGACCATTTCCCAAGTTGCATGACCAAGTAAGAAAAAATATGCTTATGAATGATGACTATGTGTTTGCATATTTGCTGGCTACTCAATTAATAAAAAAAAAAAATGTACACAAACTGATTCCAGTATAAGCAACTTACCAAGAGAAGCTGAATGCCTTTTCTCCTTAAATTAGTAATTAACTTGATAATGAGATTAAAAGCAATCTATATTTTTATTTTTGCCATAATAGTATGTTCACTATGCTCACTGTTTGCCATAATAATAAAATTTGTATTGCTTATAAACTGCTATTAATCTTATTCATTAATTTTATTACCATACTGAGACTTAAATAATTAAGTGGAAACATTGATCTTAGATAATTCCAATTCAGTTATTTTCCCAAATAATGACTAATGTATGGTGGACTGTAGAAATAAAAGAAAATCATATACCAGCCAACAAAAGAAATTATGTTATTCTTTGAGGTTGCCTTAATCCTCTTTTTTTTAAATTATGTTTTATTCTACATGTTGGAAAATTTGGAAAATTTATAATCTAAAAATTGTCTCCACAATGAATACAACAGTGGCCAAGTTTCCTTATATGTATTTTTAAGCTGACCTTTCAGTCACAGCAACCTTCCAGATCAATTGAAGCTTTGATCCTACAATCACTAAATATGCATAAAGAATAGTTGGGAACCCATGACAACTAAATGCACAATTAGTCACTAGGACTTCATCCCAAAAGTACACATTAGACAGTATATTGAACCTGTGCCTTGTCACCTACAGGCTTAATTACACACACACACACACACACACACACACACACACACACACACACAGAGAGAGAGAGAGAGAGAGAGAGAGAGAGAGAGAGAGAGAGAGAGAGAGATCAGCCTGGACAATACATGTCTACCCAGAAGACACTTGGCCCTTAAGAACCTCTGATCAATTGAACTGTAGTATATTTCCTTATGCTTAAATCTTTACTGCTCTTAGGCATTATCCTCCAAATATTTCTAAAAGGTAATTCATCTCCATGTTTTGTTTTATCCTTTGAGCTGTTTAGTTTGGTGAATTACACGGGGCTCTCCAAATATTATGATTATGTAACTTTTAAATTGGTTTTGCATCTAAGTCCCTGTTTTTACAGAACTATACATGCAACCCTTCAACACAAACAAATCAATTAATTATCACCCTGCTTAATCAAGTGACACTGAGCTATACTAATCACAAAGGACTTTCATGAGAATTTGATTTATTCTCATGACACTACTTTTTATTTCAATGAGAAAATGAGAAGGAGAAGGCATGACTGAATTATGCTTTTGTTTCTTATGGGATTTTTTAGTATGATTCCAGTATATTTGTTGGAAGGATACAATTTTCTTGTTTATATGATGATATAGTCTTTCCTTGAAGTTTGGTAAAAGACTGATGCATTTGTCTTTAGAGAAAAATCTAATGAAATAAAATTATTTATGTTTCTCAAAACTATATTAAATATATAAAGATTCTAATACCAAAAGGAAAGTTATGTGTATTAGATCATTTTTGTCTATGCATAAACATCAAGAAAAACAGCATGAAAATAGTGCCCAAATGTAAAAATAGGCAAAAAGTTATCTTTCCTGCCCTATGTGAATCAGTTGCCCTATGTGAATCAGTTGGATTGGTCTGATGGCTCGACCTAATTATGGTATTTCACAAATCTATAAGGAAAGAATTTAATGTGAACAAAACTGTATACATAGTATTAACACTGGTATTTTTTGTTTGCTAAAGATGAAGATGAATTTTATCATTAACCTAAACCCTTACAGTTTCATGATTGAAATACATGTTCTGCCTTTCAAATAAGTAATTTAAATACACTTATTTACTCTACTGAGTATGAATGGTTCCATGTTTCTCTTTGACCCAAGCTTAACACATCTTGGATTTCTTTTTAATAAACAAAGTCTGACACAATTCCCATTCACACTCTCTTAGAGAATCAATGTTTAAAACAGAAGCGGTATATGTGATGGTTAGATATGGAGAAACCAAACTGGTACTGAAAGGAAAGAGTCCTCTCTACTAACTATTTTACCATGCTAGAAGAGATAATGCAGCCTGCATGTGAAAAAAGACTTCAATTGCTTGACCTAGCAGCAAACTGTACAAATTATAATACTAACTTACTGGCAAGATAGGCACAGTTGTTCAATAGTGACACCACTATTATAGAAGGATTAAATTGCTCTCCTATAGCAAATAAAGCCTACCCACAGGAAAGAATCCATTATTGGTACTGTGAACTCCATCCAAAATTTCATGATTCAGGAAGTAACAGGTTCTGAGGAGCAGCCTGCTCATATTATAACTGATATGCTATCAAACTACATTCCAATTATGTATGTTTACTCAAAGACAAATATTAGTCTTGTCCTTATTCATAGAAATTTACTCTGAATAGTGGTGGGTGAAGAGACACATTATTGTTCAAAGAACTGAGAATAAGTAAGAATTGACAACTAAACAATGAGTACCCCTCTAAGGGTTAGGGAACACTATGGGGAAATGTGGCACCTGGAAAGAAGGGATATTTCCATTGCCTACATTGACATTGAGAAAGTATGAGCTGATTCATAAACTATTCATGGTTGGAAGAAGAGCAAGTGGCTACTGATTGAGTCTTTGAAACAAGGAGTACTGTCATAAGTTGTGTAACTAGTGGTGAGTCCACCAGGCTACAGTGGAGTGTTCCAAACCCACATTCACAAAGAGGGCCCATATTCAACTCATTGATATCATAACAATAACAAAAAAGCCACATTGGTATGAAAAAGGAGCTGTAGGAATGGATTTGTAAAGGCAGGAGAGATAAGAAGGAGCAAGGAAAGGGTAATTAGAATGAATTATAAGACCTTAACATAAGCCCGGTCACACTAAATCTACTAGATGAGAAAGTGGGAGAAACCCTTGAAATCATTGGTACCGGGGACAACTTCCTGAACAGAACACCAACAGCTCAGGACCTGAGACCAACAATCAATAAACGGGACATCATGAAACTGAAAAGCTTCTGTAAGGCAAAAGACACTGTCACTAGAACAAAATGGCAGCCTATAGATTGGGAAAATATCTTCACCAAGCCCATATCTGACAGAGGGCTAATATCCAAAATTTACAAAGAACTCAAGAAATTAAATGCCAAGAAACCAAATAATCCAATTAAAAAATGGGGGAAAGAGCTAAACACAGAATTTACAAAGGAGGAATTCCTAAAGGCTGAGAGACACTTGAAGAAATGCTCAACATCCTTAATCAGCAGAGAAATGCAATTCAAGATGACTCTAAGATTCCATCTCACACCTGTCAGAATGGCTAAGATCAAAAGCTCAAATGACAGCACAGGCTGGCGAGGGTGTGGAGAAAAGGGTACCCTACTCCATTGCTGGTGGGAGTGCAGGCTTATGCAACCACCATGGAGGTCAGTGTGGCGATATCTTAGAAAACTAGGAATAGCTCTGCCTCGGGACCCCCATACCACTTCTGGGTATACACCCAAATGACTCCTCACCGAATCACAAGGAAGTTTCCTCATCTATGTTTATAGCAGCCTTATTTGTAATAGCTAGAAACTGGAAACAACCCAGATGTCCCTCAACTGAAGAATGGATTAAAAAACCATGGTACATCTACACAATGGAATACTAATCAGCTATCAGAAACAAGGAAATTATGCAATTTGCAGCCAAATGGATGGAACTACAAAAGCTCCTTATGAGTGAGCTAACCCAGACTCAGAAGGATGCACATGACATCTAGTCACTTATAGTCGGATTTTAGCTATATAGTACAGGATATCTATTCTACAATCAATGCACTAAAGGGAACAGGAACAGACTTTTTCTTCCTAACAATGATACACTTTGCCCTAGTGGGGCTGCCTTGTAGGCCACCAATGTATGAGGAGGCTCTTGGCCCTCATACAACTGCTTATCTGGGGTGGGGACTGTTATGTAGGGACACTCCACTCCAGAGGAGTGGGATGGAAGGGTTAGGGGGTAGAGGGTGGGAGGGCAGGACTGGGAAGGGTCAAAAGAGGACACCAAGATGGAGATGTAACCTGAAGCAATAAATAAATAAATTAAAAAAAGAATGAAGGAAAATATAATAGAACAAATGTAATAAACCATAATCTAAAATAGATTTTTGATTTATGAAAAGACAAGATAGAACCAAAAAACTACCAATATCCCTTTATAAAGTTTACATCAATAGGCTATATTTCTCACAGCTAATTAACCACGTCCTAAATAGTGTTAACCAAAATTTATCTTTTCTTTAGGTTTTCTTTGCTTCTCACAAAGTTCTTTGTATTTTCCAGGACATAGTACATCTAATTTTTCTGTTTTCCCAGGTTTTCATGATTTTTGAAACAGTCTTTATTTATGTTACAGTTGGTAGCTTTGAACAGTATTAAGTCAGGTGTATTACAGATTGTCCTTCACTGGCATTATTTAGAATCTCTTCTTCCCACCCCCAACCCCCATCTTTACACTAAGGTCAGGATCTTCTGAATGATGGACATACTGAGGTAAATGATTTAATGATCAAATACTCACGTATATACCAAAAATGCTACTTCATGACATATTTCTGAACTCCTAACAATATATGTATATTTTTACTATTTCCCCCACTTTCCATAGCATATGTGTTGGAAAGATGAAGACCACATGTAAGAAGGGAAAGTTGTAGTCCACATTTGCAATAGAAATATCTATTAAAATTATTTTCATTTCTCTTGTACATCTTTGTCTATTCCCCCACCTTTGACTATTTATTCAATAATGTGTCTATGAATACAGGCAGATAAATATTTGCTTTATATATTGAGGAAAAGCACAATAATATTATTTTTTAGCTAAAATTCTTGCAGTTTATGACTGATATTGCTTTCATTTCATTCTCTTTTACATTGTTTGTGTATGCATGTGTGTGTGTATGCATGAGTGTGCACGTGTGTGCGTGTGTGTGATTTTCCTTATTTGTAGCACAAAAAGTGGACTCTGTTCACCTCACATATTACTTTTCAACATTCAGACCAACCCTTGCATTTCACTGGAAAATATTGCTAGAAAACAGATATAGGCACTGGATGTGTCCAGCTATACTTAGTTTATATTTTGTGAGTTATATAGTGGTAAATAAGTAGACTTTATTGAGACTATAGAAGAGTGGGAGTTTTGGCATCCCAGAGCTAAGGATATTATCATTTTCAATGGAAGAGCAAATTTATGGGGAATTATGGGAATCCTGACCTTAGTGTAAAGATGGGGGAAAAGAAGAGATTCTATACAATGCCAGTGAAGGACAATCTATAATACACCTGACTTAATACTGTTCAAAGCTACCAACTGTAGCATAAATACATTTTGATAAAATGTGAACCAGGTTCAATGAGACCCTCCTCATATTATCTATAAGTTTTATAACAAAGCAAAATATAGAATGTAGAAAATGTGATATAGAAAATATATAGAGGTACTTACCTGTCACTCATTGGTATTTATTTTGTTTTGGGATATCACATAATTTAAAAGACAATAATGTCACATTGGTAATTTAAAGGAACAAAATAACTATCTCTATACACATTGATTTGTTATATTTAACACAATATCTTAGGCTTTGTATTTCAGTTCATATTCATATGCTGATAAAACTTTCAATAGGAATCAATTCCCAAAATCTCTACTGCAAAGATGCTCTTGCTATTGAGTATTGAATGTCTCTTCTTATCTATGTCTGATGAGTACTGTTCCAATGAGCTATCCTGTACACCCAGGACACTTCTTCAAATTACATTGTGCTTATCATTTGAAAAAAGGGTTTACTGAATTATAATTATGACTGCTATTTTTAATATCTTTACTATGTAAAAAAGACACTTGCTTTTGCCCTGACAAAAACAAATTTTGTATCTAATTGAGTTTATTTGCATATCAGAATGAATATGCATAGGTGTATCCAAGCAACTGATTTTTCAGATGTCAAGACCAAATATTAGTAACAAACAGACATATAAGACACTTGGAATTTTGGCTTTTTAAAAAACATAACACATTAATACTATATTTGCAAAGAGTATTCCCCTTCCAATCAAAAATGGCACATAATAAAAACCAATTGTTTTAAACTTCACAATAAATAGTTTTAAACACCAGAAAGTACTATCCTTTTAATTTCTTTCTCTTTGTATTTCTGAATAATATGTACAAAACCTGATAATATGTACAAAGCAGTTTATTCTCCAGCAAGTTTCTGATTTTTAAGTCACAAAATAGAAGCATACAACTTCAGGATCATCTGATTAATTTCTCACTGCCTTATTTTTAGGGAAATTCTATGTCAGGCATTTTATCTAGAAGCCAACTGTGTCATCATTATTTGTTAGTTGTCTATGTAAAATTTTAATAGCCTAGCTCATTCTGTTATAAAATGAATATAGCTAAGACTCCACTGTAGCTTCCTTCAAGAAAATGCACAGCTTTCAACTATTTGGAATTAATTCAGTGCCCATCATGTGTTGTCAGGACCCTAGAAAAGACAATATTATTATGGAATCGATACTCTTTCTTCTAGACATAAACTAGACAGGAAGCAATAATATCTTCATCAACTTACATAGAATCTGGTCTATTTGTAATGGGCACCTTGAGATGAACAGAATCAACTTTCACATGACTCTTCCCAATGCAGCTTTCCTATAAGTGCCAGATGCATTTTCAGGAGAGCTGTCAGTCTCAGAAGCTCAGTGCTTCATGTTAAATTACTTTCTTAGAGAAGATGTTTAATTGGGTCAAAACCCTTCAAAGTCAAAGGAAAACCGATGTCTCTTTTTCTAGTTTTCAATTTTCTAATGTCTTTCAAGTATATTTGATACTTTAAAACTATTTGTTCTTTCCTCTTTTAAAAGAATAATTTTTTGAAGAATTCAGTTTATTTAAGGAATAAAGCATCTAATTGATAGATATAGAAAAATGATTTCATCTTATAAGTGCTTAGAAAACCCAGGGACACCCTGCCGAAACTTTGAAAGCTCATTCTGCACATATTAGAAAGTAAACATATTTTTCAAAGCTTTGACTTTTTTACTTCCCTTCTTGCTCTACTCTTTCATTATTCCCAGATGTTTTTCACAGTAAATAAACTAAGCTTATGTTTATTAATGTGGAAACCTCTTTTTTAAAAAATACGTCTATGGGCTTTTCTAGTAAATTTTATAGAAATTGCAACACATAACTATTATATATAAACATAGTTTTTCTGGCCATATTTAGGGACCCTTAATATTTAAAGTTAGTTAATATTATATATCTAACATGTTTACTCATATATTATTTGGTACCAAGAAAATATTTAAAAAGGAAAAACTAAAGAATTAGGAGTGCCAAAATAGAATTGTACACTTGAAATATTGCTATTACTTCAACTACACAGCAGAGAGCAGTACAAAGCTAGCCTGATGCAACAAATTATATCAACTTAGGTTTCATTAACTACCAGCACAAAACAAACACAGAAAATGTCTAAGGTCAGGATTTCTTTCTGGCATAATGATTCTTTTTTTTTTTTTTACTTGCCCATATTTCTGATGTATATAAGGATAGTGAATGAAATTCAATGTAAACTATTCTCTGATATCTATATATGTGGAGTGTGATATAAGCTTCCAAATCTTTCAATCACAAAAAGAATACAAAATATTTAAAATATGAAGCTATTAAAATTAAGTGATATGCTGGTAATGAGTTATGTACTCTATAGAGAATATGCAAAAATCATTGGATATTTTGTATCAATTTTTTAAGTTAAAAATTGGTATTTAGAATGTAAACATCATTTTCTTTTCTGGAAGAAGTATAGTCTATGGCATCTATGATATGTTTTCTCAAACCATGGTCCTTCTTCAAAGGAGTTCCTCGAAATAATCTTTGTGAGTTAGAACCATCTATATAACTCTTGTCTCACTATATGACTTTTCTAAGTAATTTATCTATTGTTCTCAATCACATTAAATAAATCATAAGTCTATTTGATAAAACTTTTTTTTTTTAATCTGTATACCCTGTACTGTAACATATTATTGCTTTGTCTTACCCAGGGAACAACTTACTTGTCCCATGAACTTGGGGCTTCTCATGTGATCACTTTTGAAATTAGTAGGAACTTAGCCAGAAAGATGAGATGTTGTGGTACCCATGAGACTGTTTCACTCAGTTCATTTGTTAGAATTTTCCCTAGAATTAAGCAAATGTAGCTAATTTGAAAGACTCACAGGGAAAGCAATGAAAGCCTGCTCTCCTGCTGGACTTTGAGCTGGTAGCTAGCACCTATGTGGATAGCCCTGTGAATGGAAGCACTTTATGCTTTTCAATCATTTTAAGAGACCATCCAAGGCCATGTGGAGCAGAAAGACCACTCAGCCAATCAATAGAAACATGAGAAAATGACAGTTCTACATGATATAACCTGAAGCAGGATAATAGCAAATAACACTTGATGAATCCTAAAAGATCTTTATTCTTTAAAGATAATTACAAAATATGTGCCAGATTAAATAAAAAAAATCTAAAGAATTTAAATTTCTGGTAAAGGAGAAAGGAAGGAACAAAAAATAAAATGCACATGAAGCACATAGAAAAGAAAAAACTATTTTAAAAATAATAATTTTATTTTTGCCTCATTGATAGGGAGAATAAAAAATGAGTCTTTTTCTATTTTTTATCAAAATACAATATAATAAGGTAAAACAATAAACATCTTATTGAAGTTGTACAACACAAATCAACAGTGGGAAAAGAACCTAAGAAAAGGTACAAGAATTTCAGACCCTCTCATTCACACATTCAAGAATTCCACACAAACACTAACACAAAACTGTAATATATATACAGAGGACCTGGTAAAGACCTGTGCAAACCCTGTTCTTGCTGCTTCAGTCTCTGTGTGTTCATATTATCAGTGATCGGCTTATTTAGAGGCCCTTTTTGTCTTGTTGTTTTCCATCGCCTCTGGCTTTTACACTCCTTTCTTTTCTAAAGATTTCCAAAGTGCTGAGGAGAGGGATTTGAAGGACATGTCCCATTTAGAGTTAGTTCAAACATCAGTCTTTAAGCATTATTTACATTTTGGAAGTATAAAGTTCCTGGTCAGCCAGAATGGCTCAGAAGGGACAGAAAAACCGTCTTTTGACTTCCATATGCATGCTATTTTATATGAACACAAACATTGTGTATATATAGGCATATATATATTCATATATACAATAATAAATAATAAAATTATTTAAATTATAAAGGTGAACTTTGTTTTTCATCAGTGATGATTTATTCATTCTTGGGAAAAATAGAAGTGAATATCTAAGCAAATTCCTGTAAGTAGATCAAAGCATCAAATTGTCCAGTGTTCTATTACTACATATCATCTGCCATTAGTTTAAAAACAATGTTTTTTATTCTCTAATCCTATAATCTTACAAAGTCTCAAAGATATGATACAGGTCTAATTTTAAATCATAGTCAAACAATGATCATCTGTAGTTCTTCATTTTCTGATTTTAAGAAAATCAGTCTTAAATAATTGACTCTAATTACCTGTGGTTTATATCTTGCTTTTGTATTTTTATCTGTGTAAGTTTGTAGTTCATTTCCTTAAGACCCATGAACCAAAACCACAAAATTTAATTCATGAAAAATATCATTTGTAGCTTGTGAACCTGATTCACTTTTAAATGTTGCAGTTTTGAATAATCAACGCTGAGTTCAAGATGAAATACGGATGGAATTCTACATAATACAACAGCTTTATATATGTTTAAAAATCAATAAAGCTCTATCCAGCCAAATTGCATAATCTCTCTTATACTTCTGAGGCAAGAAAAGGATCACAATCCAGGGAAGGTAGTCATCTTGAATTTTGAAAAGAGAAACTCCAAAACCAAAAAACCAAACAAAAAACAAAACAAAAACAACAAAAAAAAACATGTTTATAGACCTAAACACTGAGTTTATTTTTTCTTTAAAGTTTATAAAATGATAATGACATTTTATATTTAGGTAAAATAGTTGACAAGATAGAATTTTGTAATTGACAAATTTGAATTCAAACTAACATAATGAATAAAAATATATAATAAAATAATAAAATGGAATACAACATAAATAATTTTATATAAAGATATAAATACTTTAAATGAAAATCATATTGAAATATGTACATATATACATAGTTGTCTTATAATGATATTTGCTTATGCACTCCATTCTAATGTTTTTCTGTGCATTTTAAATAATATCTTGTTTATGTGTGGGCTCCTTTCACACAAGTGGCAATAAAAATTTTATAGCCCTTCATACTGACACATTATATTTCTTTCTTGGTTTCTTTCCATATTCCTTTTGAAACCAAATAAATCAAAATTGAAACAATGAGGTCACTGACAGAACTCCTAAGGACAGATGTAATTCAGTAGATTTAACTGGAAAACTTTCAAAGACCTTTGAAGATGAAGCAATATTCAGCAGTATCTTTTGATAGAGGATTACCTACTACTTAATATCTTATTCATGAAATATTTCTCACTCATAGGATTTAAAGAACATATTTCAACCACTATATGCATTCCTCTAAATTACCATGGCAAATATGATGCTAACAGAGAATCTAGCAATGGTGATAACAAATGGGTTTTGCATTAAGATCTCTGGGGAGCATGACCAAGTTATGATGCACACCCATCTTCCTTACTTCTTCATATTTTAGCAATTGCTTCACTTTGGCATTCTGATGGCCTGAAAAGATTTTAAGTTATGGGTCAGACTTCCCACAAGCAACTTGGACTCATTTTCTTACATCCTTTATCACCGCACATAAATGTCCTCATTCCAAGGTTTGTCCTTGTACATTAATTGGACATGTTGTAACCAATTTCCATAACATAGGTGATTTTAAAAAGAAGTATGCATTTCTCAGAGACCTGGACAGCAAGGATCCAAAAATAGAAAGGTTATAGATTGATTATCTGGGTATAGTAAGCAATATGGATAACAGATAGCTATCTTCTGCTATATCCTTAGCTGGCAGGAAAGGATGATGGGAAATATATTCTGTATATTCCCTATCATGGCACTGCTCACATTCTCATGCTTTTAACCTCATAACAAGATTACATTCGGTGGTCCCACTTCCTAATTTCATATGATGGATAAATATTTTGACACTTGAGTTTATGGGTGACACCACAGAATTTGGCTCAAAGAATTAGTCTACAGTTATTCTACAAAATTTTAATTCACATCTCAATACTCTTCTTAATTTATTATTTATTTTGTGTGTGAAAGAAAAAAATGAATGAATGAGTGAATTAATTAATTAGGTCACTTATGCCATAGCATAAATGTGAGCTCAGAGAATAACTGTTGAGAATTGACTCCCTCCTTCTATCATGGGATTGGGGATGAAATTTAGGCCACGAGGCTTGCATAACAAGTAGTTTTTGTTTTGTTTTGTTTTGAGACAGGATTTCTCTGTGTATCCTTAACTGTTCTGGACTCATTTTAGAGACCAGGCCTGCCTTGAACTCACAAAGAACCACCTGCCTCTGACTCTCAAGTGCTGGGATTAAAGGCATGTACCAGCATGCCCAGAGATTAATATATCTCTTTAAGAGGGAAAGTGCCTCTTGAAACCAGTTCTCCTGTGGAAGCTCCACACCTAAGGAGACTGGCTTGTGACCCCTTTCTCTTTATATACATTTAAGATTTTGGGTATTATCACTACATCAGCAAGGATCTTATTATTTATTACTAAGCAAAAGCTTAAATAGTACCTTTAAAGAAAAACTGCATCATTTTGAATTCTAGGTTGTCCTAAGCAAGCAGCCTTATCTTACAGCAGGGGTCCCACTCTGCCTTCATTGTTTAGACTAGGCTGATCTAGAATTCAGAGATCTGCCTGTTTCTGCATCCAGTGTAATGGGATTATGGGTGTGTGCCATTACCTCCCTGCTCACATATTTTGCTTTAATCCCAGATAATAGTAATTCTGTAACCCAGAGAGCAACTCAGAATTGCAGTGGCAATTCCAAATGTGTCCAAAATCTTCAAAAACCCACAAAATATCTTTTTTACCTCCTGATATAGGGAAAATTAAAGATATCCAAACAAAAATGAAGTAAAGAAAAAAGAACATACCAAAAGCCTTAGTCTGTGCCATCCCATGCAGCAATTAAAGTTTTGTTCATTATTCCTTAGAATCTAGTATTGGCTACATTTCACTGGTTGGCCGATACCATATACCCCTGAGAAGCACCTAGTATCCAGGGAGTACGAGCTGCCATCAATTTTGTCTTATCCATTGGGAAGGGCCTCCCTCCTTCCCCCATTGTCATTGCCCATAACTTAGCATTCCATCTGTAAATTCCTTCTTTTAAGCCTATCCTAGTCCTAAACTTTCTCAAAAAGGATTAATAGAACCATAATTGTCAGTGTAAAAATCATTTGCATGCTAAAAGAAATAAATTCAATTGGAATGCAAATATATTGCAACATTATTAATTCCTCCATTTTTAATCTAGGTGGTTAATTTCGCTCCCAAACTCTGTCTAGAAGGCTGCTGGTTTTTAGTACATAAGGAGAGCCAAGGCTTTAGTGCTCCACTTTTGTTGCAAGCCAACAGCTTTTGTTAAGGGAAGCCTTATCTTTGAAGTGCATTTAGGTTTAATTACCTGCTCCTAGGCTAGGAAACTGCCTTTTACCCAGGCTTTCTCAGGCTGTAAGCATGGATTCTAATTGCTGTAGTTGGGCACCATTTGTAGAATTAATTAATGAAACTATGTTGGATGCCATTTGTAGAAATAATTAATTAAATTATTAGCCAGTATTTAGATTATATTTAATTGGTCAATGGTGTTAATCCTTAACCCACCATTATGAATGAGCACACAGATACTGCATAGATTTTTAACAAGCCTTGGTTTGAATTGAGCAATTTGGCCCATCTAAGCTAGCCCTTAATTCTAACCCCTAAATATGACCCCAAATATACATGAATTCCCTTGGACTGTTATTCTTCACACTATGCTGATGTTCCAGGCTACATGGGATGATCTTCTTTATACCCCATCGTGTGTCTCCTTCCTGCTCTTGGCTTCTTCTACCATCTACTGGAGGCTTCTTCTACCATGAACCTCTCATCTTCTGAAGCTGGTGCCTTAGTATTTGCCAAATCTCAGGCCTCAGCATGTATTCAACCAATCAGAGACAATGATTAGAAAACAAAGTTACAGACAGCAACCAGGACCAATTAATTAATATATAGAATGTATAACATCACCCCATTAGATATTTGATTTACTTACTAATTTTGTATGTACATTACTGAAACATGTTTAATTTATGTTTATTTTTATTATGTTTGTGAGTATGATGTGTATTAGTGTGAATGAAGTTCATATGTGCCATGATGCATGTGTAGGTATCACAGGATAACCTTATGGATTTGGTTGTCTACTTCCACTTTTACATGGGTTCTGGAAATAACACTCAGTTCAACAGGCTTGCATAAAAATCAAGAGTTGTTACCTGAGGAGCCATCTCACTAGTCATGTACTCCAATGTCTTAACTACCCTATTCCAGTTCAAGATCTGGTGCTTATTTTTTGGATATGTAAGAAGTCATCCATGTTTATGTTACAGTATTCAAAAGGAAAAAATTAACTTTTGTCTGATATTTGATTGCTACACATTTGCAGAACCAATTCATTACTCATTAAGAAAATTCAAGACTTCTTTAATGAATAATGAATTATCTAGTAATGGTAAATTAATCTGAGAACATCAAAGCCATACACAAACATATTCACTTGGCTACTAAGGTACTCTTAGCTGTAACTACAGAATGAAAAGTAGTTCAATGAATTTTCTTGAAAAAAAATCACAGTGGGAATATTAATCAGCACAATGAACATTACAAATTGGTTCATACTGAACAATTTATTAAGTACTTATGCAAATAACCATGTCACTATTTCAGAAAATATTTTCTCTTTTTAAAAAACAATATATGCAAATTTAGTGAAGTTTGTATCCTATAGACTTAAAAATATTGTCCATGTTTGATTCATAAATAGAAATATAGTATACACAACAGACACACACGCAAATGCATTTACATACACCACATGCATGCACATATATACTATAGCACTACATACACATGTTTTTGCATATAATTTCAAAATTTTTTCTCATTGTGTCTTGATAATAACTCAGATGAATCTTTCCTGTGAAGTCATATTGATCTTTCATATCAGTGCTGACAGAAAGACTTTTTTAAATGATAAAGTAGCCTGATATAGAGTTGAATAATCACATTCTCAGTTACTTGGGAGTGTGAGCTAGGAGAATAGTGTCTTTGAGGCCAGCCTGGTATTAAATAATGAGATCCCACAACAAAATGACAAGGAATAATTAAGAAACTGAGTTGTGTATTGGACTAAATATTTGTGACATCTATAGTATATTGTATTGCAATTTTATCCTTCAAAGAACGATGTTTGCAAGTTTGGCTTTGGACAGATAGGGCATGGAAATTGTGGTGCCATGCATAGGGCACTTAGGAATTGATCGGTTTGAGTATATGTGCTTTCCTCTAAGCCAGAAAAGAAAATGGTGTTTAAATACTAATTATCAATTTATAATTTAAGAAATTGATACAAAATATACAATGATTTTGCATATCCTCTATAGAGCACATAACTCGTTTATAGCATGCCATTTAATTTTAGAAGCATTTATTTTTAATCTTTTTTTGTGTTTACTTATGTGATAGAAAGACAGGGGAACTTAGATCTCACTACATATATATATAAAACTTGCACTAGTCAGTTCTCTCCTTCGAACTTGTGGGCACTGGAAATTAACTCAGGTTGTTTCTCATGCTTAATGACAAATGCCTTTATTTAGTAAGCCATCTCACCATCCCAACTTACAAAGTTATTTTTCTAGAATAAGCATCCATCATCTATTTCTAATGAGGTAACATGAGGACTCAGGGGACAGGAAATGTCCATGGTTGGTTTAAAAAGAACAAATTCCATGTATGTATAAAAACCCATCTTCTTACTACTACACCATATTGATAGAGGGAAGAGAGATAATTTTATTTTCTAAATAAATATCATTTGAAATTGCTATAGAAAAAATTAATTTCTGATATTACACTTGCATGTGCTGATGAAATAAACCCATATTCTTTATCATACTTTATCAGAAACGGGTTTGACCTGTCAAATTTTAGGCATCTTATCTAATTAAATTTTCCATGGTTTTGACAAAATATGTGACAAGAATACATGTAAGAGGGGAGGTTTTTATTTTTCCTCATGGTTCCAGAGGTTTTAGTCCACTGTTGGAAAGTTTCATTGTTTCCAGGATTGTGGTAAAATAGAAGATCCTGGTGGAAAAAGTGTGGTAGAAGAAAATAGAAGTGAGAGTAAAAAAAATATTACATCCTCCAAGAACCTTGGTGAATAATTCTAGAAATGAAGCATAAACAGCCTGAGCATATGGTGGAAAGAGATAACGAATTCACACAAGGTGTTAACTTTCATTTAGACATATAACATACATAAAATAAAATGTATTGAAGAAGTAATGGAAGGTCTCAAAGAACAAGAGAATGTCTCTAAAAAAAGAATGCCACATATTTGACCAGCCCTGTAATATGATTTCAGTGTTAACTATTTTCTTCAATTTTCCTACTATCATTACATTTACTTACTTCCATCTCTTTATTTAGGTTTCTTTCCAATTTCTACACTATTGTTATCCTTTCTAAATCACTGTTTCTAGATTTCACTTAATCTGTATTTTGGTCTGGAAACTTCTTTATCCATTCCTTTAAGGGTCATTTTAGGAGAAACATAATTGAACCTATAGATTATTTTAGGTTCTTATTATTATTAATATTAATTATTAATTATATTAATATCCATATTAATATATTGATAAATGATTTTATTTCTGCATATGTATGTATTAGCTACTTGCCCTTTGTACTAAAGTTTCACGGCCAAAGTGATTTATAGAATAAAGAATTTCATTGGGCATATGGTTACCTATTGTTAAGACACATGATGAAGAAATATAGTCATGGAAGGAAGAGCAAAAACTAAGGGCTAATATCTTGAACTGTAAGCATGAAACAGAGACAGTGTACAGGGAATGAAATATCATTTTAGTATGTAACATAGAAAAATAAATGTATTAAAGGAATAATAGAAAATAATGACAATGAAAATAATGTTCTTAGGAATGTTGAATATTTCAACAGCCCTTTAATTAAGTTCCCATGTAGACCAACTATTGCCATTCATTTTCCTATTAACCTATAAGTACTAATAAAGTAACTAGCCTCATGTATTAGTATATTAAATTGCTTTAGTCCTAGGTACTCTGTATTATCATTTTATAAGACCCATGTATTCTGTATTATCATTTTATAAGGTTTGTACCCATTGACATAAAAAAACGGTATTAAAAAAATACACAATTTTACATTCTTGTATTTTTTTTAAATTTTCAACGGTAAGCTAGAGTAAGTAAAAGGCAAAAATATAGTGAGTAATGTGAATATAATGATGCCTTAAATATACAGAATACAAGATTTATGTAGAACATGGCGTAGAGAAATTTTGGATAAAGAACAAATTTGGGTCTTCTCAGCTGTGTGAGCATAATCTCAGAATATTTCGTTATATTATTGAGTATGGATAGTAGATCCACCAACCCTCAGTTTCTTTCTGTCCCTTACTATGCTTGATGTACACATTCTTAAAGAATGATCTCAACCAAAAAAAAAAAAAAAAAAGCCGGGCGTGGTGGCGCACACCTTTAATCCCAGCACTTGGGAGGCAGAGGCAGGCGGATCTCTGTGAGTTCAAGGCCAGCCTGGTCTACAAAGCAAGTCCAGGAAGCCAGGGCTGTTACACAGAGAAACCCTGCTCGAAAAACCAGCTACATGCTGCATGAAAGAATTGAATGAGAACCACAAATACACTTACATTATTTATCAGAGTCAACATTATTTGCTGAAGACAAGCCTATTCATACTAGATTTACGTGTCACCAGTAGAAGAAATTCAGCATTTTGAGTTGTCTTCAGAATATTTGATAAGTACGATCACAAAATACCTTCCTGTAGTCAAGTGAAGCGCAGTGTCTAAAATAGTACTGAGATCTTCATAATAATCAGATATGAAGGCTAAGGATTTGTCTCATCAGTGATGAAACTGGGAATCATAGTTTAAAAGTCAGTTTTTGATGACATAAATATCTATTTAAGGTCTTAATTAAGGACCTAAATACCAGGGACATATAGCAATGGATATATTATTTCTCACCTTCATTCTGATGTTTTATGTGAGCTATGACTCTCCATACAACATGTCTTCTTAGACTGTTATTTCAAATAAAAGAAACGCCTCCATCTTGGACACATTGGTTACAAGAGAGAGAAAGCGAATGAGAGTTGCGAGAAGCATACATGTTTTACACAGATCTAAAATTCAGCATTTCCTGTCATATTTCTTTAGACAAATTAAGTAATTTGACCAAGACAATTTTGTATGACTTATATTCTTCACACAGAAAAACAAAGAAGCCTCTGACAACAAATGAGAATGAATTTACCTTTTAGAAAAAATTATTCCTGAATAAGTTTTAAATAATATTTAAATCTATCATATATATATATATGTATATATCCAATGCACTATGATGTTATTATGATTCATGTGTTACAGATTAAACATATAACTGAAATAAAATTATGAATTACGAGGATGAGAAAGGTGGGAGACTTATAAAGGCAGGCAAATACTCAACTTTTCTATGTGCCATTAACATTTATAGTTGATTTCTTAAGCTTCTTCTAACATGAAACTGATGAGCAGGTTTCCAAAGGATATTTAAAGAACACTTAGAAAATCTGCTGGTCATATGGACCTAGGACAGCATATGAAGAAGTCATGCCAAAATGTATTGGTTGTCAGGATAGCTAAAACATATAACCGGTGTTCCTATTATGATTGTGGATTAACTTGCAATGAGATAAACCCTCTTTCGTCCCCTTATTCCATATTTCTGTCTTATCCAAAAAACTTTTGTGAGAAAAATATCAAAATTTTAAATTCAGGTACGCTATGTAAGTAAAGTTTGGTCCAGGAA
>CAJQZJ010032464.1:10792892-10804409 GCA_907164525.1 Lophiomys imhausi
TTTTTTTTAAATTAATTTGTATCCAGCCACTTTGCTGAAGGTGTTTATCAGCTGTAAGAGTTCTCTGGTGGAATTTTTGGGGTCGCTTATGTATACTATCACATCATCTGCAAATTGGGATAATTTGACTTCTTCTTTTCTGATGTTTATCCCCTTGATGTCCGTTAGTTGTCTTATTGCTCTAGCAAGAACTTCAAGTACTATATTGAAGAGGTATGGTGAAAGTGGACATCCTTGTTTTGCCCCTGAGTTTAGAGGAAATGCTTCAAGTTTCTCTCCATTTATTTTGATCTTGGCCACTGGCCTGCTGTATATTGCCTTTATTATTTCTAGGTAACTCCCTTGTATGCCCCTTCTCTCCAGAACTTTTAGCATGAAGGGGTGCTGGATTTTGTCAAATGCTTTTTCTGCCTCTAGCGAGATTATCATGTGGTTTTTTTTCTTCCATCTTGTTTATATGGTGAATGATGTTGATAGACTTTCATATGGTGAACCATCCCTATATACCTGGGATGAAGCCTACTTGATCATGGTGTATGATACTTTTGATGTGTTCTTGATTCGGTTTGCCAGTATTTTATTAAGTGTTTTTGCATCTATGTTCATGAGGGAGATTGGTCTGAAGTTCTCTTTTTTTGTTGGGTCTTTGTGTGGTTTAGGAATCAGGGTGACTCTGGCCTCGTAGAATGAGTTTGGCAATGTTCTTTCAGATTCTATTTTGTGAAAGAGTTTGAAAAGTATTGGTGTTAGCTCCTCTTTGAAGATCCGGTAGAATTCCATGCTAAAGCCATCTGACCCTGGGCTTTTTTTGGTTGGGAGATTTTTAATGACTGTTTCTATTTCCTTACGGGTTATAGGGCTGTTTAATCTGTTTATCTGACCTTGATTTAGCTTCGGTAGGTGGAATCTATCAAGAAAAATGTCCATTTCACTTAAGTTTTCAAATTTGGTGGAGTATAGATTTTTAAAGTAGGATCCAATTATTCTCTGGATTTCCTCTATGTCTGTTGCTATTTCTCCCTTTTCATTTCTGATTTTGTTGATTTGTGTTTTCTCCCTCTGTCTTTTAGTTAATTTGGCTAAGGGTCTATGTATTTTGTTGATTTTCTCAAAGAACCAACTCTTGGTTTCATTGATCCTTTGTATAGTTCTTTTGGTTTCTCAATGTTTATTTCATCCCTAAGTTTGATGATCTCCTGCCTTCTGCTCCTCTTGGGAGTGTTTGCTTCTGTTTTTTCCAATTCACCTAGTTTAGCTAATTCACTAATATGAGCTGTCACAATTTTCCTTTTGAAGGCACTTAGTACTATGAACTTTCCTCGTAGCACAGCTTTCATTGTTTCCCACAGGTTTGGGTATGTTGTTTCTTAATTTTCGTTGGATTTTAAGAAGTCTTTGATTTCCTTCTTTATTTCTTCCCTGACCCAGTGGTCCTATAATAAAGAGTTGTTCAATTCCCATGTGAGTGTAGACTTTCTGTTGATTCTTTTGCTATTGAAGTCCAGCTTTATTCCATGGTGGTCTGATAAGATACAAGGGCTTATTTCAATTTTCTTGTATCTGTTGAGGCTATCTTTGTGTCCAACTATATGGTCTATTTTGGAGAAGGTTCCGTGAGGTGCTGAGAAGAAGGTGTATTCTTTTGTGTTTGGGTGAAACTTTCTTTAGATATCTTTTAGGTCTATTTGTTCAATGATCTCTGTTAGACTCAATATTTCTCTGTTTAGCCTCAGTCTTAATGATCTGTCCATTGTTGTGAGTGGGGTGTTGAAGTCTCCCACTACTAATGTGTTGTGATCGACGTGCAATTTAAGTTTTAGAAGTGTTTCTTTTACAAATGTAGGTGCCTTTGTATTTGGGGCATATATGTTCAATATTGAGATGACCGCTTGGTGGATATTTCCTTTAATAAGTATGTAATGCCCTTCTCTGTCTGTTTTTATTAACTTCAATTGGAAGTCTATTTTGTTTGATATTAGGGTGGCTACTCCAGCTTGTTTCCTGGGTCCATTTGCTTGGAAAACCTTTTCCCAGCCCTTTACTCTGAGGTAGTGTTTATCTTCAATAGTGAGATGTGTTTCTTGTTTACAGCAAAAAGTTGGGTCTTGTTTATGGATCCAGTCTGTAAGTCTGTGTCTTTTTATTGGCGAGTTGAGTCCATGTTGATGGATATTAGTGACCAGCGGTTGTTATTTCCCATTATTTTGGTATAGCTGGCTGTCTTGTGTTTCTCTTTTGTTTAGTTGCTGTGGAGGTTTCTATTTCCTCTGTTTTCTTGGGTGTAGTTTTCTTCTCTGTGTTGGAATTTGCCTTCTAGGATCTTCTGTAGGTCTGGGTTTGTGAGAAGATATTGTTTGAATTTGATTTTGTCATGGAATATCTTGTTTTCTCCTTCTATGTTGATAGAGAGTTTTTCTGGGTATAGTAGTCTGGCTGGGCACCTATGTTCTCTCAGGGCTTGTAAGACATCCATCCAGGCCTGTCTAGCTTTTAAAGTTTCTGAGGAGAAGTCAGGTGTGATTCTGATGGGTCTGCCATTGTATGTGACTTGGTCTTTTTCTCTTACAGCTTTTAATATCCTTTCTTTGTTCTCTACATTGGATTTTTTATTATTATGTGGTGAGAGGAGTTTCTTTCCTGATCTAATCTGTTTGGTGTTCTGTAAGCCTCTTGGATTTTTACTGTCATCTCTCTCTTTAGGTTTGGGAATTTTCTTCTATGATTTTGTTGAAGGTATTTCCTGGACCATGGAGTCGGGAGTCTTCTCTTTCCTCTATGCCTATAATTCTTAGGTTCCGTCTTTTCATTGAGTCCTTGATTTCTTGGATGTTGTGGGTGAGAGATTTTTTAGCTTTCTCATTTTCTTTGGATGTTGTACTGATTTCTTCCATCCAATCTTCCATGCCTGAGATCCTGTCTTCCATCTCTTGCATTCTATTTTTCTTACTGACATCCGTAGCTCCTGTTCTCTTCTCTTGATTCTCCATTTCCTCTTTTAACTCTGATTGTGTTTTCTTTATTGTTTCCATTTCTGTTTTCATATCTTGAATTGTAGTGTTAGTTTTGTATATTTCCTTCTCCAGTTTGCTTGTTTTTGTCTGGAGATCTTTCATTGCTTTATCCTTTTCCTGTTCAAGCTGGGTCACCTTGGCTTGGAGCTCTTTAATGATGTTATTCATTGTTTTGACTTGTAAGATTGTGGCTTCTTTGAATTCCTTCATAGTTTTAAGTTCTTCTTGAAGTGACTTTATCACTTTCCATAATGTAGAATTGTCATCGTTTTCATGTGTTTCAGTTGTGGTGAGGTGGTTTGGGCTAGGCGGAATAGCGTTGCTTTCTTTTGTTGGAGACATTTCGCTCTGTTTTTTTTTTTTTTTTTTTTTTTGTCTGGGGCCCTGGCCATGTGGAATTTATTTTGCTGTCTTCTGGACTTGTGTCCAAAGGGGGCACTGTGGGGTAGGATTCGAGTTGCCTTACTCCACCCCTACAAGGTGAGTCATTCAGTCCCGCCTCCCAGGTGGGGACCTAATTAATTCAGGTGGCAGAACTGTTTACAAGTAAGCTCTGATTCCCTGCCGGAAGGGCCTATACTAGTACATAAGACTGATATACGACCGTTTCAAATATCTCACAGTTTGCCCGGGGTTGGTTCATGTAGCAGGTAAGTCTGCAGTTCAGCTTCAGTAGCCTTGCTGCTCCTGCAGCTTGGAAACTGGCCAGTGACGTCACAGACTGCGATCTGTGGTCTGAAGGCACTTTGCAGGGGATCTTCCGCTCACTTCCAAGGGTCGCAACCTTTCCCTAGATAATTGGATCATCTGTGTGAGACCTGGGAGTGCCCAGCAGGGTGGGGATTATCTCTGGTTTCTGAATCTGCCCATATTATATAATATGTACTATTATATATAATGTTGCTATATAATAGTATATATTGTACAATATATAACATGATGCATATTATATATGTATATATGTTATATAAGGTTGGGTATTAGGTTGGAACTTACCAGGGGTCTCTCCTTTTGGGGGGATGGGTTATCCCGATTTCTGGGTCCAGAGGCTTCTTAGTGTGTCCGAGATTTGGAAGGGGTGTCCTGCCCAGGCATCTTCCATGGTCCCTGTGTAGCTGGGTGAGATTTAGAAGGGGTCGTGCTCTTTGTACAGCATCCTGGAGCACTTGCTGCCTTGTGATTGTTGACCCCGAAATCAATATACCACAATAATCAATTTTCAATGTCTTGAAATGATACTGAGCCTGCCTTCAAGTTTCACAATTTACTCAACATAATTTAAAACAAAATGAAATTCATTGTATTTATACTCTCAGTTCTAAATTTCCACTAATGTTATAAGTGTGTGTGTGTGTGTGTGTGTGTGTGTGTGTGTGTGTGTGTGTGTGTAGACATGCTATAATCATTCTAGGAAGGAAACTGAGTGTGTTAAATAGAATTGTGTTTCAGATGGGGATTATAGAATATTCTAAGAAAGTAACTTTTCAGGAGATTCTTTTTAAATATAACAAATATTCATTTTGTAGTACACATAGGTGTATTAACTTTTTATTACTTTTTAAAAAGTTATCTTTTTATATTTGAGATTATAATTGCATCATTTCCCCTTTCCCTTTTCTTCCTTCAAACCCTTTTATTAGTTTCCTTGTTGTTTTTTTTTTTTTTTGCTTTCAAATTCATGACCTTCTTTCATTAATTGTTACATACATACAATTCTCATGATAATCTTTAAGTTGGAATCATCAGTGTTATTTTAAATAAGGTAATATTAATGGTAAGTTAAGCAACTGGTTTAATCTAACAACCATCACTTTCTGGGAAGAGGAATGACAGATGAAATTACACTAACACTAAAAAAAGTCATTATCCTCTAAGAATTGCTCCAAACAAATAAATGGAACAGTTTTGCAAGCAACATAAAGCAATTACTAATTCATATTTCCATTCAATAGATGTTTGACTGTCTCTTAAATCCCACATATTTTGTATTAGATAAACGACCACAGATTTCCCTATCTCCCATCCTTCCAGTGTTCCCCCCACCTTTAGTCTTTCCCAGATACACTCCTCTTTTTTCCTTCAGAAAAGAACATGCCTCTCAAAATATTTAACAGACAAGGTATAACAAGTTAGAATAAGAGTAGGCACATATCAAGGCTGGAGGAGGCAACCCAATAGGAGAAAAAGAGTCCCCCAAAACAAGCAAAAGACAAGCTGTGCAACCATAGCATATGTTCAAAGCACCTATCTCAAACCCACACTGCTCCCTGATTGCTGCTTCAGTCTTTGAGTTCTTATGACCCCTATTACTAGCTGCATAACATAAACACCTGGTATAGAGTCAAGATGTACTTCTTAGCTAGATACTACATCTCTGCCTTTAAGTCAGAAATGTAGATAATGTATGTGAAAGTTAAGTTTCAGGTTTAAAACTATTACATCTATCATCTATTTCTTCCCCTCCCCCCACTCTCTCTCTCTCTCTCTTTTGCCTTTTGTGTTGTTGAGATTGGTTTCACTCTGTATCTCAGAGTAGCTGGGAACTCAGAATATAGCCCACCCTGACTTTGAATTCACAGAGTTCTGCCTGAGTCAGTCTGGATTGTCCTCTTGCAACAGTTGGGATTATAGGTGTAAGGTATAATGCCAGCTTTGACATGATTTTCTTAAAGAGAATCAAGTACAAGTTTTGTTCTATTTAGTTCGAAGTCATATCTAATTTTAATACTTATAGCATTGCTTCCCAGTTATCCATGGGATAGAGTCCCTCAGAGGATGAGTGAAACCACAGTCAGACTTGAATCCCACATATAAGAATTTTTTTCCTATATTTATATACATATTTAGTAAAAGTAGGTCAGGTGATGTAAGTTCTCAATACTAACACTTAACACTAAAATAAAGCAATCATTGTAATATACTTAAAAACTTGCAAAGTGTTACTTATACAGTTTTTCCTTTTTAATCTTCTCTCATACATTATATCCCAATTTCAGATTTTTCCCTTTCCACACTTCCCAGTCCTTCCCCTCACCTCCCTTTTGTCCTAGATCCATTCCTCCTCCATTTCCTTTCAAAGAAAGAGTGGGCCTCCTAGGGATATTAACCAAAGATGACATAACAACTTGCAATGCGTAACTAGGCACAGACTTTCATACCAAGGCTGGATGAAACAACCCAAGAGGTAAAAACATTCCCCAAGAGCAGGCAAAAGAGGAAGAGACAACCTCCATTCTCACTGTTAGAAGAACAACTAGCTGTATACGCAGAAGACCTACCTCAGACCCATGCACAGTCCCTGATTGTCATTTTGGTTTCTATGAACCCCTATAAGCCCTGCTCAGTGGATTGTATGGACTGTGTTCACGTGTACATTCTTGTTGTGTCCTTGATGCCTCTGGCTCTAGTAATCCCTCCCACCTTCTTCAGGGTTTCCCTGGTTCTCCCCAGGTTTGTCTGTTTGTCTGCATCTGTTTCCATCAGTTGCCTCTCTGATGACAATTGGGCTAGGCATTTATCTATGAGTACAGCATAACATCATTAGTAACCATTTCATTATTTTTTTTCCCAGTCGTGTTTAGTTTTCCTGTCTCAGGATTATCCAATCTCTGTTTCCTGGCCATCTAGGCAGTTATCAGGCATAGGATGACCCTTGTGTCATAGGTTTCAAATTGGACCAGTCATTGCTTGGAGACTACCACAAGTTCTATGCTACCATTACACAGTATATCTTGGAGGCAGGACAGATTGTATGTCCAAGGTTTTGTTGCTGGGTTGTTTTCCCAGTGCCACTGCTGGTAGCCTTCCCTGATTATATAAGATGGCTGGCTGATTCAGGCTCCTTATCCCGTTGCTAGGATTCTTCACTAAGGTCACACTCAGATTCCAGGAGTTTCCACTGCAGTAGGTTTCCACATTCCCCATGCTCCCCAACTTCAATCATGTCTCTCAGTTTTTCAACTAATGTTTTCAGATCAGTGCTAGCATAATGAACACAAACATACAATGCATAATGAAAGCCATGGAAAGTGAAGTTGTGGATAAATAATATGCTTTTAGAATATAGTTTCTCTGTAATTCTATGTAACTTTTCTGATACTTCCAGATATGTATTAAGTAATTATGTACTTCAGATATATCTCCCTCTGTCCTCTGCTTTCAGTAAAACAACATTTTCTGCTAGTTTTTTCTGCAATAAATATACAGCCTTCACCATTCAGAATACTTCAGAATTTTGTCTCATTTGTCTCCATCTCCAGGAGTTTTCTCTTACTTGGATTTGCAGATTAATTTTTTTTGCAGAAGTAGGTGGTTTTCCTTATATAATAAATGCATAAGTGGGTATTTATCTTAAGTACCAGATTCTGAATAGAAACAACACAACATCTATATGTATTAAGGCAAATTATTAATTTTCCTGGGTGCAAAGGCAGGATGAGAGACTCTCAGCATCTAGATGAGTGGAGTGATGTTCAAAGAAGAGCAATCATTGTTGCAAGGTTCCATATTATTTGTCCAAGAACTGATGCAATTACTGCTACTTATATAATACTGTCTCTTAAGATTTTAGAAATTGTGCATTTTTTAAATTAGAGCCATTTCAACAAATTCTGTATATATGAAATACCATGCCAGATTTTCTGATACACTAAGAAAATAAACTATAAATCAAAAACAAAACAAAAAAGTAGTAATAGATAATTTCCATATGCTTGATAATTAAAACCAAACTTCTCAACAATCCATATGATATACGGAAGTTTTAAGATAAGTTTAAAATATGTGCAACTAAAAACACATATATAAATATATTAATTTTTTGCTTTTAAATTTAGTATGTAGAAAGTCACAGTAGGTAAGAGGTGGTAAGATCTATTAACTCAGAAACCTATCAAGGAGAACCTGAACAAGATAAATGAAATTACAAAAGACAGGTTGCCTGGATATCCTGAGAGAAAATGAACATACTCACACACACACACACACACACACACACACACACACACACACACACGTCTGAAGGGTAACCAAGTCCCAAAAGCCTTCTGTGGATATACAGTCAACAGTAGCCAGCACTCAGCAATTCGTTTCAATTTGTTTTTATCAGCTAGAAGAGAAGAATAGTGGAGAAGAACAATGTGCATACAGAGAGAGAGAGAGAGAGAGAGAGAGAGAGAGAGAGAAAGAGAGAGAGAGAGAATGATCTGAATCTTCATTTTTGAGGATTCAATTTAGAAGTTTACTTTCGTTAAGGGAAGATTTAAAGGGAGAACAACTTTTTTTTTTTTTTCTGGCACTGTTGTTATTGTTGTAATTTAGAGAAGGACCTGGGAATGTCCTTTTCCCAAGTGCCTCCTTGCTATACCTACCCTTTCTGAACTTTCATAAAACATATGTTCAACACCTGAAGTACTGAGGTAAAACCGATTATCACTGACAACAGACAGGGAAGATAATGAGACCTGTCTACAGAATTCCAGATGCCCTATACCTAAGGCTGAAACTAAAAAGGAAAAGGCACGTTGAATCTTGACCACTTCACTGTTCAGAATTACAGCCAAAAGCGAACAAAAACCTTTCAGAAACAAAATTAAAATCCTAAAAGAGAACTAAATATAAAGGCTAAAGGCTAAAGCTAGAGATTTAAAACTTATATGAGAGACTCTTAGATATGTTGCTTAAACAAATAAATTTTAGGTATTCAAAAATACATGAAAGCAGGATAAATGTATATGAAATTATTATATTAATTAAAGAAATAATTAAATATGGAATATATCATACACACGAGGGAATTGATTTGAGTGGCTCCCTTTTCAAGACACTTGAATAATAAGAACAGGAAAAAGAAAAGAAACATTCATCATACTTTAGAAAAGCTAGATGTTTCCACAGCTTACAGCATACCTTCCTGTGCCAAAGATATTAAAACATAGGGGTAAAGACTTCATTATGACACCATCTCAAATTCTCTACCTTCTGTGAGCTGTGTGGGTGTTCTAGGCAATGAAGTTCACTGTCACCTTCTGTCTTACAAACAGCCTGGATTGTTTAGGGATCGCCACAGGATGCTCCTTGGCCAATAGGCCAATAACTCAATCAAAGCAATCCATTCTCACAACTGGAAACCTTGCCCGGCTACAAAAGATGTCCAGTTCAGACTCAGTGTGGTGTCCTCCATTACTAGGAGTCCACAGTAGGATCACTCTCATGGGTTGCAGGAAGTTTCCACTGTGCTGGGTTTCCACACTGTCCCTCAAATGATCCCTAATTCTAGCTGTCTTTCCTGAAACACTCTTTCCATCCCCCCACCTGATCCCTGGTGCTTACTCCCCACCCACAGTCTACTCTCAAAATTTATTATATTTCCCTTTCCTATGAAAATCCATGCTTCAAAATCTTGACCTTCAATCTCTCCTACCTGCAAAACGTGCTGGGACAGTTGTGGCACAAAACATGAGGGAGTGGCCAACCAATGTTTGGTTTTACTTGAGGTACACATCACAAGAGGAACCCCATGCCCTACACTACTTGGATGGCCAGTAAAAAGACACTGGATAACCCACAGATCAGGGTAGAACCAAACAAGTATGGCAAAAAAAAAATAAAAGTCAATAACAAATTCCTAATAGTTTTCTGCTAAACTCATCTAGTCACCATCACCCTTCCTCCAGCAGCAGATGGGAGCAGATGCATACTTCCACAGTCAGACATTATATGGAGAAAGTATATACTGGAGGTCTCCATAGAGTCCCTACCCTCCAAATTCAGAGAATCCAGTGGAAGAGGGCAATGAAAGATTGTAGGACTCAGAAGGAATGGAGGACACCAAGAGTACTTGGCCCCTGAACCAACTAAGCAGTGTTCACATGGCCTCAAGAGACTAAAGAGGCATGGAAAGTGCCTACATGGGGCTGCACCAGGTCTCTGCATGTATGTAATGTGACTGTTAGCTTGGTGTTACTATGAGAATCCTAACTGTGGAAGCAGGTGTGTCTCTGACTTTTTTGCTTTCCCTTGGGACTCTTTCCCTCCTATTGAGTTACCTTGTGTAGTTTCAGTGTGAGGGCTTTTGCCATGTATCTTGTTTTGTAGAGTTGTTGTCTCTTAGAGGCCTGATCTTTTCTGAAGGGAAGAGGGGTAGAATTGATCTTAGGGAGCCAAGGGAGTAGGGAGGAGTGGAGAAAGTGGAAACTGTGGTCAGGATGTGAGAAGAATTTGTTTTCAAATAAAGAAAAAAATAATTAAAAAGAATGAGAAGTTGAGCAACATTAACAAAACAAACAAAAACAAAATCCTGAACTTATATTTCCCTTCTAATGACCTTTAGTAGTTTCTAAGCTGGGGGTAAATAAAACAATGGATGGAAAAATGGATATACTTCTGCTCAATGAGCTATTGCAGTCCAACTGAACAAACATGCAATGTAGTGTTATGCCTGAAAGAAGTTGTTACTGTAAATGTGCTTCTTGTTACCAATCATGCTGCAGACCCAAAAGATAAAGAGAAGGAAATAAGGACAGTGCAACCAAATGGCTTCTGGGGCCAGCAAGGACTGTTCTGGAGGTTATATAAATATTCATTATTGTGCATTGTGGTAGGTACATACCTAGACACAGTAAAATATTGTTGAATTGTGTATCTTTAAAGAGTGGTTTTCAGATACACCTTGATAAATCTGGCAACTTTTTCCAAAAGGAAGTTGATAAAAGCTTGTTTCTTATAAGTATATAAATAGAAATGAAGGCATAGACTGATATCACTTTATTTTAATTATTATTGCATTTTATAATAATATAAGGTAAATAATATAAATATAAATAATATAAATAATCTGCTCATTTATTGGTGAACAAATTACAGGCCATAGTGTATGTGTGAAAGTCAAAGTTGGTTATCTCATTCTACTGTATGGGTCCTGAGGTTTGAATTCAAGTTTTCAAGCTCGTCAGTGAGGACCTTTATATACTGGGACATCATTCTGGCCTCATACAAGTTTATTTAATATTATTTTAAAAATGTAATTCTTAACCTTCAAAATATGTTGAAATATAAAAACATCCAATTCAGGACTGAGTAGGTAACTTAGGGTAATTGCACTACATGAATGGAGACATCAATTACAGCCCCAGAAACCACATGAAATATGCCAGATGATGTAGCACATGCTTTTACTCCCAGTGCTGGGAAATCAGGGTCTACTTAGTGATCCCCTAGCCAGTGATAGATCTTGTCTCTAAGACCAAACTAAAACAAAAATGGTAGGAACAGTTCCTAAAGAGCAACATCAAGGTTGCCCTTTTGCCTCTGTGCTCACATACAAATACCCACAGATGCCTACATACATATGGACACATATACACATACATATACATACACATACACACACACAGACACACACACACACACACACAGACACACACACAGACACACACACACACTCACACACACACACACAGACACACACACACACACACACACACACACACACACACACACACACACA
>CAJQZJ010032464.1:10804419-10828117 GCA_907164525.1 Lophiomys imhausi
ACACACACACACACACACACACACACACACACACACACACACACAAAAGAAGTAAAAAAGAAAGTACCTCTAATGTTTTCTAATTCCACAGAGTACTTTAAATTATTTTTAAAAGTACACCCCAAAGCTGTTAATAATTATACACCATTATTGTTTTACAATTGAAAAAATACTATAAGGTTCTGGAAAAACATTTCAGCAATTTATAAGTCCAAGGTTCTTACTGTGACCTGCAGCTCTCATCATTTAAAACAAATTGACTTCTTCAGGGTCCAGGTCTTGCACATTAGTTTGTAAACAAAAAAATTCTTGGGAAACCCATTAGTTGGGTGTGTCATAGAAATTTGTTTAATTGAATCCATATACTCATCTGCACTAAAGTGGAAATGTCAAATAATGAGTTAGACATCAATTTACTTTTTTCTATAACAATAAAAATTATTATATAAATTATAATAATTATTTATATAATTAATTATACTATAAATCAAATTATAATAGCTTTTATAATAAATTAAAATTTCATCCTAGCATCCAATAATCTTCCTCTTGCAGTTTGGAAGATGAAAAGTTGGAATGAAATGGAAAGAGGAAAATACCAGAATTAGAAGTGGCTTAGATCACAATATATTTGGAGAACATCAGAGCTTGAGCATACTAAAACTGTAGTGGCTGAGATTTCGAAGAACCTAGATACAACTTCGCATAAGTAGGAGTGGAGACAGATATAGCAAAACAGTAACAGTTTAAAAATATGCATTGTACATGCAAAAAATTCCAAAATTATGAGAACTTCAACAGGTTGCGCATTTCAGTATAAAGCAAAGTCAGTTAGTGAATTGTATTAACTAAAGTAGAATCAATCAGATAACTGTTGAAATTTATTCTCACACAGTATGTTTGCTCTATACTGAAGGAACTCAGCTCATAAATTTTCTATGTAAGTTCTTTTCAATACTGTATTATGTTAGTATCACATTTAAAGTAAAGGGGAAAATGTCAATGTCTTCACAAAACCTAGGGAATCAGCTTAAGTTGGTTTAAAGTGGGGTATTTGGTCTTAGTAATTTTTAACTCTTTCAGTTAAAGCATGTTTGATGGTATAGTCACAAAACACTGAAGACAGAACAGATAAAATTTTAATTTACACCCTCATAGGATTTACTTGGCATGTTGTATTTATTCTTGTGAAATTTACATGTGTTTGAAGGTGTGTGGTTGACAGATTCAGCCTGTAAAGACACCAAGATTTTAGCCAAGTTATCTTGCTTGAGTACAAGCAAATTTTAAGTAGCAAGCCTGGAGGACAACTCAAGGCTGACCTACACATTTTCAGTTTTAGTCCCTATCTCCTGAAGTTATAGGACTACAATCTGGGTCCTAGAAGCCCTAACAACTGAAGCTGGACCATCAGTTCCTCAATTAAAAGACAATTTATAGTCTGAAATGAAGAAAGGATATTTGCCCAGTGTGTTCAGAAACAAAGAAGTGTAATGACACCCCCCCCCCGCCACGAGTCCATATTCCTCCTCCTGCCATGAATCTGAAGTTTAAATACAGAGAAGGCAAGACAGCCATCAGTAAGCAGACTTAGATACAGTGTGCATCAGTCTCTCATGGGCTCATCATTGCCACCCTGCAAGATGGGCTGATGAGTTATGAAAACTTTTTGAAATCCTTTACCTGGTAGACAAAGTCATTCTATGGTTGTCAACAGAACTTCTGTTAGCTTGAGGTTCCTGAAAAAGAAAATACAGTTTCTTAGGGGCTACAGTTTCACTAGTCTGATAACCAAAGGCAAGATTTTGTGTTTCATTATAATATCATTTCTGCCAAAAGTATTACATTGCTGTCCAGTCTATAAACTGTGCCTTGATTTGAATTTCTTATTGGCCAACTCACAAATATAGTTACAGTGGTGAAAATGATTTACACCAAGAAAGCTGTTATCTATAAGATAAAAAAATAAATAAATATGATCAGTAGAATGCCCTGTACTATTATGCCAATTAATAGCAAGGCAAATTTTAAAAGTCAAATAATAATGATCGAGGAGAAAATGGGGTTGGGTGGCCAATTTTTTTTTTTAATGCTGCCGTAAATTATCATTTGGCTTTTTTTATGCTTAGATGGGATCACCTGACAGAATGAGAGGCTGAATGTGGGGGAAAAAATAAAGAGAAAGAAATTGGTTTTCTTCCTAAAGGTCAACTGAAAGATATGGAAATTTCCATTTTTATGCCATCTGGGTATAGATGGTGTCACTCCATAGTCAGGTCTAGAGCCCTGTTAATGGCCCTGATGATAGAGTCTTCCCTAAGGGAGCGAGACTTAAAGAGGAAAATGTCAATGCCCCATTCAGAGAGTACTAATTTGCTGGGAGATCTGATAGCATTTTAAGTGTTCAGCCTAAGATGACCTGCTGTGCACACTGTTAAAAATAGAAATAATAAAAAAGACAACTCAATATGCATCAAAAAGGAGGAGTACAAAAAAATCAAGTAATAAAAACTCATAAAATGCATAACCTACCAAATTATATCTAGTTTATATAAGAATTGCAAAAAAATATTAAGTATGTCAGTAAACTGATATAGCACTTCTGTGAAAGCTGTATTTTTCACGCTTCTCTACTGGCTATTCTGGCTGTATTCTCTTTATTGTAAGTTTCTGTTATTGCAATCATTTTCCTCGAATCAAACACAAATATCTTGGGAGGCAATTGGGACTGTTTCTACTTCAAATTCACTTTCTACTGACCTGTGAAGTTACTAAAAGCAGAGAAAGTTGGGTAAGGAGAAGGTTCTATTTCAGATCCTTTATTTTATCACATTATTTTAATGGATAATCTTCAAATGTGATGTATGAAGATTTGGTAATACTTTTGAGGAGGTATTAACTAGTGAAAAAGTTGAGATGAAGAGAGAGAGGAACTTCAACTGTGATCAATCTATTCTTTGTAATCATCCACAAAAATTCCATGATATTCAAGTGTAGCTAGTTTTGAAACAAAATTCTGTGTGTGTGGTTAGAAAATATTTATGTTGAAGTATCACCATGTATGCTTTCTTTCTGGGCTATGTAGGGTAAGATTGAGTGTGAGAATAGCAAGTGTGAAAATGTTATAGAAAATGAATAGTTAAAAAGTCAGGATATGGAAATCAAATTGATAAGAAGGAAGAGTAATCTAATGGAGCAATGTTTTTAAATGATAAATAAAAATTTCAAGGACAATGGATAAATATAAATTAGTATTTCTCAGTGGAATGATCATAACTGCCCAGTCTTTCCCCTGGACATTTGTCACTATTTTGAGTCCGGATCTTGATTTCCATAATGCAGAGGTGAGAATAGCATTTGACAGAGAGCAGATGCATCTAAATGCCATGTGATTCACAGGAGAGTTCCCTGAGACAAAACCATCCAAAATACCTACAGTACAAGGTTGAGGAATTTAATGTGAACAAAGTCAGCGTAAAGCACAGTGCTAAAATAGCTGTTTTTGAATGGTTAACACGGAAAAGTTCTATGATAATATAAAGTTACTACCAACTGAATTCCTTTTATATTCTAAAGCATATGTTCCACATGTTTCTAGATGAACAACTGTTGGAAAAAGGGAAAAGTCAGACTATGATTTTTCTTAAATTATATTTTCATTGCTATTCAGTAAACTCTACTCTGAGAAATTTTTGCTAAATCATCTAAGTACATATCATGAAGCTACCTGACAGTAACAGAAATTTGTATGCATTTTCTTTTTATAACTTATTTGGGGGATTTGTTGGACTCCTAACAAAGAGCATGAGGAGGTTCTCTTAGGCTTGATTGTATTTGAGACCTGTTTCCTCATACTGGGTTGCCTTGTCCAGCCTTAATATGAAGGCTTATGCCAAGTTTTGTTTTTGTATACTGTTAGGCTGAGCTCAGTTGATATCAGTGGGATGCCTGCTCTTTTCTAAAGGGAAAGAGAGGAACAATGGTATGAGAGAGAAAGGAGTCAGGAGGGCGGGTTGTGAGGAGGGGAGGAGGGAACGGAGTGGGAGGGTTCAGTTGGAATGTATTTTATGAGAAATATACAAATAAAATGATTCATTAACTTATTTACTTTGAGACATATTCACACAAGCCTTGTTGAAATAGACTTTCCTCTGTAGCTAAGGATGTCTTTGAAACTCTATTCTCCTGATTTCTCCCTGCATAGTGCTAGAATTACAGGCTTTTAACTAAATTTCTGTCATCTCCTGCTGAAGTATCAAAGCCTGGGTTGTTGAATGGCATGCCAGCACTGTAGCAAGTGAGCCACATTCTTAGTACTTTCCTTAAAATTAAAGAGCATTTATTTTGCCATATTTAATTATATGTATGAAGAATATATACTTCAGTGAGTCAGTCTTCTGAAATAGCAATATACTCTTTTTTTTTAAATTTATTTATTGCTTCAGGTTACACCTCCATCATAGTGTCCTCTTTCCACCCTTCCTGTCCAGCCCTCCCACCCTCTGCCCCCTAACCCTTCCATCCCATTCTTCTGGAGTGGAGTGTCCCTACATAACAGTCCCCTTCCCCATTTCAGCAGTCATATGAGGGTCAAGAGCCTCCTCATATACTGGGGACCCATAAGGCAGCACCACTAGGGCAAAGTGTCTCATTGACAGGAAGAAAAAGTCTATGTTCCTGTTCCCTTTGGTGTGTTGGTTGTGGTATAAATATCCTGTACTGTATACTTAAACTCTGACTATAAGTGAATAGATGTCATGTGCATCCTTCTGAGTCTGGGTTAGCTCACTCAGAATGAGCATTTCTAGTTCCACCCATTTGGCTGCAAATTGCATAAGTTCCTTGTTTCTGATAGCTGAGTAGTATTCATTGACACAGGTGACAACTTCCTGAACAGAACACCAATAGCTCAGGACCTAAGACCAACAATCAATAAATGGGACATCATGAAACTGAAAAGTTTCTGTAAGGCAAAAAGACACTGTCATTCGAACAAAATGGCAGCCTACAGATTGGGAAAAAAATATTCACCAACCCCACATCTGACAAAGGGCTAATATCCAAAATTTACAAAGAACTCAAGAAATTAAATGCCAAGAAACCAAATAATCCAATTAAAAATTGGGGGAAAGAGCTAAACAGAGAATTCACAAAGGAGAAATCCCTAATGGCTGAGAGACACTTGAAGAAATGCTCAACATCATTAATCATCAGAGAAATGCAACTCAAGACGACTCTAAGATTCCATCTCACACCTGCCAGAATGGCTAAGATCAAAAGCTCAAATGACAGCAAATACTGGCGAGGGTGTGGAGAAAGGGGAACCCTCCTCCATTTCTGATGGGAGTGCAGGCTTGTGCAACCTCTATGGAGGTCAGCATGGCGATATCTGAGAAAACTTGGAATAGCTCTGCCTCAGGACCCAGCCATACCACTTCTAGGTATACATCCAAATGACTCCTCACTGAAACACAAGGAAGTTTCCTCATCTATGTTCATAGAAGCCTTATTTGTAATAGCTAGAAACTGGAAACAACCCAGATGTCCCTCAACTGAAGAATGGATAAAAAACTATGGTACATCTACACAATGGAATAGTACTCAGCAATATACTCTTACCACTGAGCTGTCACTCAGATCATTATTATGGTGTTTAAAAAAGTGTAAAAAAGAGCTACTGCAAAGAAGCTGTATCTGCTGAAATAGATTGATTCATTAGAACTGCCATGATGAGGAGAAGTTGGAATGTTGCAGAATCAGAGGCTAATTACACGGCTTGGGCTAGCATTAGGCCACCTCAACTAACATCCTGAAGCAGAGAGATTAAAAATAAATAAACAAATAAACAAAAACCAAAAAACCTTGGAATCTGCTAATTTTACAGACCATCACTTTTCACCACCCAAATGCAACAAATGTCATCAAATGGCATCTGAGTCCAAGAAAAGCATTTCCCATCTTCTATTCTCATCTGTCATGTAGCAACCAGTGTATTTAAAACTTGCTTTGATGTATGACTTCCTTTGTTCTGTAAAACTATAAAATTTTATGAAACTGCCTCCACATTGGAACTTGGGATAGGAGATAACCTACACCTATATTCTTTGGCCATGTTCACACAAAAATGATTTCATAATAGACTGTAATATCCCTTTTGTAGTGAGAGCTATGTTTCTTTTTCTTTACTTTATTCATTGTTTCAATTTAAAATTTTTTTTATCTTTTGTGTCAACAACATCATGTTTCTGAATTGCGTTTATTTCTTACTCAGTTACTCTCAAAGGAAAATAGGTTACTTGTCACAACCTTCTATAAGAAAATCTGTGCCCACTTCTCTATAATTGCTAACATTTAGGGTCATCATATATTTTCTCTGACCTTCTGTGTATAGATATCCTTGTTTTTATTCCTGATATTCCATCTGCTGTGACTATAAGTGCCAAAATAGAATTTTGAAGAAAAATGAGCAAGAAAAATAAACATTCTAGACAAAAAAGGCTCAATATTGCATTGGCATTTATAAGTGGATAAGTAACTCAATGCTGTGCATCTATACTAAAAATTCTTAACATGCTGTGGTAGATAAAAAGCTAATCAGGAAATACACTTTTATTGACCTGATTCAGGTCACAATACAATGAAAAGTCTCAAATGCTTAATCTCTATTATTCATCTTTGAAATATGTAGTATAGTTTTCTTTGTTAGTAGTTGGAAAGAAAATGCTTAAGATAATTCCTTGTGGTACAAGGTCTCTCACTCTCTGCACATTGTCTGGCTGTGGGTTTCTGTATTTGTTGCAGGAGCTTCTGTGGTCATGGTTTAAAAGGCATTGTTCTATGAGTACAGCAGAATTTCATTGTAAATCATTGTATAGCCATTTCTTTAGCAGAACAGTAGTATTTGGTTTTCCCTTAGGTCCCTGGCCAATGTGACCTCATTTTCTTCATCACTAAAGCATTGTCAAGGAAGAATGTCCTTTCACCAAGTAGGCCTTCAATTCAATCTGATCTTAGATGGTTAGTCCCACAAGCATTGTGCTGCTATTGCACGAAGTGTAATTTACGGGTAGGCCGTTACTATAGATTGAAGAGTTTGTAGTTTGAGTTTACCTTTCACATAGGGTTTAAAGCTCAAGGTAGGTTTTAGCTTGGCTATTCCATGTTCAGTGAGTTGAGTGCATGTTGTGTTAAGCAACAGGACCATACTGTTAGTTTGCAGAGATCCACCAGCAGCCTTGGCATTAGCCTGGGTTGTTTGGGGGTTCCCATGAGTCCCTTTGTCCAATAACTGGATTAGAAGTAACTCTTTCCCAGCAGAAAGATTCTTTTGGTGATCAGTTGAGGCTCAATCTCACCTGTCATTTGGCAATTTAATTTAGATTGAATTTATATATGTACATATTTTAGGAAGGTTACACTATTATATTAGGTTTCCTTATGACCCCTCAAATGAACCACAGTTTTGGCTATCAAACTCTGGGTTTCCTCCTTGTTGTCTCTTGTCTTCTCTCTGCCCATTTGCTTCTCCCATTCCTGTCCAACTCCATGGATCCATAGCTATCTATTCTATTTCTGCTTCTTAGAGCCATCTATGTAGCCCCCCAAGCCCATTACTCTATACCTAACTCCCGGGATTATACATATTTTAGGTTCCATGTCAAACTTAACAGATAATATAAGTGAATGCATACCATATGTGTCTTTCTGGTTCTGATTTACTTCCCTGAGGATACAGGTTCAGAGATGAGTCAGTGTTTAAAAATACTTACTGCTCTTCTAGAAGACCCAGGTTCCATTCCCAAGGAGGCACCCAACACTTTGTTAAATCAAGTTTAAGAGAATCCCACAACCTCTTCTGGCCTCCACAGTTATCAGTTAAGCACTTGCTTAGATATATATGAAGGCAAAAGGTTCATACACATTTTTAACCCTGAATACAGTTAGACATAAAAATTGCTGTACTATAGGCACAAACTATTTTAAGTGGCATGATTCTCCCAGATTTACATCACAGGAAAGTCCAGAATAGGGAAGATAGGCTACTTTAGCAAATTGTGAGAGACTTTGTAAAACTGCATAGCTGTTACTGGGAAGAAGTGTTACATTCTCATGTGAAAAACCAGGTGAAAGCCGAATACCATAGGATAGAATGCTATCCAAGGAGTACAGATTTCTAAAGGTATGTATGTGGTGGTGATTGGGGAGGATATAATCAATGGTTTTGTTTGAAATTGAATATTTCTGAGCTATGATTAGATGCAATGATATCATGAAGTCTAAATTGAAAGATAAAACTGTAGATAGGATGATGAATTAACAAATGATTGTATACATGAAGAGATATGAATGTCCTAACTGTATCAATACAGTTACGAAAGGAAAGAACAGGTACTGCCAGCTTTCCTGTAGAATATCTGTCAGTATTTGTGGCTTGTGATGAGTATTACAAGGACTCCAATGTTTGTATTTCCTGGCCTATCGAAATTTTATTGTTCTCTGACAATTTCCATTTTCACTTTCTTTAGGAATACTTCATTGCAACTACAATCTGATCTTGCTAACCAAATTCCATGCAAACTCTCCTGAGAATATAGCATCACTCAAATTTTGCAACACAATAATTTGAAAAAATATCAGGGGATCTGTCTGTTCCAACTTTATGGACATCTAAGTCTTATCCTATCAATACCTGGGTTACTCTGAAAATACAAATAAATTTGATTTAATTATACATGGGGTACATGAAAATACAATATTAAAGATGTTACCTATAAAAATAAACTCCAGTTAGTACTACAAAAGTTGAATCATCTCCAAAATCATACATAAAATGCCTACTCAATGACTGCTTTCTTCCTAACCAACAGTAGATTTTGGATTCTCAGACAAATATTTTATATAAAAACTTATTTTGTTTGCTTCAGGCTTAGTAATTTTACTGCATAGCCTTATTAATTTATATTATTCTAAGTACTTGGAAATAAGAGCTAAACAATTTTATAACCAATGACATTTAAAACAAAGGTAAGCAAAAATGTTCTATTTTTAATGTAACAATTAAAACACAAGGATGTGAAATGATGAAAGTATACTGACAGAAATGAATACAGTCTAAAAAGACACTTCTGTCCCCTACTTTGGTTAGCAGGCTATTGAAATAATGAAGCATAAGATATTGGAATTCAGTAATCTCATGTATGAGAAGTCTAAAGCCTACACCAACAGAGGAGGAGCTTGTCTCCAGGAAAGAAATTCTTAACCTTTCAAATTCTCTTATAGAAAAAAGGAGACAATGATGATTCAATTGGGGGTGGGGCTTACCTTGACTAAGAGGGTTAACTGCACCTGTGTAGCACTGGCCCATTACTTAAACCTACTCCTTATCCCAGGACACTCATGACAGGTTGTGAGCAGGCCACTGACTCTTTTTGTCTCATTATCTATTGTTGTTTCTTTGAATAAATCTTGTTTAACTGCTTTTCGTTATTATTTTTCTGCTTTAATATACTTCTTAGCTGTAGGTAACAGATACTGGATTACTAAGACTATCAAAGCATTAGGTCTGACTCTAAAGTTTTGGTAAAATGTTACAAAGAATAAAATATGGCCCATGAGTATTTGTGTGTTATCCTGAAGCTCTTCATGCTACTGGTAAAAAACATATAAAATATCTCCAAGATAATAAAAATTCTCCCTTGCCAAATTATAATGCTGAAACATATAATGCTCTAAAATAACCATCAATAAATCAATAAAAAGATGAGCATTCCAATAAAAATGGGAGAGTTCTACATACATCATAGAATCATGAAAACTATAACCACAGGAAATTACCAATTTTTCTCCTACTAATCGAACAAATAAATGCACACACCACACACACACTCAGTAAAATATTTCATCGAGAAATTATATTCTCATACACTGTTGAATAAAAGTTGATAATAGGATTTTAGGGGCAATTTGGCAATAGGTATTGAAATTATAAAGCACTCAACTCTGTAATATATTTATGCTAGAGGAACTAACTATCCCTCAAGTCAGAGTCAGAATGTTTACTTCAGAATTCTTTGCAATTGGCCAACATTCTTACCCCCATTGTGAGCTTACCTTTCAGCTTCCACTTGATCTTATTGAGAAGTAGTTAGGAGATTAGTAGTTAGGGGATCACTCACCCTTTTGAGTGTCTAGTTAGGAGTCCCAGATTAAATATAGAAGATTTGAATGCGGGTGCTACCATCCAATGAACTACTATGAGTATGTTAAAAAAGATGAGAGAAAGACTGCCAGGATATAACATTCTGTCACTTTGCTTCTAGGCTGTCATAACGTGTACAGTTCTGCTATGATTAACCCTCCTTAACTTGATGAATAGAAAACTGTTGATATCATGGGCTAAATTTAATCTATTGGTAACTTAAACAAATTATCCAAGACATATTTGGCAGAAAAATGAAAGTATCATCGACATAGTGAGTAGACATTACTTACAGTCATGAAGCTATTGCTGCAAGTAATATAAAAATAACCTCCATGTAATTTCTGGGTAATTATAGAAACAAGCCCTAAATTTCTGTACCAATTCTGTGTTGGTCTGAGAAATGAAATAATAGATTTATATGCTTTTATATAAACAGAATGCTTATTAGATATATTCATGAAAATACAGAAACAGAAAATAGGTTCCAACTGGAGAATTGGTATTGGATGAAACAAAGAAGAGCTTCAGTATTCGTGGTTTAAGCTCACGCCCATTTTAATTCTGTGTCCTGTGCCTGACTTTCTTATTCTAAACACATGTTACATCATGATGTGTATAAAAACATAAAAGAATAATAACCACTCGCTCTTTGATTTACTTGCAAATGCAATTGCTATAATAAAATGGTCTGCAATTGTCATTGAATTCTCAAAGACTCTCTCAGATGTTTTAAAAACATTACTCTGCATTGTCTTCAAACCCTATGAATGCATTGAATTACATCTGTATCTGAAAATTCTGCTCAAGATTTTTCTCTTATTTGTTTTAAAATTCCCAGTTGTAGCACAAGTCTTCATATCTGGTACATAAAATTCCCAATACATACTTTCTTTGTTGAAAAATAGACACAGGAGTTCCCTTCCCATGCAAAAGAAAAAGGATGAATGTGAGTCAGTTTACTTTAGGACAAAAAGTACACCATTGAGAAAGTCAGAAATCATGCATAATGTAAGCAATGATTTAGGGAACAAGAGAGTTTTGGAATTTCAAACAATAATTATAGCAAATAGTATAATATGCAAACACATGTAAGATCAAAATATATCAAATTCCCTATCCATTTATTTTCTTAGAATTCTTAAATTTCTAAGGAAAAAATGGGGATCATTAATGCTCAATTCAATAACAATTTTCTTGCATTGTTATCTGGGATTTTATTGCACTAGTAATTTTGTAAATGAAATTACTATGACATAAATTCAAAATATGTCTTTTTAAGTATGGATGCAAGGTCATAGATGAGATATAATAAGTGACATTTTAGTGGCTTTTTTCAAAATCCATGCCCTCTTGAAACTGAGGAAAATTTAATGAAATTGGTTCAAATCTTTGAATTTAGTAAGGTAAAATTGGTTGAACTTAGATGTAATATCACAAAGAAGCAATAAGGTTGTTTAGAAATAAGGGCTCAATTAGGGTTGTTGAACAGAAAAAAAAATATCCTTCGTTCTTTCCTGGTCTTAGTGCAGAGATGGCAGAAAAAACTGATTCCTTGCCTGGTTTCTTATCTTTCTTCCCCTAAATGAGCACACCTGCTTAGAGGTTATTTGTGAGTGTGACTGACACACCATTATAAATATTGATCACTTTTGGTGAACAGCTTTGAAATTGGATCTTTAGATTTTCATTGTAAAATGGATTATATGTATTTGCCAATACTAGCCCTTCTATGAAATGATTTCATGGTATCCACCCTTGAGTGGGTAATGTTGTAGCCTTAGAGTTCATTCAGGAAGACTTCTTTCATCTTTGGAATTCACCTTCCACTTCCATGGCAGCAGCAGAAAAGTAAACATCAGCTTTCTCATGGCTTTTTTTTTTCTTAGTTTAAGTAATTGAATACTTTGTTCCTGAGCAGAGATATAAAATTATAATTTGCTCCAGAGTATAGAATGTTATATACCATTGTCTCTTTTATTAAGAGATAATCAAATTGCAAAAGTGGTGGTTGGGTTCCAAACCCAATCAAGTACCTATTGGGAATTGACATTTTTAAAATGTTTATTTATTACTTCAAGCTACTTCTCTATCATAGTGTCCTCTTTCCACCCCTCCCAGTTCCACCCTCCCACCCTCTTCCTCACTCTCACCCATCCCACTCCTCTGATGTGGAGTGTCCCTACGTATCAGCCCCTCTCAGTTCAACAGTCATATGAGGGGTAAGATCATCCTCTTGCACTGGGGGGCCTACATGGTAGCACCCCTAGGGCAAATTGTCCCATTAATAGGTACCAAAGTCTATGTTCCTGATCCTTTTGGTGCATTAGTTGTAAGGTAGTAATCCTATACTATATGGTTAAAATCTTATTATAAGTGAATAGATGCATGTACAATAGTTATCCTGTACTATATAGCTAAAATCCAATTATAAGTGAATAGATGCCATGTGCATCTTTCTGAGTCTAGGTTAGCTCACTATTGATGAGCTCTTCTAGTTCCATCCATTTGCCTGTAAATTGCATGATTTCCTTATTTCTGATAGCTGAGTAGTATTCCATTGTGTAAATGTACCACACTTTTTTTTTTTTTATCCATTCATCAGTTGAAGGACACCTGGGTTGTTAACAGTTTCTAGCTCTTACAAATAAGGTTGCTATGAACATTGGTGAGAATATGTCCTTGTGGTTTGGTGAGGAATCGTTTGGGTGGATACCCAGAAGTGGTATGGCTGAGTTTTGAGGTGGGGTGGGGCTATTAAACGTTTTTGAAGATATCGCCAGACAGATTTTTTTTTTTTTTTTTTTAGTGGTTTTACAAGTTTGCATTCCCACCAGCAATGGAGGAATGTTACCCTTTCTTCATAACCTCTCCAACATCTGCTGTCACTTGAGTTTTTGATTGTAGCCATTCTGGCAGGTGTGAGATGGAATCTCAGAGTCTTTTTGAGTTGCATTTCTCTGATAATTAAAGTTGTTGAGCATTTCTTCAAATTTGTCACTGCCATTAGAGATTCCTCTTGGATTCTCCAGGCATTGACAATGTTTGTGTGAGGGAGAGTGTGTTTTATTTAAAGGCATAACCTCTTGGAATTTACCATATTCCAGCAGAAGCACATACATCCAAACATATATGGATACATAACCTGTACCTGGAAGGTTTAAAAATAATTACAAAAAACGATGACCCAAGACTGTAGGTAGGGAAGTGCAGTTGAATCTGGAATGTATTGGAAAAGGAGTGAATATAAGGGAAACACATTGTAAGTAATTTGAAAAGGACAAATTTGAAAAGGAGTAAGCATAATGAAATTACATTGTAAGAAATTTGCAAAGATCAAAAAAAAAAAGGTTAAAAAAAAACCCAAAAGTGAAAAATAACAAAGTTAATTTACTTGTGCCTATAAATCATTTGGCTAGGAATCTTCACTCCTGGGACAGCTGATTTACCTAAGGGAATGTTAAATACAAGGGAGGTATAATTATTCCATTACTCAGAAAATTATACCTTTTCATGTTCTTCCTTTCTATGTTTTCCTTTCAGATGCTTGTTAAAGCCTGGGCATGCTTGATGTTCTTGGCTTTCCCTATTTTTCCAATGCCCTATCCCCATTTCACCACGTGGCTCTTTGCCAACTTCCGTGGATAATTTATTGAATCTTGACTCAAATGTGATTGATTTATCTCTTCCTCTTCTCCCTTAACCTGGAAAATGCTAAAATTTATATCTTCCTTTCTCTTTTGCTTTTTGTTTTCATCTTCTAATAAAATTGTCTTTGATCTTCCTGTCTTCAGGTCTGACCATTTGTATTTACTAATAAATTGATGTTGCTCTTCTGCGTTAAGACTATTTTGATGGGGTTGATGTTATGCATTCTAAAAATTAATTAACCTTTTCCCAGAAGTTTGTTTGCTGTACATCAAGTAATGCTTTGTTTCCTTGCTTGGCTCTGATTGGTTAAATAAATGCTGAGGCTTGAGATTGGGCCAAGAAAGAGGTAGGTGGGACTAAGGTGCTTGGACTTCAGAAGCAGAGAGGTTGATGGGTAGAAGAAGCTTCCAGAAGAATAGAGAAGAATCCAGAGAGCAGGAAGGAGAATACACGCCATGGGGTAAATGAGAAAAGATCATGTCACATGGCTTGTTACATCAACATAGCATGGTGAATAAAAGCCAAGGGGATGTATATATAATACATGGGGCTTTATTCAGGAATAGAATTATAAGGTAGCTTAGATGGGCTAAGATTGTACAATCCAGGACAAGGCTTATTAAAATCCATCAGGTCTCTGTGTGTTTATTTATAATGGTGGGTTAAATATTAACACCACCAACCATAAATATGACATAAAAACTGGTAAATAATTTAATTAATTATTTCAGAAAATAGCACCTCACATTAGGTGCCACCTGAAACTGCAATCTTGTTAGTAATGATATTTATTAGTAACATTAAACTATATTAGGCCAGCTGAAGTGCCAGGGATCTGGAGGGGCAGCCACCAGGGCTTGGTAGGACGCTGGTAGGTCTGGGTTGCCTTAAATGGTGGCCCTTTTTTCAGTAATTAAATACCCTAAGACCTTTTCATGTATCAACACTTAGTTTTTAGCTGGGCAGACTCTCAGATAGCTCACTTAAATTAACCCCAGACCACCTATTCCAGCCAAGCATGTGGTTTATTATACCTTCTTGGGTCATGGAGCTCACACATGCTCTAGCAACCTGGCAGAGATTTTTCTCTATGTGAGACCCAGGGTACTTTTTTCTGCAGACCCAAGAAGTCCCATCTTCCTATACTCTTTCTGTCCAGCTAATTGGCCATCAGTGACTTTATTAACCAATCAGAGAATGTCTCAGAAAGGGTGGTAACCAGATCTCTAGCACTGAAATCACTCCCAAGGACCAATGCATTAGACCCTTCTCCACACTATTTCTCTTATAGTTTTGGTTGTGAGCCTATATTTTAACTTCTAACCCATGTATCCAGCCTTAATAATGAGGAATATGGAGGCTGAACCAGTCTTGTCCAGTAATCAGGCAAGACTTGCAGTGGAGGAATTTGGAGATCAACTCTGAAAAACTTTTGGCCTACAATTTGTCCCTTCTGCAAGATGTGCTGGGGTAAAGGGGATGCAGAATAGTTGGAAGTGGTTAACTAATGACTGATCCTTCTTGAGACCCTTGCTGTGAGAGGAAGCTCATCCCTGACACTATTGGAGGGCCAGACACCAGAGGCCGAATATGTCAGAAACCCATACTCGTAGACAGGAGCCTAGCATAAACATCATCAAAGAGGCTTTACCCAGAAACTAATGAAAACAGATCCAGAGACCCACAACGAGACATTAAGTGGTACTCTGGCAATACTGCCAAAGAGGGGGAAGGATAGTAGGAGCCAGAGGAGTCAAAGGGGCCTGAAGGAAATCCACAGAATCAGCCAACCTGGGCTCATAGATTCTCACAAAAACTGAAACACTAATCAGGAAGCCTTCAGTTGCCTGATCTAGGCTCTCTGCATATGCATTATGGTTGTGTGTCTTGGTCTTCTTGTGGGACTCCTAACAGTAGGGTCAGAGGGCTCTCCTTGACCCTTTTGCCTGTCTGGGGGACCCTTATCCTCCTACTGGCTTGCCTTGCCCAGATTTAATGAGGGGAGGTACCTAGTCTTATTGCAACTTGATATACCATGTTTGGTTGATATTGTTGGGAGGCCTTCCTTTTTCCGAAGGGAAATGGAGGAAAAGTGGAAGAGAGTGGGGTGTGGCATGGAGAGGCTGGGAGGAAAGGAGGGAGGGGAAGCTGCAGTTAGGATGCAATATGTGAGAGTATAGTAAATTTTAAGAAATTAAAGACTATTTTTCCTACTCTCAGCCATTCCTCATTTGCCTGTTTTTGTCTATAGTTGAGGCTTTGCCAAATTTTCCCTTTTCATATTACTATGTCTATTGATGTCATCCTTGTGTGGGTCATCATTAGGCAGTCATGATGGTGAGATTTCATGGGCTTAGCTTTTCTAATATTTCTAGAACAAACTTTCACAGCTAAATTACTGTTTCTCAGGATCTTACATTCTTTCTGATCTCACTTATCCTTGAGCCTTAAATGAAATAGTTGTGCCATAGATGTCAGTTTGGACTAGGCTTCTTAATTCCACATTTAGTTTAGTTGTGGTTTTCTATAAATGTCTCAATTTGTTACCAAAGGAAGTTTCCTTGATGAATGGTGAGAAATGCACTTTTTGTAGTTAGAAGAGTAAATATTTAGGGATTTACTGGTTTACTAAAGTGTCAGTTTTATGTTCTTGTCAAAGATTCACAACTCCACTAGCCCTGGGCTCTTGATTAGGTTTCCAGTAACAGACATGATTTACCTCTTGTTGAGTGGTTCCTAATTACACTTAGAGATCTGATGTTTGATTCCAAGGTGTTAATGCCACCACTGTACCTTTAGGCTTATTGTTGGATTCCCTAATTTGGAAACTTGCTCCATGTCTTCTGGTACTGTGTAAGCTAGATCGTACAGAGGAGACTGATAGTTCATATCTACCTTTGTTCTTAGAGGTCCAGAGGCTGAAATGCATGGTTTCTTCAGCAAAAGGGTCTTACCTTTCACTGGTGGGCAACCATGAAGGATAAGAGTAATCACCTATAATGTTTGTGGTTTCTAATAGACAGCCCCAACCAACAACTCAGAAGAGAGATTCTAATGCTCTGTATTTAGGATTTTGTAAGTCTGTTGGTCTTGAAGTGAGTATTATCAGCACAATTGGAAAAATCACTTAAATTATGGATGGTTATTCAGACCTACATGTATTACAAATACTTTTAGACTTCTTGTTATTCCTTGTGACTTTTTTTTCAGGCATCCCCTTAAGCCTTAGCTTAGTCTCTCTGGGTCTGTGGATTGTAGCACGATCAACCTTTACTTTACAGCTAGTATCCATGTATAAGTGAATACGTAACATGGTTATCTTTCTGAGTCTGACTTTCCTCAATCTGGATGGCCTTTTTTTTTCTAGTTCCATTCGTCAGTAAATTTCATGATTTAATTTTTTTAACAGCTGAGTAATAGCCCATTGTGCAAATATACCAGATTTTTTTTTAAAGTCAATTCTTTGATTGAGGGACATCTAGTTTGTTTCCAGTTTCTCCCTATTATGAATAAAGCTGTAACAAACATACTTAAGCAACTGCCCATTGTGTAACTATACCACATTTTATAATCAGTTCTTAGGTCAGGGTACATGTAGCTTTCTCCATTCTCATTATTATGAATAAAGCTGCTATAAACATATTTGGGCAACTGTCCTTTTATTAGGTTGGAGTGTCCTTTGGGTATAAACCTAGAAGTAGTAAGGCTGAGTCTTGAGGATATTCCCCATTTTCTTTTCTGTGTTTGTTGTTTTGAGATCTTTGATCTACTTTGACTTGAGTTTTGTGTAGAGCGGTAGATATGGATCTATTTGCATCAATGTGCATACTGACATCCAATTAGGCCAGCACCATTTGTTGAAAATGTTTTATTTTTTTTCATTGTGTATTTCTGGCTTCTTTATCAAAATTGGCATATTCCTAGATGTGTGGTCTTATGTCTGGGTCTTTGATTGAATTTTCTTTTTCTTTTTTTTTGTGCCAATACCATTGAGTTTTTATTACTCTGTAATATACCTTGAGATCATTGATGGCGGTATTCCAGAAGTTCTTTTATTGTACAAGATTGTTTTAGCTATCCTGGGTTTTTTGTTTTTTCATGAAGTTTAGAATTATCTGAAAATAATTATGTTGAAATTTTGATGAGAATTGGTTTGTTTTTGGTAAGATGGCCATTTTTGCTATGTTCATTTTACTGATCTAAGATTATGGGAGATCTTTCCATCTTCTGATATCTTCTTCAATTCTCTTCTTTAAAGATTTGAAGCATTTTTGTTTTGTTTTGTTTTTTTTAAATTAATTATGCATGTCTTTCATTTGTTTGGTTAGAGTTATCTGAAGCTATTTTATATTATTTGTGGATATTATGAAGGGTTTGGAGCCTGATTTCTTTTTAAGTCCTTTGGCATTTGTATACAGGAGAACTACTGAAAAAAAATTTTTTTTGGAGTCAATATTTTATCCATCCATGTCACCAAAGAGGTTTATGAGCTGTAACAGTTCCCTGGTAGAATATCAGGGCTTACTTATGTTTACTATCATATCATCTATGATTAGAGAATCTTTGATTTCTTTCAAATATGTATCCCTTTGATCTCTTTTAGTTATTTTATTGCATTAGCTAGAACTTCAAGTACTATATTGAATAGATATATAAGGTATATAGAGAGTGGGCAGACTTATCTTGCTCCTGATTTTAGTGGAATTGCTTTGAGTTTCCCTCCATTTAATTTATGCTGCCTATTGACTTTCTATAAATTGCCTTGGTTATGTTTAGGTATATCTCTTGTATCCCTGATCTCTCCAAGACTTTTATCATGAAGGGGTATTGAATTTTGTCCAGGGCTTTCTTTTTTCTCATCAAATGAGATGATCTTGTGTGTGTGTGTGTGTGTGTGTGTGTGTGTGTGTGTGTGTGTGTGTGGTGTCTGTTTCTTTCAGTGTGTGTATGTGGTAGATTACATTGACACATTTTCATATGTTGAACCATCCTTGCATCTCTGGGATGAAGCCAACTTGATCATGGCAAAAATATCTTTTTGAAGTGTTCTCAAATTCAGTTTGCAAGTATTTTACTAATTATTTTGCATCTATATTCATGAGAGAAACTCATCTGTAATTCTCAGCTTTTGTTGAATCTTTGTGTGGTTTATGTATCAGGGTGACTGTGTCCTCATAAGTTGGAGGCTGGACTTCTGATGGCCTGAATGGCCTCTGATCCTCCAGTCTGTTGCTATCCAAGTAGGGGCTGGAATTTTGGTGATGCATGTGGCCTCTTATCTGTCTAGGGGTTCTCTGTGGTTCAAGTAACTGGCCTGGCTTCCTGAGGTGTAGGAGGCTTCTCCCTGGTGTTCAGGGAGCTAGCTCGTTCTTAGTTCCAGTGTTATGGATTGTATTCTGGTGGAGTAAGAGGGTTCCACTGGAAATGTGGGCCAGGATATGCTGACAAGTGGAGAAGGGCAGTTGGGATTATGCTGGGTGAACCTGAGCCATGTGAGAGGACAATCTTACCTGGAATTGAGGATATAGGCCTGGCCTCTGCTGGGATACCAGGCTTTCACCAGAGATTTGAGCCAGGTTTGTTAATATTTTATTTAGCTCCTTTCATAACATGACTTAGCAGTATATTCAAGATTTTGAGTCTAGTTCAAATTATTTTAAATACTAAATACTTCAGATAAACTTTGTGTGTTTATATATTGATATGTGTGTTTTATGTGTGTGTATAAGGGTGAGGGGAAAATAGAGATGGATATCATCCTCAACTGCTGAGTATTTGAAAGAGGTTTTGTCTATGATCCTGGAGCTCAACAATTTGGCTAGACTGACAAGCCACCAACAAATCATAGATATTGTTTTATTCCTACCTCCCCTCCTTCTAGGAACATAGGTATATACCAGTATACCCAGCTTTCCACATGTCTGTTTAACACCTGAACTTAGGACCTCATACTTGTATAGCATTATAACCCTGAGGTATCTTCCCAATGCCTTGATTTTTTCCACTTAAGGAGGTGTTTCAAAGTTAGTATGTGTTTTTCTTTTGTGTTTGAAAAAATATTTTTGATTGAAATATTTTTTATGGTATATATTTTGAAATAGTCTGACCTTACTTGCAAGGGTTATGAAACCATACATCCCCAAATCCTCCTCCTATCTCTTTGTATTCTAAACAGATACTTTACTCAAATACACTATAAATACTCACTAAGGTTATCCCTACACTGGTTAAAGATGATATCTTCTAGAAAAATAAAAATAAAACAAAAGTAGATTGTATTGCACTTCTGCCCCATCCCTCAAAACTAATATGCTATATATGTATGTTTTTAATCCCTAGTATTTGCCTTTCTTTTGTCATGTTATACCCAAAGCATTTCTTAATGGCAGAGTAGGGATGATAACTATCAAACATATCTTTTCTCTCTTTTGTTTAAGAAAGTCTTCATTTCTATTTTACTTTTGGGATGTTTTTCTTGAATAATAATGTATCCCTCAATTTTCTTAAGGCTTGCTTACTTCCAAGTGGAAATACTGCTTCATTTCTTATCTTTCTGCTCTGCTGGTGACTGCTCCCTTCTTTTACCCCTTCACACTTTGCCCATTGATGTCCTGATGACATTTTGTTGTCCATAATTTGTGATATGTGCACTTTTCTTTGTTTGTTTTGTCTTATTTTAAATATTTATCTACTATTCAATTATTTTGACTATATAGTTTCTTTTATATCACTTTTTTTGAAATTTGTGACCATTATAATATTTTTAAATATTTATTTTGCTTTATAATCTTTCTCTTTCTTTCTGAGTCCAACTGTATGTTTCATAACACTTGGATTGTTTCTGTTACTCTTCTTCTTCTTTTCCTCTGTAGAAAATGGCTAATTAAATTATTTACCAGTGCTTAAATTATCATTAATGGGTCAGTGGTTTTAATCCTTAACCCTCCACTGTAAATGAGCATCTAGAGACATCTGAGGGATTTTAACAAGTCTTGGCCTGGATTGTGCAATCTTAGCCTATCTAAGATAGCTTATAATTCTATTCCCCAAGTATGATCCCATATAATATATATACATCCCCTTGGACTGCTATTTTCCATGGTATGCTGATGTTTCAGGCCATGTGGAATGATCTTTCATCTACTCCATCGTGTGTCTCCTTCTTCTACCTCCTGGCTTCTCTTCTTCTTTTCTACCCATGAACCTCTCTGCTTCAGAAGCTCGAGCACCTTAGTCATGCCTACTTTTCTCCTTGCCCAATCTCAAGCCTCAGCATTTATTAAACTTATCAGAGACAATGGTTAACAAGAAAGGTAGCACAGCTTCACTTGTTATACAGCAAACAGGGTTCTTGGAGCAGATTAAATAACATTTAGAATGCATAACCTCACCACATCACTCCTCTTCCTTCTCCTCCTCCCCTTCTGCCTTCTTCTTCATCTGTTTGTTTTTCTTTTAAGTTTGTATAGTTTCTATTGACATACCATCAAGATGAATCTTTCTATGACTATATTTACTCTAGTGATGAATCAACCAAAGAATTCTCCAATTAAGTTGTTGTGTTGATATCTATGAATTCTATGCTGATCTTTCTATTGTTTCCGAGATGTTTATATGTGATTTTTAATATTTTACTTCCTTATTTTGTTTTCTCAACTGTTGACTTTCTATTTCTCACTTATTCTTTGTTCTAGGTCATAACATTTTGCCATAAATTGGTCATATTTTATAGGATATTGAGTATTATGGTATATTCATCCCTTAAAAGGAGCTTTAGTATGGGAAGTTACTAATCTATTCATTATTGGAAGTTGTTCGGAGTTTCTTGTTTCCATAGAAACCATATATTTTAACATTTCTAGAAACATGTTCTTTTGTTTCACTACTTATATTTGGATCCTTAATTGCCCATCTTTGTGCCCCCCCTACAAATCTGCATGTGTAATTGCATCAATACCACCTTTTACCTGAGATTGATTAGAAAAAGATTATCTTTTAAGAAGTCATCATTTAACCTTGAGTATAGATAGGTAGATACTACAATCGGTGGTCTCTTGGAAGTAGGATTCTTTTGCATCTCTTTCCCCAAGAATACACCTCTGTATTTCACTCACTGTAATAAAGTATAACAACATTTCTTCATTTTTATGCCACTCTGGGCTGATATTGTATTCACATATACTCATGTATAGTCTCTCTCCCTACATGCATATATAGGTATATTAATGTCATAAGTGAAAAACTACCACAAAAGTCAGTAGCTTTTACATAAACAGAAGTAAAGAGAGGAAATAATAGTGAATAAAATGCAGTTAGTAATAGTGTTAAAATACCAGTGCATTTAAGCCATATGCAAGACCTTTGCTGTGAAGAACTTTAAGTCAGATACTATCAACAAGCTTAATAAATTAAATTAAATAATAACTATTTTGAAAGATACAAACATCAACATTCATTGAAGAATAAACAGGTAATTAACACAACACTATATTTATAAAAGATCTGAATTCACCTATTATTTTTATTTATTTTTGTTAGGAAAGAAAACTTAAAGCGAAAGGGCTTCTCTTTTAAACTCTATTAATTTTTGAGATAATTACTATAATTAATTACAAATCATCAGAGGAATTAACATACAAGAAGTAGCTTCAATTTATTTTTGAAATCATTACAACCATTCTAATACATTATAGACTATTAAATCCAAAGCTGTACACTGACTCTGAAGCAGAAAGGAAACTTTAATCAGAAGCAAACTGATAGTACCAATTTAATATTCTACAAGTGATGAGTAGACTTGAGTTTGACTACTCAAGTGTCAAAATTAAAGATGATTAAATATGAAAATTAGCAGCAGATTCAGGCCTGAGGGTGCAGGCTTATAATCCTTCCACTCTTAGGATGACTAATATTGAGTTTCAGGCTATTTTCAGTTACATACCAAGCCTGAGATGAGTCTGGGCAATAAGTCAATATATATATAATTCTGATTAAAGTTTCCTTGCTGCTTCAGAGCCAGTGTACAACTTTTGTAATAAACAGTCTATAATGTAATAGAAGGGAGGTAATGAATTCAAAAAGAAATTGAAGATATTTCATATATACATATATATATGCATATAAAAAGCCCTGGTTCAATCCTTGCCACTACAATAAAATATAAATGGCATTTGAAAGAACAGTAGGAATGCACGGACGTGAGAAAAATTGAGACATAGACATAGCACAGGAAAGACCAAGAAGAAGGGTCAGATTATTGAATATGCCCTTATACCTTTGTATATTGATACAAAATTAGTAGTATATTTGGCTAAAGTGGTATTGACCATTGTTTATTGTGCAAAAATAAGATTGTATTGGACTACGTCAGTATTGATATTTGTATATTGATACAAAATTAAGAGTATATTTAGCCACATTTGAATAGATCTTTGTATATTGATACAAAATTAAAGGTAATGCTTCCTAATGGTATCGTACCTAGAGATACTTAAAAATGAAATGTGAAGCTCTGGCCTTCTGATACCAACCGTCTTAAACTGTTTAGGATAGTTAAGAAAAACAAACTCCTAGTCATGCATGCATGTCACCTTGTTAGCTACTATGACAGTCTATCACAGATATTCTATAAGCTACTCAGTAATCAAGTTGTTAAGAGACAAGCAACATTTGCTTATCTAAATATAAGAGATAGAGAGGGCATCTTCAAAAACCCCAAGAGATCTGCAGAATATGGCATTCAAAGATGTGGTCTTAAATTAAGATTTTTTTTTGATATTGTGACATATCAGCTCCTGACAGCCCCTATTCTACTCCAAGTAGAAGATAAGCATCGAAGAATCTCCAGTG
>CAJQZJ010032464.1:10833117-10858117 GCA_907164525.1 Lophiomys imhausi
AAAAAAAAAGAAACTTTAGCTTAGTGTTAAGTGTTTGTTTTATAGGTATTAGGGTGTTTTAGTTATTAGGTTTTGGGTTTTAGGATTTAGGAACTTTATAGGTATTTGTTAGGTAATTGTTAAGTATTAATAAATATATAAGTAAAAAAATAAAAAGATACTGTTACAATTAACAGAATTTAGACTGCTATAAGCCAAAGCAAAGGCATGGCATAAAATCTTCTGAGGGAGAGTCCTTTAAAGGCTTCTGTCTTGAGGCCCCAGAGTGCCAGGAAAGTGAGCCAAACAAGTGGAGTTAGAAAGCTGTTTGGAGAAGCTTTTCACCTTGAGACTTTCCCAGGGCAAAGAGACCATGGAGGTGAGTAGTAGCTGATTGAAAAAGCCAGCCTTAGTTTGCAGTTGGGACAGACTGACTTTATAAACCGGCCACAACTTGGTGGTGGATATAAACTGGCCTTATGATCTGGCAAAGTAAGATACAATGGACTTTAAGCTTAACAGATACTACCTGCCGGGCGGTGGTGGTACATGCCTTTAATCCCAGCACTTGGGAGGCAGAAGCAGGGACCTATGCTAAAAATATTAATATCCTTTTAAGAAACTTAAAATAGTGTTAAGTGTTTTTAGATAGGTATTAGAGTGTTTTTAGGTATTAAGGTATTCTTAGATTATAGATTTTACATTTTAGGTTTTAGGTTATAGGATTTAGGTATTTTATAGATTCGTGTTACGTATTAATAAATATAAGTGTTGATAAATAAAAATGTTCTGTTACACTCAAAAAAATTTTTATTCATATATAGGACAGTCTGATAGAGGTGATGAAAGTTATATTTTAATAAAACAGAAAAATGTGTATCTTTTAAATAAAGCTACCAATAATATCTTATAATATAAAAGTAGTATTTACTCATCAGAAATCTAAAGTTTAGAAGTGTACTGTGAAAAGTTAATTTATATGAATGAGTACATTGTATCTACCTTTACTGTCAAAGTAGTAGAAGTTTTTCATTTGCATTAACTAAGCTTTTGGTATAGCAGATGAAATTATCTTCACTAATGTCTGTAGAATGCAACATTCTATAGATTTGTCTGGGTCCATTTGTATAAAGTTTCTGTAAATCTGTACTTACTAAGGACACAAATTTTAAAAATAATCTTTTTTGTTCATTTTATACACAACACCCTTTCTAAATCACATAGATCATGAGTAATCTCATGATTTTGGCTGGAATACCATATTACTTAGAGAATATATTTCATAAACGTAAGTTTTCATTAAAAATTATCAAGAGTTTAGAAGAAGCTGATCTCAACTGGTGTGGATAATGTTTAGAGGTTAACCTCAGCCATGCCAATTGTCAGTAACTACTCTCCTGGATGAACAGTATCAATCACACTGATTGATAATGCTTCAGTAGTCAAGTGATAATGACTCAATTCCACATACAAGGGGAAAAGACTTAGCAAAGTTAGTCTGGTAGTAGATATCTGCAAAGTTGTATCTCAGATTTTAAAGTAAGAATTTCATTTCTATGATCAGATCCTTATTTTAGTTCCACTTTACTATATTGTTGGTTTAATTTGAAAAGTTTTTGAACTTCTTGTCTTTCAGTTATGTGAATTTCACATCAGGCACCCTGATCCTACTCATCTCCCATCTCCCCTTCAGATCCACCCTCCACCCTTGCCACCTCTCCCAACAGAGTAACAATAAATAGATCTCATTATGGAAGCTCTTGTGTGTCACAGTGGGTCCCTCAATATCCCCTTTTGTCCACACTATTTTCTTGCAAATCTTCATTACAGTGACTCCTTGTTCTTGTATGAGACCTTAGGCTCTGCTACTTTGTCAATGCTAGAATATCACTGGGACTCCTCTCAGATATGTTGTTGTTGTCCTGTGTCATGGAGATCCTATAGGTTTTGCTCTAGAAAATTGGCCTCTTCATGCAAACCTGCAGTTCCTCTATCAGGTAGATGTTGCGGTAGACCAATTCAAAGCACTAGTTGTAGGCTACAACACCCACACCTAGGACTAGATCTACTGTGTTGTCCAGATGAGTTACAGGGCCTGCTCTTGTGAGTGCTGCAGCATGTGAGGGTCAGGGACATCTTTCCTTCTCTTGAAACCTCCATTGAGCCAGATCTCCTGTCTGCCACTGGTGGTGAGGGCAAAAGGGAGTGAAGGGGATCTCTCCCTTGCCAACACCACTTCAAAGTAGATAAAAGGCAAGGGTGGCTTTCCCACACTCACACCCTCAGGACCAGCTGAACTACAAGCTCCACATCCAGGGCCAGCTGTACTGTGCTGCTAAATGAAGTCCAGGGCCTGTTCTCCTGAGTGTTGCTACTGATGATGAATAGGGCCAGTTCAGTTCTCCTTCTCTCATGATCTCAGGGCCAGGTCTTCCACCTGCTACAGGTGGTGAGGGATAAGGGAGAGGATAGAATCTATCCCTCATTCTTGCCACCACAGGGAGACACTGGTAGGGCCAGCTTTGAAAGCTCACATCCTTGGGGCCAGCTCACTCACAAGTCCTGGAATGTGCAGGGCCTGCTCTCATGCATACTGCAGATGGCTAGAGTCAGAATCATTATCCTGCTGTCATGCCTCTTGGGACAATTCTCCCATGATGTCTAGATGAGAGATGGACAAGTTCTGCACAACCCACATATATCAACAAGTCACTGGGTGGCAGCCAGACCAGGAATAACCACCTGACATTTGGATGTAATGGCCCCAGCTGCTGCAGGGTCATGGACCCAGATTTGGCCCCTGGTGGCAGCTGAGGCCAGGACCCCACCATGGTTCTATGTAGTATCACTAGCTACTCAGATCAGGTTGGTCCTTACTACCCTCCAGTCTCCCGGTCTGCCTGTCTTCATTGAGCCCACATCCTTCTGCATCTCATTCTCTTCTATTTATCCACCACTTAGTTGCTCTTTTTGTGGTGCCTGGGATCTCTGAATATCTGGGCTTGTCTCAGGAGTGATCTCAGGAGTGTTATGACCACTTGTGCATTATGGCATCTGGCCAAGGTCACCTCCATCATGGTCTGACCCTCAAGGCCTTCATGGCACTAGACTGGTGTTCTTCTCAGGCTAGTTCCTTGTTTAGGCACCATGTTACCAGTCTGGTTGTTGTCTTGGTTTTGTTCTGTTGGGATAACCCAAAAGCTGCTTGTATTTTGTTGCTATTTACTGGCCCCAGAATCTGGTTGCTGCTTTTTGTTGTGTGAACCTTTCTCTGCCTAATTTGGAGCTGTTTACTTGTATAAATGATGAGACTTGATTGGGCAAAGAAAGAAGTAGGCGGGGCTAAAATGTGCAGACTTTAGAAAAGAAAGGTTCATGAGAAGAAACCAGGAGGAAGGAAGAGGCATGTCATTCGTAAATAGAAGAACTGTATTTCCATGTGGTTTGAACATTGGCATAGTGTGGAGAATAATCTCCCAAGGGGACATCTGTACATATCGGGGTTCTGTCTGGGGAATAGAATTACAAACTAGGTTAGTTGGGTCAAGATTAAACAATCCAAGCTAAGGCTTGTTAAGGTTCACCACTTGTCTGTGTGCTTATTTATAATGGCAGGTTAAAGATTAATAGTACTGACCAATTAACTAAAATATAAATATTCGTAGTAATTTAATTAATTATTTCTATATTGTGCCTTGCCTAGCTCTCCTGAGTGGTCATATGCCAGGAATCTGTGGTATCTGACAGAATTCTTCTAGTCTCTGGCTTGCTTCATGTCCTGGGAGCCCATGTGAGCTTACCTGGGTGCTGGAGTGGTGGTTGTCACAGGCTAGGCTGGCACCGAAATAGTTGTGGTCTCAGGCTTAGTTTGTTTTGTTTTGTTTTTGGTTTTTTCTTTTTTTGCAGGGAATATTAGGCTGCTAATCATTCAGATGTTCATCCATCACAACAGAGTGTAGACATAGCTTCTCTTCTCTCTGTCACCTACTGATGCACATGTGAATTAGCAGCCACATTGGCAATTCTACTAGGGGCAGGAAGTTTTCCAACTTTTATAAATAACAAAGGAATTGGAGAAACTCTGTGATCATGTTTACTCATATCAATAATTTAGTATGTATTTCTACTTACATGAAAGAAATATGAAATACTACTTTAAAGTAGCCTATTTTAAAGCTTATTTTAAAACTTTCTCTTTTGTCTTTCTGTGTAACACCACATGTTCTTGTCACTAGTTGGGATTTTTCTCTTTATGGTAGAAATTATTATACAGGAATTAAAATTATTCCTTTTAAATTATTATTTTAATTTTGAGATTATAGTTATATCATTTCCCCTTTTCTGCCTCCACATACTCCCATACACTGCTCTCATCTTGCTGTCTTTCAAATTCATGATCTCTGTTTCAGTAATTGATGCCACACACACACACACACACACACACACACACACACACACACTCCTAAACATATAAATAAAACCTACATATTTAAAATAATATTTCCTATATGTAAATGTTTTCAGGGATAATCAATTGGTATTTAATACAAATGGTATACTCTTCCCTGGAGAAGACCATTTCTGTCACTCTCAGCATTTATTAGTTTTCTTTAGTTATTTATCTAGTATTAAAACCTCATGAAATTCCCCCCTGCCATGCTTGGATATATATGATATTACCCTTGTTCAGATAATATCTAGGTATCCATATTGGTTACCCTTCTCTGACATTTTTAAGATACTCTCACAGCAAACTTCCTGCTCTGGCTGTCAAAAATTTTCTGAGCCACATTCTTTATTGATTCCTGAGGCTTAAGGGGAAAATTGTGTTTTAGGACTATCAGTTGAGATAAGGATCTACAACTCTACATTTTGATTGGTTCTAGTTCTCTGTAATTGTCTCTGTCTATTTCAGAGAGTTTTTTTTGTTTGTTTGTTTGGTTGTTTTGTTTTTCTTACTGAGTGTTGAAAATCTATACTTACCTGAGGGTATAAGAAGAAATATTTATGTAGCTATGACACTCATAATCCATTGCAATCAAAGCCATGGCAAGATAACATTAGGGGTACAATAGTGGAACACACACCTTGGCACTAACCATAACATCTCTAATTGGACTTAAGGCTAGCACAACAAGAGGAAATCCATACATACTATTGGAAGCCTAATCAACTATCCTGGGTTTGTGAAGCCATGAACTTGAAGGGAACCCAGAACTCACTTTATTAAGCCAGCATAATAATTAACTACAGTCTTAACTATTAGTAAAACAAAATAAAATTTTATTAGAGAAAAGACTTATTCTTATGTCAATGGCAGGATTGTGTTAGACTCAGTTATGTAATAAAAGGTTGTGGCTTAATCTTGCAGGATACAAGTGATATAACATGCTGCTGATTATAAATAAGAAACAAACTCCCAAGGCATTAAGGACCCAGTTGCCAAATACTTGCCACTTGATTTGCATTATTTTAAAGTATTTATATTAATAGGAGGATTGATTTAACTGCTAAACGTTCTGACAGTAATACCGAGCAGCTACTAGCATTTGTGGGGATCACATTTTTCTGCAGTAACAGGTTAGGCATGATGATCCTGCCAGCTCCAGGAGGCAAAATGATGTCAGACACAGTGGAGAAATGAGACACTGCCCACAGGAAGGTCTGCTGTGTTTGGCCAGGCAGCAGTCATGTAATTGGATCTGAAGGCTCACAGCACTAATAGGCGCACTGACAGGAGGTGATGGAGGCCCATCTGCACTGGCCTGCTGAGTTGATCAGATCAAGCGAACTGCTGGTCAGTTTTTTTTTTTTTTTTCCTAAAAGTGACTCAGAGCCAAAATTAGATTTCTGGAAGTTTCCAGCTATATGACGGGAAGAAAGAGAGAAATATGTTGCTGTATGAAGATGAACAAATATATTAAGCAGATTATGAGTCTGTTTTAATTTTCACATAGTTTTAACTTATTTTCTAAGAAAGAAAGAAAGAAAGAAAGAAAGGAAGGAAGAAAGAGAGAGTGAGAGAGAGAGAGAGAGAGAAAGGAGAAAGAAAGAAAAAAGAAGGACATCTTTCTAAAATTTTGAATTTGTAAACACATTGGCTATAGGTTTACAGCTCCCATATTCTTATTATTTTGTTTTGTTGTTTCTTTTCAATAAACAGATCGGAAAAGTCAAACTGTAAAATAATAAAAAGATCAAGGGTCATATCACATATATCCGCTCTACTTATGTCACATATTTCACTACTTTACTATACTATGTAGTTCACACAACTTTCACATTATTCAGTTCACATTGATGGACACATCACTAATTTTGTAGCTTAGGGATAAATAATTCACAACAGATATTGCTGCATTTAGTTCTATGCTGTATCTTATGGTGGTAGATAAAGGAGTAATGAATGGATTTAAGACTTTTTTTTTTTTTCAAATATAAGTTCACTATCAGCCCTAAGCTACCATCGTGTCTAACAGATGACTCTAATGCTACTCTTTTAGTGATTTCTATTTCCTTGATTCTTGTTCTATCTCTTTCTTTCTTTGAAAATTTATCCAAGAAATTTAAATCATCCTATGTTTTATAACACCTTCGATGATCTCAATGTGCTTTAGTGACACTGGCCATTTCATTTGTAAAGACATTAGCTGAAAGGATGAAACTGAGAGGACCTAGTCAGGCTGAGAGTTGTGGGAAGTCACAGCCAGCTCCCTACTGCCTTTGCTGTCTGGCCTGCTGCTGTTATTGAGCCCACTAATTAAATGCCTTTGTGTGATCAGGTTAAAAGCTCACTCATTCGTCATCATGGTATCTCCCCTGCCAGAGATACTTAAAAATGAAATGTGAAGCTCTGGCCTCTTGATACCAACCGTCTTAAACTGTTTAGGATAGTTAAGAAAAACAAACTCCTAGTCATGCATGCATGTCACCTTGTTAGCTACTAAGACAGTCTATCACAGATATTCTCTAAGCTACTCGGTAATCAAGTTGTTAAGAGACAAGCAACATTTGCTTATCTAAATACAAGAGATAGATAGGGCATCTTCAAAAACCCCAAGAGATCTGCAGAATATGGCATTCAAAGATGTGGTCTTAAATTAAGATTTTTTTTTTTGATATCGTGACATATCAGCTCCTGACAGCACCCCTATTCTACTCCAAGTAGAAGAAAAGCATCGAAGAATCTCCAGTGTGAGATGGTTGAATTAGTGGCAAGCCTATCTCTTGGCATGTAAAAACTCCTTGCTTCAACTGCAGACATACTGCTGTCCAAAAAGGACAAAACTTGGTAGCAGGGAAGTCGACAGCCTAGCTCTGCCAAGACAGGGTAGGTTAGTCCTTCACAATCCCTGCTCTACAATAAATGTCTGTCAGAGAAACAGGACCAAAAGGCTGAAGACTGATGCAGGAATGTATGGAGAGAAAATGGGAACTGTCCAGGTAGTCACTGGTTTGTCATTTCTTAGTATTGGAAGCTGCAGGCCCTGCACTTCCTATACAATCAGATATATTTATCCCTCTCAGCTCTCTGAGGTGGTTGAAGAATAGACAGCTTGACTGTCATAGCTAAATTTTGAGTTGTTTAGGAATCAAGAGGGCGTTCTAGATCTAAGAAGATGGTTATAATAGTGATGCAAGTTAGTATGAAAACTAAGTCAGTTATAGAACTTTAAACTCATGGAGATGGTTAGAAGGTAGAAGGTTAAAGTCAGGGGCCAAATATGTATGAACTGGACATTGGGAAGGTATACTGGGCCATTTAACTCTCATAAATGTGGCATATTTAATTCTGCTGTTTTGTATAGAATTTACTGTTATAAGAGAAAGAACCATTTGTTGGAATGAAAAGAGAAGCTGTTGGGGGGGAAAGAGGGTGGAAGGGTGGGACAGGAAGGGGGAATAGGGAAGGGTTTGCGACTGAGATGTAACATGAAAAAAAAAAATAAAGTACTTATTTAAAAAAAAAAGCTCACTCATTGTTAAGGTGTAGATAGCTGGTTAAAATGCAAGAAAAAATTAAAAAACAAGGTTTAAGGAGTACTGCGATTTATTTGCATTGACAGTCAAATGCCTTGATGTCTCCCTCAGAAATCTTTGCAATATTTGTTTTTAATTTTAAACTCTCTTCCTCTTAAATTTTCTTCATTATCATCTTTTTATACACTGACTACGCAGAAGTTGAAATTCATTTTTTTCTATACTCTAATTTTCACTCTCAGCCATTCCTCAGAAACACTTGACAGGTTTTCTACTTTAGAACTCCCGTTTTACCATCTACCAATAAAGTTGGGTTTTTTTTGTTATTTAAATACTTTATTTTTTTTTTCTTCAAGTTACATCTCAGTAACAAACCCCTCCCTATTCCCCCTTCCTAACCCGCCCTTCCACCCTCTTCCCCCCCAGAAGTTTCCCCTTTCAGTCCAACAGATGGTTCCTTCTCTTATAACAGTAAGTATTATACAAAACAATAGATATAAATATGCCACATTTATGAGAGTAAATTGGCCCAGTATACCTTCCCAATGTCCAGAAATGGGAAATGTTGCATGTGACTCATAGGTTCATCAGTACATTCCTTGAAAACCTTAGACTAAAGTTTGATGTCACTATAAGTATCCCAGGATAGTCAGGCTTTCAGTGTAAGTTGTTTCCAAGTCTTAAGCTTTCCTGAGAGCACTATGCTCTGTGATTAGCATATGTGAATGTTTCTCAATGTTGCAAAACTCCAGGAATCTCTTGTGTGAATTTATGTTTCTACTTGTGAACCACCTTCATATTATAAAATACGATGTCTCACATTTAACTTTTAAAACAAAAGACAATTAGGTGAAATTTCAGTCAATTAGCTTAGGTATCAGTCCTTCAACCATATGTAAAATAACAGATGCCAAGACATTTAGAAATAAAACTAAAATTTTTCTTTTTATTTCATCCACCAAAGCAAAAATTAAATATTAGTAAATGTGTAGAATAATAAATGACCTCACTAATTATAATGATTTAGTCAGGAAGGTTGAATTAGATTATCTCTCTCATTTTGACATTTTTTTTAATTCAATGCATTCCTCTTCTTCAAATGAATTTTGTTAGGAAAAGGAAATCATTGGTTGTTTTCACTTGTATATGGAAGCTAATTCACTTGTTATTCTTTTCAGATGACTCCTTCCCAGATCTGATTTCAAAATAGGTCAGGTGAATAACAATGGGATGTAGTTAGCTTTCCTGAAAACTGTTAATTACTTCACCTGGAGCCAGGTGGAAGACTGTATGTCTATTCAGTATCAGCATGCGAAGTCACATTCTCTGCCACTGTAATATATGAATGCTCAAGGATAATGGAACATGTCACCCAAGTTTGAAACGCCAGTGCTAATAATACAGGTGCATGAGACCGTAGTTGAATCATATTGTCCTTTTTAAAGAACAACACATCAAAACAAAATTTTTAGTAAGTTTCTGTATATCTATCTAATAGTTATTTGCAGTGTAAAATAGGGTATAGTTTATAAGTCATATAAATAAGACCATAGCTTCGTTAAGGTAGGTTCCTTGTAAAAATGAATCTCTAAAAGGTGAATCTGAGAAGTGGGTGTTGATAAAACTCCTGGTATTAGTCTGCTGGTAGAAGCTTTCTCAGTTGGATGAAAAACAAATAGACAAGTGTATAGGGGATATGGAACTGTTATATTTTGAGTGTCTCAACTGATTGAGATAAAAGAAATGCTTTGAATCAACCATAATTTATTGACTTTGATTTTATTTCATAATTTTTTTCATAAATTGAATAATCAGCTACATATAAAAAATCAAAGTTATGGTATTCTAAAGCATTAAAGCTCTATTTTCCCACCTGAAAATATCTTAATGATGCCACAAGCTCTAGTAGAAGTCTCATTCAATTGCTCTGGATATATTTATTAGTGGCAGGAAATGCATCAAATTGAAATAGAGTCTCAAGGATTATAAATAATTACAAAGCCAATTGTTGATCTCCACACTTATCCTCAGTTCAAGTAAAATTTGGCTGTCCTTCTATGCACACATTTCAGTTACAGGATTCAACATTGTTTCAAATATAATGTAAAACTTGTCACTTACAATATGCATACCTCAATTTAATATTCTATATTTAATTATCCTTATGAAGTTGATACTGTAAGGATGTTGAAAACCAGTTGGTTGTCATACTTTAGTAGAGCTGAGTGATATAACTGTAAATGTATTGCTCAAGTTTGTAATTTCAATTCGTATTGGTATCATTTGGAAATATTTCTTCTTTGAGAACCTAGACTTAGGCAGGTTCTTTAGTTAAACACATTAAAGACAGTTTAAGAGGCACCAATGTGTGTCAGAATCACACTAAAGGAAGAAAGCTTAGTTCTTCCCCCGGGATTAATTTGACCAAGAGTCAGTCCAAGTTTGAATTCTTCACTTTTTCTCTCCCTTTGAATTCTGTTTATTTGTAATGTATATTGTCTGGCTTGCCCATAGTCTGCCTATTGTGTGTCTGATCTATGCCTACTCCCCATGTCTTTTCCCTAACAAATAGCTTTGTTATGTATTTACTGAACAACATATAGTGCATCACATTAGGAAGGAATGAGTGTTACTTCACCGAAATATTCTTCAGAGTTTTACAAGGAGTTAAGTTGTTTACTCAAACTGACATGAACTAATCTCAAAGAACTCAGTACTTTAAACATATGTTATCAGGTAATATCTGTATGCTGTTTCGAATATATACAGGAAATTTAATATATAAAGTTGTTTTGACCTGTTAGTTCTTTTCAATAAATGATTAGTATAGCACACACACACACACACACACACACACACACACACACATGCCACACACACCACACACACACACACACACACACACACACCACACACACATACATACACACATACACACACACACATACACACAAATTTAGCACTCTATGTCAGGGACAAGGAAGAGTACATAATTTATGATTAAACTATATATTATTTTAGGGTATAAAAGCTGATTACTTGGTAAATCCAGAGTTGGTTATTTAAATTAGGGCTGGTTATTAAATTTTTCTCTTATAAACAGGTTAAACAAACATTCTGAATTCACAGAAGGTATATCAGGTTAAGACATAAATACCATTAACGTATATTATTAACTCCACTGTGAGGTTTAGCAAAAGCTCCAATCTCTCAGAATGTAAGAGATGGTTTCCTAAAAATGCATCACTACTGAAGTATATGTGGAATAAGTGTTTCTCAAGTTGTGGAGAATTCTAAGAGAGTAAACTCAGTACTCTGTTTTAGAGTTGAACATACTATTGGACACAAGAAGAAAAATCTATCAGACCAAAATAATTGGGAGAGCTCTCCATTTTGAATGCATGCTCCCTCTAAAACGGGTTGAAGTGATGTCCATTGGATTTTTTAAAGGCATTTATTGGAGGTGATTAGGCATGGTGGAATTGATCTCATTTAATGTTGACTTTTACCTTGGTTGATCTTTCTTACTCTCTGGCTTTCTGCCATGTGATGAAGTATCATGGGGATTATTACCACACCTCTAGCAGAATATCTGTGAGCCAACAGATTTCTGTGCATTTTGTTCACTTAAGCTCCAGATGTCCTGTCACGGCTACAAATAGTAAACCAATATAGGCAAGAAGGCAATTCTCAGAGAGCTCAATGTGAGGGTGAGGGGAAACATCAAAGCACCAAATAAAACAACACTCTAAATGAAAAGTGAAGTAAATGCAATAAAATTCAATGTGTTCACTATGCACCCCGCACTGAATGACAAGTGTCTCAAAGGTATGTAATACTGAGCTGCAAAGACAATTAGTTCTGAAAAATTGACTCTGAGTTAGGAAGCTTTCCTTCATCAAAGTGTCATGAAACATCATTCTAGCAGGTAGGATCAGTGAAGTGCTAACGGTTTACTTGTTAGTCTTCAAATTGAGTGCATGTCAGTCACTCACATATCAGGATAGTACTTGCTTGCTTTAAGAAGTATTATAAGCCTGCACTCCCACCAGCAATGGAGGAGGGTTCCCCTTTCTCCACACCCTCGCCAGCATGTGCTGTCATTTGAGCTCTTTATCTTAGCCATTCTGACAGGTGTGAGATGGAATCTCAGGGTCGTCTTGAGTTGCATTTCTCTGATGATTAAGGATATTGAGCATTTCTTCAGGTGACTCTCGGCCATTAGGGATTCCTCCTTTGTGAATTCTCTATTTAGCTCCATCTCCCATTTTTTGATTGGATTATTTGGTTTCTTGGCATTTAGTTTCAGGCCTGGCTGACCTCAGAACTCCCAGAGTTTTTGACTTTCTGTGATATTGTTTGTGCAAAGTCACAAACCCAGAAGCTATTACCTTCAGATGAAAGTGGCTCCAAGTTCTGTCATCCTTATGAAAATGTCCTCTGACTTTCAGATGGCATCATTCTAAAATCCAGACCCTGGTTTTGCAGCTCAAAATCCTTCTCCATGCTGAGTTCTAGGTGACGGGGGTTGGGATACACCAGGAATTCCAGTTAACTTTAAGTGGTTGGAGAGTAAAGGTGGTGGAACTTTTGATTTCTTTAGAAAGACAATTGTGTTAAATGAAAGTGCTTTTGTTTTGGTCTCAAATATGGATGTGGGGGTGCTTTGTCCACCACTGAAAAACAGACTCATGAAAGGGGCATGCAAAACATCCTGATGGAAGAGCACATGATGTTTTGCCAGCTGGAAATTGTCACATGTGGGGAACATGCTTTTTGCTGTGAAAACATCCTTAGATGATTGGACATTTGGTGAGTGCATGATCTTGGTCAACAGGAAGTATGGAGGGCGTGAAGTTGGTCCATTGGAAAGCATCCTTGTACAGATTTTGAGGAGGTATAAATGGAGGCCCCAGAAACGCAGAGGGGCTTTTGCTTGGCAATCGCTTCTCATCACTTTTCATCCATCCTTCGTTTCAAGATACTCCAGACAATGCTTCACCAAATCTTGCTGCTGCTGAGACTTGCTGCAGTAGAGAGAGACCCAGGTGGGACTGAGCCCAAGTCGGGCTGGCTTTGGGCCAGGAGAACCACTGCTTCTTCGGCTGTGCTTGCCAGTGCTCCCCAAAACTTCTGCTGGTTTCCTGGTTAGCTGTGTTCCTGTTGCTGCTTGTACCTGTTCCTGTGTATGCTGATTTGGCTGGACTGCTGACGAATTGCCCCAAGGACCTACGACTAAAGAAGTCTACACTCTGTCTCTAATAATGTCCTTTCTCCTGTACCTTTGATCCCTGGGTTGGAAGGTGTATAGAGATATTAATATAGTAATAAATAGGGCTGGAGAGATGAAAAAAAAAGTATTATAAGCCATTGTCACCTACTATAAGAATGTGCTGCCAGAGGAGTACTACAGTTGTAAAGGGCTGTGTTATTTACTTTCTGCTACTGGGATAAAATACCATGAACAATGACATTTATGTAGAGAGGAGTTTAGTTTGGCCTAAGGCTTCAGAGAAATAAGAGTGCATCATGACACAGAAGCACAGCAGCAAATGGCAGGCCTGAAGGCAAGAATTGGAAGCTTAAGTGCCCACATCTTCAAATGCAAGCAGTAAGCAGAGACAGAAACTGGATGTAAGATGAGATGTAATCTCTTGAAGCCCCCCTTCAGTGAGGCACTTCCTCCAGCAAAGTTTCCTTTCCGAACCTCCTCAAATAGTACCAACTGGAAAACAAATGTTCAAAACTCTGAGCCTATTGGGGACATCCTCATTCAAATGACTACAAGGACTTCCCTAGAACTGAAACAAAAGCACATTTATATTTATAAATCATTACCCACTTTCACTACCATGGTACCTAGTGGAATCTGTGTGTAATTCCAATAATAATACTTGAGTATTTTGTGTGGTTTTCTCATAAAATACTCTAAGATTACTTTTCTCATCTCACCTTCCTATTCAGATTCAGCTAAAACATTCAAGGGTAAAATAATTTTCTGTCTCTACAATATGCATTTTATTCCATTGAATAATTTATCACTTTGTTATATTTAATTTTAATAATCTTCTATTCTTAATATTATACTATTTCAATTATCTTATTTATTTATTCATTTATTATATATTGTAACTCAGAAGACAAGTTATTGCTGCTGATATGCACATGTTTATGGGATCATCCATAGTGGCATGAGAAACCTACTACTACTACTACTACTACTACTACTACTACTACTACTACACACACACAAACACACACACACACACACACACACTCACACACACACACAATATGTCTGTCCCTACCCAAGATGGCATTAGCTGTCAATAGTTTCTCAGTTAGAGGGTAGGGCCTTGGAGGCTCCACCCTATTCCATGTTGGATCTGGAAAGGGTACAAAGAATACAATGCCCAGAGAGTAATGAGAAATATTGTAAAATGTCTTATGGTCATAACATGGTTATTACATACATGAACTTATAGCAGGTATGGTTACCTATGTAAAACCTGCATGACATCAAGCAAGTTTAAAATTCAATAAAATATAATAAATTTTAGATCAATATAGATAGAGCATGAATGAAAATACAAAACATCACATGACTTTGCATAACTTGAATGGTTTCTCTGGGAAATATCTTTAATTTTTTCTGTCTGGTAAAACAGATAACATTGACTTATCTGACTCACCTGAGTTTAATCTGTTTCTAGCCCAGAGACAATGGCATGGTCTGCACTCAACTATTGAGATAAGAGGGCTACTCAATTAGTGCATATTTTGGCTGACATATTAGAACTAGTCAGAACACAAAATGTAAGATATAAGTTTATGGAAAAGAGAAGATTGAATTAGAAAATTTACAAACAAATCATGAAATTCATAATTATATGGCAGAATCCAAATTAAGATTGTTAAAAATATTATATTGCAGTTCTATCTGGAGCTTGAAACAATTTCAAGCTGGTTTATTTTAACAAAATTACAGCCATTGTTACTCATTGTGGGTAATACAGAGCTTTCTCTTCATTCAAAATTCAAAACAATTCAAAACCATCACTGGAGAAATCTTATGAGTGTAGGCTTTCTGAATCAATGAAGATGTTAAAGGATACCTCTCTGAAGAGGATTAAGAGTTTCTGATATTTCTTCAGACTTTAAAACAGACTTATTTTGTTTCTTTGACTATTTGATGTTTTTTTCCCATCTATCCAGAGGCATCCTGCATGACAAGAACACTTAGATATTCCAAACTTAAAATGTTGTCATATTCCTCAGCATATTTTATTTATTCCATCAAAAATGGACAACTGCTTCTTATGCTGTAACAAAAGGGAAATTGCTGGTGGCATCTTGTCTTTTCTTTACACATCTGAGTGTCCAACTCTTGAAAAGATTCATATGTTTCCTTATATTTCAAAATTCATTAGATCTCATTCAGTAAAATAAATTTTTTATATAGGGTAAAGGCCCTATATTTTCAACACACCTATCATTTTGCTTCATTATTTCACTTAAAAGATGTGCTTCATCTTTTATTTTGTTTTTGATGGAGCAAAAGTGAAATGTTGCAACCCACTGAAAGAATTGCCTGAAATTGCTGTGCACCCAGTAAGTTGTGTAAACTGTGCCTTTGGATGGTGAACCATGCCTTCTTAAAACTCTGCAGTTCTGGCATCAGTTCAAGTCACCTTCGAGGTGACAATGCAGGAATGACTTGTTAGTAAGTCAGGCCTGAAAAGGAGAATACAAGAAGGTTAGTTGTCATTTGAAACTTTCTAAACTAGGGACAGAGACATTGATTGAAAAGGCTCTGTTTTTAGATTGAGGTGTTCTGGAAAACTAACATTATTGTTTAAAATTCTACTTGAGGCATTCTAAAATAATCACCTATCTTTGGGATATACTTGTCATATAAAGGTATTACCACTGATTGTAGAGTTGGTTGGACAGTTAATAGCACTTGCTGCCATTAAAGAGTTCCCAGAACCCTTTACCAGTTCCCAGAATCCTATACCAGGCAGCTCACAACTACCTGCAGTAATAGCTCCAGGGAACCTGACAGCCCTTCCTGGCTTCCACGGGTACCTGCACACATGCATGCTTGTGAGCACACAAACATACACATATGCATTCACATGCACACACAGACATAAAACATAAAAAGCATATAAGTTTAGTAAAATATAATTAAATAAGGAATATTAACACAATTATTAATATTTAAATTAGATTTCATTAATAAACATAAAAAGGAATTTTGGGAACATCACTCTTTACATAATTCCTTTTATTATAATAAAATGTTTGGAATTCAGAACTTAGGTTTGTCTTTTCTTTATTATGGGGTATGGAGATATTACATAACATCTTCTTCAATTTCCCCTTATTAAGTGGAATAAATATTAACAACTCTAATACTGTGTTGGTATGGACATTAGTTTACACAGTATACTAATACAAAACCAGAAAACCAATAACAATATTTTAAATATTTTGTGTAAACATTTTAGCTGAAGAAACATAAAATTTGAGAATTACTCAAAATACAGGTAGAGTGAGATTTAAATAAAGAATATAGTTGGTATTTGGCTATGACAATAAAATCTGAAAGGACAGCCTTGCTCATTGGACTATGCACATCATTTCACTGCAGATGTAAAGGTCAAGTATTCTGTTGGATAACTAAATGTATACATTTTAAATACATTTGAAAAAGGGAAAGATTATCAAAACACAGATAATGTTTCTTTCAGGTTTTCTCCTTTTTCCATATTTCTGTGTCATTTAATGATCTCCAGAACTGAGATTCTAACTATAGGAAATATATATTTCAGCCACAGAAATATCAGTTTCCAATTATAGATATTTAAAGGAATGAAACCAAAGATTTACGTTGTTGCTCTTTTTGTTCATGCTCATATGTTTGGCATTTTGTAAAACTGAAAAAATAAAGTTTATAAATTCAAAGTCATCTTTTCTTCTTTCTTTTCTATTAGATTTAATGTATCTGGTTTTATATTGAGGTCTTTGATCCGGTTGGACTTAACTTTTGTGCAGGTGATAAATATGGATCTATTTTCATTGTTCTACATGCAGTCATCCTGTTAGACCATCAGCATTTGTTGGAGATGCTTTCTTTTTCCCATTGTGTGGTTTTAGTGTCTTTCTCAAAATCAAGTGTTCATGTGTATTTGAGTTTATTTGTGAGTCTTTGATTTCATTCCATTGGTCATCCTTTCTGTTTGTTTGCAATACCATGCAGTTTTTATTATTTATTTATTTATTTTAAAATTTATTTATTTGTTGCATCAGGTTACATCTCCAACATATTGTCCTTTTTCTCCCCTTCCCAGCCCCTCCCTCCCACCCTCTACCCCCTAACCCTTCCATTCCTCTCCTCTGGAGTGGAGTGCCCCTACATAACAGTCCCCAACCCCAGTTCAGAAGTCATATGAAGGTCAAAAGCCACCTCATACACTGGGGACCTACAAGGTAGTAGCACCATTGAAAAGTGTCTCATTGCCAGGGACAGAAAACTAAAAAAAAAAAAAAACCACACAAACAAAAAACCAAACAAACAAAAAGTCTATGACCATGTTCCCTTAGGTGTGTTGGTTGTAGTATAGACATCCTGTACTATATAGCTAAAATCCAACTATAAATGAGTAGATGCCATGTGCGTCCTTCTGAGTCTGGGTTAGCTCACTCAGAATGAGCTTCTCTAGTTCCATCCATTTGGCTGCAAATTGCATAATTTCACTGTTTCTGATAGCTGAGTATTATTCCATTGTGTAGATATTCCACAGTTTTTAAATCCATTCTTTGGTTGAGGGACATCTGGGTTGTTTCCAGTTTCTAGCTATTACAAATAGGCTTCTATGAACATAGATGAGGCAACTTCCTTATGATTCCGTGAGGAGTCATTTGGGTGTATACTCAGAAATGGTATGGCTGGGTCCTGAGGCAAAGTTATTCCAAGTTTTCTAAGATATCGCCAGACTGACCTCCATAGTGGTTGCACAAGTCTGTACTCACACCAGTAATGGAGGAGAGTTCCCCTTTCTCCACACCTTTGCCAGCATGTGCTGTCATTTGAGCTTTTGATCTTAGCCATTCTGACAGGTGTGAGTTGAAATTTCAGAGTTGTCTTGAGTTGCATTTCTGATGATTAAGGATGTTGAGCATTTCTTCAAGTGTCTCTCAGCCATTAGGGATTCCTCCTTTGTGAATTCTCCATTTAGCTCTGTTCCCCATTTTTTGATTGGATTATTTGGTTTCTTAGCATTATCGATTTTCAGATTTTATTATCTTCTTTATATTCTCTTTTGTGAATAGCACATTATGTTTTTACTGAATGCATTCAGAAGTATCTACCTTTTCTAAAATATCACTACTTCTGACCCAAATTCACAGTACCACACACAAATATAAGATCTTTGGAAACATCATCTTTGAAAATTCAAAGTTAACTAAAACATTTCTTTAATCAGTACATCCTTTATTTACAATATTATTGTTATTTTTAATAATTTATTTTTTATTTCTTCAAGTTACATCTCAATCATAATCCCCTCCCTACTCCCCCCTCCAGTCCCACCTTTCCACCCTCCTCCCCCTCAACCCCCCATCCTCTTCCTTTTTTTTTTTTTTAGTTTAAGGTATTTCTTTTTTCCCCCCAACAGCTCTCCCTTTCAGTCCAAAAATTGGTTCTTTTTCTTATAACTATAAATACAATACAAAACAACAGAAATAAATAGGCCACAATTGTAAGAGTTATATGGCTTAGCATACATTCCCAATGTCCAGTCCATATGTATTATTGTTTTAAATGTAGAAATATTAGCTAGAAGGCACTATACCATGCCATTCACATAGAGAAAATATGAAAGACTCAGATTTGCATTCACTTTAATTTTATGGGAAACCTGTTAACACAACAGCAGTTAATATTTACATTAACTCTGCTACAAGAATATTAATTGTTCTAACAGAAAAAAAAGTGATTCTTTCTGATCATTCTATACCAGTTTATTTGCAGGATCCTTTGTTCTGGAGCAAGGGGTTCAATTTTCCTTATGCTGCCACCCTTTTATATATTTCCTCATGCTGTGGTGACACCAACGATAGAGTTATTTTCATTGCTTCTTCATAACTTTAATATCACTACGGTTATAGATCATAATTTAAATATTTGATATGCAAGATATCTCATATGTGACTTCTGTGAAAGCATTTTTTTGCCTTCAGAGGAGTTCCGACCCACAAATTAAGATCCTCTGTTCTAGAGGCAGCCTATAGCATCCTGCTCCAGAAAGAAACAGAAGACAAGTCTCAAAAACCTGGAACACAGCTTGGACAGCATGGAAATGTGGGAGAGAGATGTGAGTGCCTTATTTTAAGCACTTAGAAAATCTCTTCTGTTTCTGTGTGTTTCTATAAGCATGCTCACACATATCCCAAAAGCTCATTTTCAACTTATCTTGAGGTATTGCCAGGGTGCTGAAATGGTCAGGAGAGTGCTCGTGCACATTTAACTGCTTGTTGGTTTTGATAAAAAAGTAAAATAAATAAATAAATACATACATACATAAACAAAATAAAAACACATTTATTTGCTCTTTGTCACTTCTCAAACATATTGATGCAAAAACAAAAACAAAAAAGAAAGAAAGAATGAAATGAAATTTAAAAGTTCTGGCAAATATCAAGAAAGTTTATTGAATTGCACAAGAAAAGAATTGTGCTGTAATGTAAAAGACATTCTGGGCCTGGTGGGACACCTGCAGACCTAGCAGTCCTGGCTGGCCTTAGCTGGAGGCCTGACTTATGTGTCCAGGTGAGAGAGCTGAGACCCAGGGTGGCCCTACTCCCCAATAAATAAATACACCAAGAACTTTTAATGTTTCAACACTAGGCCTTAGTTAGGGAGACTCTCAACTAGCTCTTCTAAATTAACCCTCCTACCACCTAACCCCAACCACCCATGTGACTTGCTGTACCTTCCTAGCTCTCAGACACATCTGTTCACTTCCATGCCTCCTGGCAGAAAGAGAGCCCCCTCTGTCTCTTCCCAGGGTTTCTTTCTTCCTCCTAGGAAGTCCTGCCTTTCTCCCAGGACTTTCTGCCTTCCTATTCTCTTTCTGACAGGTTATTGGTCATCAGCAACTTTTATTATCCAATCAGAGAATATCTTACAAAGGATGGTAACCAGATCTCTAAGCATTGAAATCAGCTTTTGAAAACCATGCATAAGACCTTTCTCCAACACTGTAGTAAAGAATGGACTCTACCTTAAGGTGCCACATACCATTATCTCTGACTTTAAGAATCAATCTAGTTGTGTGATTCTCTGGATTAGCTGCAGACTATTCACCAGATTCAAGCCTCTGCCATCAACTCTCTTTATTAACCATCTCCACTGGGCTTGGAGCCTGATTTACCTGCCGTTTGTATACCTGTTGAGATTCCATTGGAGAAAATTAGATTTCCTGTTAAAAGTAGATAGTTTCAGGGTTAGCAATGAGAGCTTGTGTTTGCCTGCTTCAGTGCTATGATCCCATCTGGAGCAGACCAATGAAAGCCCTGTGCATGCTGCCAGTCTATGTGAGCTCATATGTGTATCAGTCCCGTTGTGTCCTGAATATCTTATTTCTTTGCTCTCTTTCATCTCCACTGTTTCTTACAATCTTTCTACATCCTCTTCCACAGAATTTCCTGAGGTTTGAGTGGGGGACATTAATAAGCGGTACCCTATTTAGGACAGAATGTTCCAAGGACTCTAAATCTCTGCACATTGTTCAGTTGTGAGTCTCCGTATTTGTTCCCATCTACTGCAGAAGGAAGTTTCTCTGATGATGCCTGAGAATGACATTTATATATGAGTATAGCAGAATGTCTCAGGAGTCATTTTATTGCTATATTTCTGTAGCAGAACAATAATATTTAGTTTTCCTCTGAATTCATAGCACATTTAGCCTCGGGTTCGTGGTCACCCCATGTTTGCATGAGTTCCTTCTCATGAAGTGAGTCTTCAATCATCTAGTGGTTGGTTGCTCCCAAAATTTTTATACCACAATTGTACAAGCTTTTTTGTAGGCAGGTCGTCATTGTAGATCCAGGATTTGTAGTTGGATTGGTGTTCCATTCTCTTCTTGTAGTGTGCAGAGTATCTTCCAGTATCATGAATAATGATCAGTATGGGTACGCTTTAGGTAGATACCAGCTTGAGTGTTTGGTGAATTATGTAAGTTTTGTCTTCAGCAATAGGGCCTTAACATCATTTTGTGGAAAGAATCATATAGCATTGGCATTAGGCTGGTTCATCTGGGGATTCAATGTGGGCCCTTTGATCAAAAACTTGATTAGATGTATCCCACTTCCCAAACTGGAGGTTTGGTGGCAAGCAATATCTAATTGAGTTTTTGTCTCTCCTGTTATTTGAATATTACTATTTAGAATTCTTCCGTATATGTACATATTTTAAGAATCTTCTTCGATAAAAAGAATCCATGTGACTCATCAGGCAGATCTCACTTTTCAATGTTTCTCTCTATGTTTCCTCACATATTGTTCTATTGCCCCTCCCTATTTGAGCCCCTTATTCCATGCTCTGCACTTGAAGATAGTATTCTCATAATATTTCAACTAAACCACTATTTCCAAGGTTAAAGCAACACGTGCTGGTTACAAAAAAAAGTGATAGTCAATCTTCATTGTAAATCAGAATTTCCTTTGATATTCAATGTAAGTTAGTTTGACTACTTTTTATTGATTAATATTTTTTGTTGATACCTCTGTAAGAAAATGTCATGGAGAAGCCAATGCCTCAGAAAGCAGCACTTTCTGTTTGTGAAAAATTATTTGAATTTCATTTTCCCTGTGGAATATCACAAATAGGTTCATATACTCAGAAATACATAGAGGCTACCACTGTTTCACAGATGATGCCGAGCTCTGGATACATACTTGGCATATCAATAGGTCATCTATTCCATTATCTAAACATATGGAATCTTTGCAAGCAAACACAAATTGGGACTTTATCAAGTGTACCTGTGTATGAAAGAAATGTTTGTATACCACTTCTGTGGAGGAGTCAATGAAATATTTGATTTTTGATCAGTTGTAAAAGATAATAATTTTTGGTTTTAAAAAATATGTTTATAGCTTTAGATGTCAGAAAAATGGGAACATCATAGTTAAAACTTCCAATCAAAATCTAATTTTAAAGTTTTCCATGACTCTAGAACATATAATGTAGAATATTTTATGAAAGTAAGCTCTTTTTATCAATCATTCTTAAATGAATATATCTCTCATACTTTAAATGTATAGGAAATACAGTTACTATGAACCATAATTAAGCATTATACACTGTATCATAATTGATGACTTTTGGCAGCCATTATGTAGTCATATACCACATGGAGTATAGTTTCTTGGAATTTTAAAAATAAATTCCTTTGAATAGCATTTTATTTCTAAAAGACAAAGAAGTGTTCTTAAATTTTGCAATTCTTAGTTATTGTGCAAAGCCTGAAACTACAATTTTTAAAAAAATAATTATTCAGAAACATTGTTCTTGATTACCCGGAATCCTTTTCTTCCTTTACTTCCTACAAATGATATTGTTGTGGGACATCCAACAGAGAAGACTGCTCAGACATGGGTGTAAGCCAAGAGAAAGTCTTCAGTAGCCAGTTGGTGACAACATTGGTTGTTCAGGATGTCCATGTATTGAGAGCCTTATCAGGATGAGCTTTTAAGCACAAAAATCACATTCTGGGTTGGCATATTTCAGTTAACAAGAACAGTTATCCAGAAAGAGAAGTCAAAAAGCAAGATTAGTAAGTACATTTAGAGACTTTTTCGAATTATAAACTTTGATGGTTCAGATCTTCGTTTTCATTCTGACAGGTAGTACTATCTACAGTCTGAGTTTTATAACTTTTATGGTACTTCCATCATGGAATCAGTTGTAATAAGATCTGGGGACCTACAAAAGACTGAGACTTTGTTACAGAAATTCCAAATACCAAATTTTCCATCACCTTTTATTTGTTTTGTGTTTTATCCTTTGTGAATGAAGACTTGCTGATTTTTGTTTAACATGGCTGCTTTAAACTTTTGTTCTTTCAGAGTAAATTCCCCAAATAAATTTGGAATGATCTTTGTTTTGAGTATTGCCTGTAAGATAATAAAATTTCAAAGTGAAATTGTAAATTAGCTTTTTTTTCTTTTATAATTGTTAAAAACAATTGATCACTTTGACATTAGTTAATAATTGCTTCTCTTTCTTAATATTCAATTCATCTTATACTTTCAGTTCATGTTAGCTACTGTGAATTAGTTTAGTCACATCATAGTGTCATAGTGTGGCCATTATATTTTGAACATCGATTCCATGTGTGAATAGTTTGATATGGATCAAAATTCAATGAAACTGTCATTTCTTGGATTTTTGTTTTTAAATACAGTTTAATAAGATAAAGATGATATTCTTAATTATGCCTTGTTTCTACAGTTAGTGTGATGCCTATAAAAAACGTTTTTACTTCTCTTTATATTATAACAAATATACAATGAGATTTTAAAAATACCGATTAGTAAATGATTATTTAATTAATGAAACTTTCATGGAAAATGAATCTCCTTAGGTAAAGTATGAATATCACAATTATCCAATCTCCTTGAGATTATATTATAGTGTTTAAACTATTTAAAAATATCATTTACCTCTGATGTTATACTTTTCCACACACTATTCATATACTCATACAGTTGTATGACAGTGCAAAACCAGAAACAATACTGTAATCACAAGCTTAGCTACTAAATTTGCCTCAACAAAATTGTGTCTTCCTCTGTGTAATATTTTTAATTCAGTTGATTGTTGATCAGCATCTATAATCACCCCAAATTTTAAACATAATTATGAATTTAAAAAATATTTAATTAAGAACTTTTAAATAGAGGTTTAATATAAGATTTAAAGGGGGTTCTACAGTTCTATATCCATTATTTATTGGTGGTAATAAAACACAGAGAAGATATATATATTGTCTTTAAAGTATCTTTTTTTCAAAATGCCATCATTTCACTAGCAGTGTATATGATTACACAAAGGAGTGTGTGAAAGCTGATATCACCCTCCTCACTAATCATATTATTGTTTCTCAGCAGGTAAAAGAAAAAATCACCCCTCATTTTTATTTTTTTAAATGAACTCAATGTTCTTATTATACCAATGAAATATAAAGCAGTTTAGTCATTGATTTGTAACTTATGTGGCTGTTTTAATTTTTTACCCTATTTCCATATGCCACCAGATGGGCTTGCCGACAGTCCGTGATCCATCAAAAGAAAACCTCTTGATGTGAAGTAGGCCTCTGCATCCAGGCAGAGCTCTGTCCAATTGTGTACTTGAATCTGATTACAAATATGAGCAGTTGAGCTTGAGAAGAATTAGCAGGGGGATGCTTTACAAAGTGGCATTCTTTGAGCCTTCTTAATTTTCCAAAGAGGCCATCCATCACCTTCTCCTGAGAAAAAAAAAATTAAGTACGTGGAATTTAACTTACATAACTGGCAGGCAGTAAAAAGTAATTGTTTCCTTTTAACCAAATGGGATCTTTCCTAAATAGCCATACTGTTTTCAGCCTCAGATGATATTCAATAAAGCAGTCAGGTGACTTTCTCTGGCATAAGTAATATGCCAATAAATAAATATGGACACAGAAGTTTATGCTCAGTCTACTCTTTTCTGTTTGGCTTTTTTTTTTCTGAATTGTTCAAGCATGAATTTGTTTACACTTATCTCAAGCTAAAGATGTGAAGCCACAATGCATGCTGAGCAAATTAATGGGGTCTAATTTAACAAGATTCTAGCAAATACTGATAATTAGATAGTTTCTTATTTGGTCTTTCAATGCTGTGATGAAACACCATAGATGAAAAGCAAATTGGGGAGGAAAAGCTTTACTTCAGCTTATACTTACAGGAAATGAAAGTCAGGGAAGGAACTCAAGGTAGCAACCTG
>CAJQZJ010032464.1:10860617-10926916 GCA_907164525.1 Lophiomys imhausi
TTGAAATAGGGAATTTAATTTTCACTGTTATAACTGAATGCTAGATATGTTCTGTGTGATGGAAGAGCAACTGTTTTGGGCTCTACATATTGGAGAAAGCTAAGGAATACCAAGGTTTTAGATATGCTCGTTATTTGTATTCCTACATTTATTCTTTTTTTTCTCTTGTTCTTTTGGTTTGTTTGTTCGTTTCTTTCTTTCTTTCTTTCTTTTTTTTTTTTTTTGAGACAAGGTTTCTCTGTATAACAGCTCTGGCTGTCTTGGACTCTCTTTGTAGACCAGGCTGGCCTTGAACTCACAGAGATCCGCCTGCCTCTGCCTCCCAAGTGCTGGGATTAAAGGCGTGCGCCACCACCGCCCAGCCTTCTCTTGTTCTTTTATCTTCTCCCATTTTCTCAATTTCTCTGTCACTCTCTCTTCCTCTTTATGTTTCTTTATTGTCCCCATCTTTCCTCTATGTAGAAAAATTCTACAAAGTACATCACAGTTTTCTCTCGTTTTTTTAAACTCATTTTTATAAACTGAGGGACCTGCCTATTAAATCCTGAAAAGATTCATTTTTTTCTACATATTGTATAATAACAAGAAAGACAGCATTGCTAACAAAGACTGGTGAAGGAAATTCTGATTTAATCTCAGTTGTTAAGTTGATGAAATCTGGAATCATTTTAAAAACAGACCTGTTGCCATACTCCTGGGAGATTATCTTAATTACTTAGTTGAGATGAGAAACCTGAACACTGTGGGTAGAGCCATTCCTTGGCCTGACATTCTGGTTAATATTCTAGTGCTATTTCTCCTTTTAAAGAGAAAGTAAGCTAAGCACAGCGTTCTTGGCTTCCCACGTGACTGTGGACAGAGTGACCAGCTGCCCCAAAACTCTGCTGCTTTGAGTTCCCCATCCAAATTTCCCCAGGCCACATAAACACATTTCATCGAATTGTTTCTTTTGAATAATTAATCACAGTCTGAGGACAAGAAATTAAGATGGGAGCAACATATTAATTAATCTCAATATTTGTTTGTAGTTTTGTTTTTAACATAACATATATACAGTATGTGAGAAATATTAAGTAGAATGTTTGATGAATATGCAGTAAGTTATACTTATATAACACATACATTCACTAAGATCTGTATTCCATCATGCCTGGTATTGCTTACATGTCCTTTTTCAATGTTCTATAACTCTTAAATCTAAACAGCATTTCAAATTTTGTTAACTACTTATTGTAACAATTTTTATTCTTTCTTGTTGTTTTCCACTTCTGAAGTTATTATATTTTCTAAGCTTCATTGAACAAACTCTTCAAAAAAATCCATAAAACTAAAATATAAAATGTAAATTAACTATGACATTGGGATTCTAACCCTTGCTAAAATGAATATGAAACTCATAAATCATGAATTCACTTCTTTATACAGACTGGACATAACTTGTAGGATATGCTTAAACAAATAACATGTTACCTTAACTTATAAGCCATCTCTCTCACTGCTACTCACTATTATTCATAAAATATCATATTTTTGTTCAGGTGTTTCTGTTATAAGAATAAAAGTTATTGAATAGTCTCAAAAAAGAATAAAAATTTTATAAGTCATGAATATTCATGAATATCCTAGTTATATATAATCATGAAATTTTATAGTATGAATTAGTTGTGGATGTTTATTTCCCATAATTTATATTTAAGGTAAAACTTCATAATGTTGTTAAAATCAAACTGCCATAAGAATGTTTTACTTAGTTTGTTGTATACATTGGTCACATTGTATTATCCATTGCAAATTTAGGAGAGCATATATTTAATTTGGACAATAATATAAATTTGAAGTTAAAGGAATCCTTATACATTTCCCTAGGTAATAGAATATAACTTTTCCTTAAAATAAGAAGTTGAATTGCCAAATTATGGACTGTCTCTATTTTTAGCACCAGTGGATGCTTTCCCAAATAAGTTCAAGGCAGTTTTAAATAAGTAGTGTATGATATTGAAGATGCTCAATAGACCATCTAATAATTGTCATTGCCCATGTTTTATTTGGGTATGCTTTATGCATACCATAGTAGATTTTTTACTTCTATGTTGTATTTTATCAAAAAGCAGTGATCTGAATACTTTTTTTCTTAGTAACTAATTCACCATTTTACCAGAATATATAAATTGAAATCATTCAAATAGCTTTCTGTAACTTAATTGTATTTCTTTTTATTTACCACAGTAGACTTTGTCTAGTCCAGATACCAATTCTTTGTAAAATATGTATATTAAAACTATCTTCTGGCCATGAGTGATGGAACTTATATCATTGTTTTGTGAAGAATCAATGTTACCTCTAGTAAAAATTACCATGTTGCTTATGTTTTAATTTTTATTATTTTGTAATCTATATTTTGTTCTACAATGTAATTCTAAAAAATTTATACATAGTATATATGGTTATCCTATTTATTCTATCATAATTTTCTGAAAATATCAACTTTCCCTGTAGCACCAACTTGTCATTTTTACATCAATTAAGTGGTTATACATGTTTTGGTCTTTTTTTTTTGGCAAAGCATTTTAACCTATTGTTTTATTTTGCCCTCGTATTGAGAATGATCATGCAAATTTAGATTCATGTCAGTATTGGCATATCTTATGATAATTCTTCTTCATTGTCATTCTTTTCCATGAATGCTTCATTAATATTAAACATCCCTCTTGGATAGAATTTTTTAAGTACAGCTTATTTCTTGAAAACTTTAATGAAAGCATTGCTATTTCAGTAGCATTGTTTTGGTCGGTCTGATTGTGTGGAACTGTTAGCTTTAGAATATTAATATTTTATTGTCATTATTGATGCATATTCCATTGATTTTATTTGACTTTTGGTTCCTCTAATTATTATAGAAATATTTGCTTTACAATTAGATATAAATTTTTATTTTCCCAATAAATGTATAAGTATATATTAGAATTGTTTAGAATAATATAATATTTTGTTGGTATATCTAAAGTAGTTTAATTTTGCAGGTTGATTAATTTCAGAAGATAAATTATGTTTTATACTGTTTTCAATGTTAAATCTTCTGAATGTCTTCTATGTATCATTTAATATGATGATCTTTTTATTTCTTTTAAAAATAACTCATAGTTTCTTATCTTATTCTTTTATCTAGGTACTCCAGTACAAAGATCAATACAAGGGGTAATAGTATTGTTCTCCTGAACTAATTAAGGGAGAGCTGAATGTTTCAATATAAAGTATATTACTGACTTAAAATTGTATCTGGAAAAATTTTTTTAATTGTAGCAGTTGAAGAAATTGTTAAATTATTTACCGCTATTTAAATTACAGTTAATTGGTCATTGTGGTGATGTTAATTCTTAACCTGCCACTATAAATAATCACTTAGACACCTGATAGATTTTTAACAAGCCTTAACCTGGATTGTGCAATCTTGACCCATCTAAGGTTTATTCTATTCTCCAAATAAAACCCATCACATATACATACCTCCCCTTGTACTGTTACTCTCCATGCTATCCCTATGTTCCAGGCCACGTGGAAAGTTATTCCGTTTATCTCATCCTGTGTCTTCTACTGGCCTGGTTTCCTCTTCCTATCTGTCTTCCTGCTCCAGAAGCTCAGGCACCTTAGCCCCCCCCCCCCCCCCCCCCTCTGTCTGTCTCTCTGCCTAATCCTAGGCTTCAGCAGTTGTTCAACCAATAAGAGACAATGGTTACCAAGCAAATAACAGTCAGCAAGTGGGAGCAATTAATTAACATTTAGGATACATATCAGATCACTGCATCATTTAATGTGAGCATTATGATTTAACTATCTTATTTGGGTTCTTAAAACCTCTCAACCTCCCTTCCAACCCTCCAACACTAGATGGGAGAGAAAGAAGGTTAGAGAGGAAAGGGATGTAGGCCTCTTTGAGCTACTTCCTGCTGACTAGGATCATTGGGTTCTTTGGGGCAATGCCAATTCATCCATCAGGATATCCACAAGACCAGCAAATCGGCAACAAAAGTAACCAGCAACAGCTGCAGCTGCTTTCTTCTTCAGAGCTTCCCCTTTCTTTCTCCCTCTCCAACCTCCTCTATTCCTGAACCTCTAATAGACTCTGACATTTATACTGTCTCCAAAGTCCTCAGAATTAAACTATCTGCAGCTGTCAAACCACGCCCATACTAGAGCATGAGACAATCATACATAACAGCAGTGGTGGACAAGCACATATTCCACACCTGGGATTAAAACAAAAACATAGTTACATAATATAATTGGGGTTTTTATAAAACAAAAACTCTCACCATAGTTTAATAAATTTTAAAAATTCTCTTATATATTTGGTTGTGAGCCTAGCCTTTAACGGCTGAGCCATCTCTCCAGCCCATAAAAAAAAAAAAATTCAACACACCAAAAAAAAAGGGGAAAGGATGGTGGGGCTGGGGGGGAGGAGGGTGGAAGGGTGGGACTGGAGGGGGGAGTAGGGAGGGGATTGTGATTGAGATGTAACTTGAAGAAATAAAAAATAAATTATTAAAAAAAAAAAAATTCTCTATAGTTTATGCTTTTATGAGAATGTGCAACATAGATTAAATCTTACTTTCTTTTCTTGTGGAATGGCCTATTATCATAACACTTGCAGCATTAAAGAGCTGTCCATCATTAACTCAGAGCTCTGTTGTTTAAATACCTGAGAGGGTATCCTTAGCTCACATGTGCTATAATCAAACAGGTAGTTTTCTCAGGGTATGTTCCCTCCATCTCTCTCAGGATGTGCAGATCTTTGTGATTTCCCCAAGTGTGCAGAAGTTGTTGCATAGGTTTTTGTAGTAGAGAAAACTGTATTTACAGTCTCCTTCATAGTAGATGTAGTAATGTAATAGATGTTATATGTGTAATAAAAATCTGACACGGAGAACGTGGGTTATTTTCCCAGGTACAATGAGACTGAAAACAATGAAAAGTCACTCTGCTTCTTTTTAGAATTCATGGGTAAAATTTCTCTGTTTTCACATAATGATAGAGGTCTCCATTGTTCCTCCTGCCCCTGATATTAGTCTCAAGTTACAGTAAAATACTAAAGAATTATTTAGTCTTGTATGTCCTATTTTCAAAAGGCATGTAACCTTTCTTGTGATTTCATTACTGATTTCATCTCTCTTTATTTTCTACACTGAAAGAATTCACATCACTTGGTTGGGCTGACAGTTATATCTCTTAAAAATAAAGCTAATTGTTTTCATAGTTTACTTGTTTCAAAGTCCCCTATGATACCACCTACTTAAGGTTTGATTGAATATATACATCAGAGCCTAGGAAACTCAAAATACATTTTTGCCTACCTGAAAATATAAGTTACTTCATTCTTCCATCTATTAGAATAACCAAATGATTTCTTTTTCCTTAATTGTTTAATAAGTGAATAATAGTATAATTATTAAAGTGCCTGATTTTTACACATTAGAGTAGAATTGAATTCTAGTGATAAAGAAAACCTAGTTTTCATAGGTTATCTTCTGTTTCTGTTTCTACTCTTTTATTTTATCAAGATTTTGTGTACAATTTTCCATCAAAGAAAGTATTTTCTTCTTTACACTTGACCTCAGCCATTGGGCTGAGAATTAATTTTTTTCTTTTACATATTCTGCTTTTAAACAAAAGAGATGCTGAAAATAGATTACTCTGTTCTTAGATTGGTTATTCTGTTTTTCCCTACAGGAGAAGAGGGGGAAGAGGAAAATATACTTGACATTATTCCACATTTGAAGTGTTGTCAGAGTTACCAGTGAAGCTATACGTTTTTAAAGAGTCATCCTTCTGGATAGATATCTTTTAAGAATAAATACAGCATCGCTCTTCAGTCGTTTGGTCCCGCTTCTCGCTTCTCTGACAGACATTGATTGTAGAGCAGGGGTTATGAAGGACTTACCTACCCTGTCTTGGCAGAGCTAGGCTGTCAACTTAACTGCTTCTAGGTTTTGTCCTTTTTGGACAGCATTCTGTCTACAGTTGGAGCAAGGGGCTTTTCCTACCAAGAGATAGGCTTGCGACTAATTCAATCATCTCCCACTGGAGATTCTTCGATGCTCATCTTCTACTTGGAGGAGAATAGGGGGTGCTGTCAGGAGTTGATATGTCTTGATATTAAAAAAAACTAAAGTTACGAAAACATCTTTGAATGCCATATTCTGCAGATCTCTTGAGGTTTTTGAAGAGGCCCTATCTATCTCTTATATTAGGGTAAGCAGATGTTGCTTGTCTCTTAGCAGGTTTATTTCTGATTAGCTTAGCAAGTAACTATAATAGGCTGTCATAGTACCTAACAGAATGACTGGCTTGCATAACCATTAGTTTGCATTTCTTAATTATCCTAAACAGTTCATGACAGTTAGTAGTAAAAGGCCGAAACATCACGTTTCATTTTTTTTCTTTACCTCCTAACCCTTCCATCCCATTTCTCTGGGGTGGAGCGATGCTGTAATGTATGGAGAGAAAATGGGAACTGTCCAGGCAGCCACTGGTATGTCATTTCTTAGTTTGGGAAGCTGCAGGCCCTGTACTTCCTATAAAATCAGATATATTTATCCCTCTCAGGTCTCTGAGGTGATTGAAGAACAGATAGATAAAGTCTCATAATTAAATTTTGAGTTGTTTAGGAGTCAAGAGAGTGTTATACATCTAAGAAGATACTTTTAAAATTGTATTGCAATTAGTATGAATGTTGAGTCAGATATAGAACTTTAAGCTCATGGAGATGTTTAGATAGTAGAATGTTAAAGTCAGGTACCAAATACATATGGACTGGTCATTGGGAATGTACGTTAAGCCATATAACCCTCATAACTGTGGCCTAATTACCTCTGTTGTACTGTATTGTATTTATTATTATAAGAGAAAGAGCCATTTGTTGGAGTGAAAGGGAAACTGTAGGGGGAAATAAGATATACCTTAAACTTAAAAAAAAAAAGGGAAGAGGATGGGGGGTTGAGGGTGGGAGGGTGGGACTGGAGGGGGAATAGGGAGGGGACTGCGATTGAGATGTAACTTGAAGAAATAAAAAAATAAAGGAAAACAAAGAATAAATACAGTAAATTAGATTAAAATGTGTAATTTTTCTTTTAAATTTATTGTTTCTTGGAAATGTTTTACTGAGGACATCATTTTACATTAAAAAATAGCTACTAACATCTTTTGGCTTGTACATTATTTTGATTCATCAGTAAAACAAAATCAACAAGATATCTAAATCTAGTATCAGTCTTCTATCTGTGGAGTGGTGTTTAGGAAGTGACTCTTAAAACTTTTCTTGTTAATGCATCTCTAATCTGTGAGAAAATTGACTTCTTGGAGAACCATCTGTGAGTTTACATTCTGGTATAGGCACCACCATGACCCTCAGGCAGAACCAGAGGCAGCTCCCGGACAATTTCTACATTGCAATACTGAAAGACCATAATGAAAAAAGGGATGAAAATGTGTTAAGAGACAAAGGCTTGGGAAGGCTACAAGTAAACTGTCTTCTGCACATGTGTAAACAATTGGACTATGAACTCAGAAACTGTGGTTCCCTGCAAATGATCTGTGCATGATCACATGAGTCAGAATTCTAGTATGAACACCCACAACTGACTGTAACTCTACCTTCAGGGAAACTTATGCCCTCTTCTGGCCTCCAGAAGTGCCTGTACTCACAAGACCATATTCTTTTTTTAAGTTTAGTTTAATTTATTTATAAATTTATCCTGTTCAGAGGCCCCTCTCCCATCTCCTCTCAAGCCTACCCTCCAACACTTTGCCCCCATTAACCACTCCCCTTCTTAGAGAAGGGACCTTACCCACAACTCTACCCAGTACTTCATGTTGCATCAGAATTAACTGTATCCCCTTCCACTAAAGCTAATCAATGCAGCCCAGCTAGGAGAAAGTTATCCAACTGTAGGCAACAGAATAAGTGCCAAGGATAGCCCCTACTCCAATTTCTAGGGGCCTCACATAAAGACCAGAATGTCCCTCAGCTCCATGAGTTTAGTGGGCTTGGTTTCCTGTTAATGCATGCTCTTTGGTTGATTCGTTTAATCTCTGTGAGCCCCATGGGCCTGGATTAGTTGCCTCTCTTGGGCTTGTATAGTTCTTGTCCCCTTCTGGTGCCTCTGTCCTTCTACCAACTCTTCCACAAGACTCCCATGTCTCTGTCCAATGTTTGGCTGTGTGTCTCTACATCTGCTTCAATTCTTTGCTGAGCAGAGCTTCTCAGAGGATAGTCATGCCATGATCCTGTCTGCAAGCATAGCAGAGCAGCATTAATAGTGTCAGTTGTTGGCTCTCTCCCATTGGTTGAATCTTAAGTTGGGCCAGTCATTGGCCAGCCATTCCCTCAACCTCTGCTACATCCTTATCCTTCCTTGCATGTCTTGAAGGCAGGATTTGGATAACTCTAGCTGAGAATCCTAGCAGCAAGTGATATAGAGACTGAAATGGCCATCTCCTGACTCAGTGGAGGGAGGGGGATGCCGTCTCATCCATAAAACCCTTGACACATCCATATTCTTTTACACACACACACACACACACACACACACACACACACACACACATGGGGGGGGGGTGGTGTTAGATACATATTTAAAAATTCAAAAATATTTTAAAACGCATACCTTGAATGAAAATTAGTTTCAGTTGGACAGAAGAAGTTTAGAATTTCAAGCCAAATACCTGACATTTTTTGATATATTCATTGGGCTCATTCAGAGTCTATAAATTTATTGTTTAGCTTCATAACAGACATATGTCAATCATGATTTTTTTATCTTCTACTTGAAGACTTCTGCCAGATTGATAATACTCTATTGCCAAATGTTACAGAAGCCTATGATATAAGACGTGTAGCAATCTTTCTACAATTTTCCTTGGTTAAAGCACAATACTAAGAGAAAAATCTCTAACTACTTTAAAGACCCCTAAAATAGCTTTCAATTAATTCCTTTGAATCATAAAAGTTATGAAAAAATTTAGTTCTCAGCAAGTTATGGTTAAAAACAAGATTAAGATTCTGTAAGTGAGTCCTAGTAATCACATTCCTGCCGAAAATTATAAAGCTAAGTGTCTTTCAAACCATGCAATAGATTTTCTAAATCTTCTATAGCACACATATCATTATACTATTTGGCATTCCTCAGACTGACAAGATCAATGTTTTCAGTGAAGTACGTTCAATTTTGCTACTATAGAAGCTTTATATAATAAATGTTCCTGCTATCAACTTAAAGGGACTTTATTATATACATTGCAAAATGTTGCATAAAATGTTTAATGTTATAGCTCAGTATTAAACGTCAAGCTATTTCTACTACTTTTTAAGATGAAATTATTAAAAACAAGAGGAAATAGCATATAATCTCCTTGAATATCGCATTTAACAAAATGGACAGTACCACTTAAATATCTAGATTTTGTTTTTGAGTATGAAGACTTTAGATTTTACCAAAGTTGAAATAAGTAGTTTTTGATGATTTTTATAAAAAGACAGATACTTATGAGTTTCTAGCATATTTTTCTTCTATATGATTTTTTACCTTACCTATCATTTATCTGGCTGTCTATCTATCAGGTATATACTTATATAACAAATTTTTGTATCATTATATAAATTTAAACCATCGATATATCTATCTCTACATATTCTCCCAAATTAAATTGGTCAGAACCTATGTAAATACTCATGCACACAGATATATATCCTGAGAAATATTTCTCACATTTATTTTCTTCTGCTCAATTAAAATATTGCAATGTTCCTCTGCTGGGTAATTCCAAAATAAATATACTAATATGAGTTAGTTTTTTAAATATCATGAAATTATCCACTATTGGACAAATAAATTTCAAACTAAAAGGTAAACAATACAGAAAATTATGAATTTCATTATCTTGGGCAAGTGGTTAAATACTTACTACCATAGGCATACCATATTGGTGTCTACCATAGGGGTGTTAGTTATATGACAAGATATTCCTGCAACAGTGAGTGCAACTATAACCTGGAGCCTCAAATCACCTTTCCATCATGGTCCCTACAGTGAATCTGACAATTGGCAAGACTCTATATGCCTAAACTGTAATAAATTCACAAGAATCATATACCTTGCTTAGCTAAATACAAATATTATTGTGTCTCTGTTTCTGTTTTCAAACTGTTATTCACACTCAAGAAAAATCCAAGACACTAGAGCTATTTTTCCATGAGAAATTTGATATTCCCTCCACTCCTGCTTGTTTGTCCCAAATCTTTCTCAGCTTTAATTGCTCAAACTTTCAGCCTGCCTAATTTAATCATTAAATCTACCAGAGTTTTCTCTCTTTTGAGAAAATTCTCGTACACTCATCTGTAAGGAAAATTTAACTGTTACATCCACCTAGGACAAGTGATGGCAGTTTATTTTAGAGGTTACTAGACAAGAAGATATGTGTTCTATTATCAAATCATCACTACATCTCTGGAGTCATCTAACAAAACTTAGATACTTCCCATTATCTCCAGTGACTCTGTTTGTCCATTAGCACTGACCTCAGCTGCCACTGTGATTTTAGTATGCACTATTGTCTTTTTGGCCAGACTCACAGTTGTTCTTTTCTAGTGTCTTCCACTGATCCCCTCCAACTTCCTCCATTTCAGGATTGCTGAGTGACTTTGGACTTAGGAAGCAAGACATGATCAAACAATGGGAATCAATTTCTGTCTGGCAGCTTCCCCACAGATTCTATGATGGCTCCTTCCTCTTGCTTTGATCTTTGTTTACTGGTTAACTTCTAAGTGACACTTTTTCATTCCAGTATAAAATGAAAGAAAGCTCATCCTCATATACCTATCTTCCATGCTTACTTCATGTTTTTAATAGAATGCCATCTAAAATAATATTTACACTTCATTTATTCATTGATATTCATAAACTAATACCAATAAAAACATACCTCATCCAATGTAATATCCTATTTCTTTTACTCTTATATTGAGGACATTAATCAGAGTTCCTGAACTCATTTAGGTATTTTATTTGAAGATATAAATCCATGCAAATTGCTATTTAATTAATGTAATATTTGATTAGTAAATTGATAAAATAAATAATACACATCTACTTTAATTTCTGAATAATACAGTCACCTTCATAAATTTTATAAAGTTTTTTAAAGAAAAATCTTAAGTGATATTTTGAATTTCATGATATTAATATAAAGTGATGAAGTTTATAAGTGAGAAAATTGAACAATTGGAAAACAATATAAAGTAAGACTTTTTTTTCCAAAATGACAAAAATTTATAAACAAGAAAATCCTACTGGGTTTTTCACTTTATAACAAATTATGAAATTGAAGTTTTTCTATATAGTAAACTGTGGAACATAAGAGGGGCAAGAAGTCTGAATTTTTGATGACTCCTTTTTTATCCCATTTAAAATAGCAAGAATAATAATAACAAAACATCATTGACACTTGACATATACAAAGAACAGTTTCTGTACATATATGTCAGGGTAAGTTCAAATTCAGTGGCCCATAGTCCTCAGCCTTCGAGCACCCAGATATACTGCCTCTATATTAGGTGAATGGGCCCCAGAGAAAACAGGCAGAAAGTGCTGGGCTCTCAGTATAGGAGACATGATGAAGATTTCAAAGCACTTGTCATCTCTCTAGAAACACTGCCATTCACATAACTCACAAAATTCTCTGCATCGATCAGTTTAACTTGAAAAAGTATGTTTCTCACAAAAAGAGCCAAGCTATTCTTTGTTCAATTGCCAGTGACCTCCATTTTGTCCCCTTTTAGAGCTTTCTTTTTACTGGCAGTGTGGGAGCCATTGTTGGTGAGCTACCCACTCTGTGGACCCACTTCACAATTCAGACCTAAATGACACTTCGGATCTTCCATCTGCATCAGGATGATTCACATGACTCGCAGCCACATTAAGCGAACACTCCATTGAACTTACAACTTAAAGTTGTAACTGTTGACTTGAGCCAAGATTTTAACTCAGATATGTGAGCTTTCCATTGCAAAATTATAGAAAAACTTAACATGTCCAGATATCAAATTATTTTGAAATTAATACACTCAATTAAATCCAGTGGCAGCAATGAAAACATCTTCTCTGGTTCCAACTATACTTGAGAGTGTTTTTTTTTTTTTTAATGTTTATTACTTCAGGTTACAGCTCCATCACAGTGCCCTCTTTCTACCCGTCCAATCCTACCATCCCACCCTCTACCCCCTATCCCTTTCATCCCACTCCTCTCGAGTGGAGTGTCCCTACATATCAGTCCCCCACCCTGGTTCAGCAGTCATATGAGGGCCAAGAGCCTCCTATACACTGGGGGCCTACAAGGCAGCACCACTAAAGCGAAGTGTTTCATTGACAGATGACAAAGTCTATGTTCCTGTTCCCTTTGGTTGTAGTATAGTTATCCTGTACTGTATGGGTAAAATCCAAATATAAGTGAATAGATGCCACGTGCATCCTTCTGATTCTGGGTTAGCTCACTCAGAATGAGGTTCTCTAGTTCCATCCACTTGGCTGAAAATTGCATGATTTCGCTGTTTATGATGGCTGACTAGTAAGTATTCCATTATGTAGATGTACCACAGTTTTTTATCCATTCCTTGGTTGAGGGACACCTGGGTTGTTTCCAGTTTCTAGCTATTACTAATAAAGCTGCTATGAACATAGATGAGGAAACATCCTTGTGGTTTGGTGAGGAGTATACCCAGAAGTGGTATGACTGGGTCTTGAGGTAGAGCTATTCCAAGTTCTCTAAGATATCGCCAGACTGATTTCCACAGTGGTTGTACCAACCTGCACTCCCACCAGCAATGAAGGAGTTTTCCTCTGTCTCCACAACCTCGCCAGCATGTACTCTCATTTGAGTTTTTATCTTAGTCATTCTGACAGGTGTGAGATGGAATCTCAGAGTCATCTTGAGTTGCCTTTCTCTGATGATTAAGGATGCTGAGCATTTCTTCAAGTGTCTCTCAGCCTTTAGGGATTCCTCCTTTGTGAATTCTCTGTTTAGCTCTGTTCCCCATTTTTTGATTGGATTATTTGGTTTCTTGGCATTAATTTCATTAGTTCTTTGTAAATTTTGGATATTAGCCCTCTGTCAGATATGGGGTTGGTGAAGATTTTTACCAATCTGTAGGTTACTGTTTTGTTCAAATGACAGTGTCTTTGGCCTTACAGAAGCTTTTCAATTTCATGAGGTATACCCCATTCTTTACTATATATCCACTGATGTGCTCATTTAAACACATGATCCATCAAGAAACCACCTATTTTTAAATAATAATTTTAAATTATTTCTTTTGAGTTTATAATTACATTTGCCCTTCCCTGTCTTTCCCCCAAACCTGCTCATATGCCTCCCCTTACCCTTTTCCAATTCATTGCTTCTTTTGTAATTGTTGTTACATACATATATGTGTATATAAGCAAAGCAGTATTATATTGTAGCCTGAGTTTATGATCAACAGAACTCCACTTAGTTAAAAGAGGAATGCCTGAATGTCAAAATATCCATTAGAAATTAGTTCTATCCTACTACAATTGTGGAAAATAAAGTTAGACAGGATTTTTGTGTCTTCATGAATAAATCAAACTTTAATCTATAGAAGAAAGGTCTAAAAGGAAAGATGTTTACAAAAAGAACCAGATACTAAGAAGGCATATACTGAAATTTTCAAGAATTTAAGGAAATAAATTCAAGATATGGTATATATAGCCTAGCAAACTTCACATAGAGATGGGAGATAATGTTTGCAAAAACAGGGTCTTGTAACAATTATATGTAAATTTCCAAAGACTCCCTAATCCATACCAACTTGTAGTTAGGCACACTGAATCTCATCAATATAAGGACTTTAAGATCAAAGACATAGAGGGGAATGTTTAGTACATTTCCACCAAATTAGAAGCGTCCTTCTAATTTGGTGGAAATGTACTAAACATTAGTGAATAAACTCAAGTCATTATGAAAACTTCATGTATCTAAATTGCCAAAAAGCATGTTATGTGTGAGTAATAGAACTGGAAAGAAATTTTGGCATTATAAAGATTAATAGAATATAAATTTTATTAAGACTACACATTAAGTTGATCTTTGAAGGTAATAAAATGCACTAATGGTGTTATAACATAATGATATATGACTGTCTTTGAGAATGAAATCCAAAACGTCACAGATATAGAAATACATGGCCATGGCTGTGATTGGTGATTAGTAATTCAATTCTCTCAGCAGTACTTATCAATTCCTTTTGTTACAATATTGCCTATGGCAAACATAGTTCAGTCACAAAAACTTTTGTTTGATAGCCAAGCTCTGTTTGGACAGTCGGTGGAGGCTGCTTAGCTTTCCAGGCACTTTGTTTCTCCTCCTTGATAACGGAGATACTTGCACAGTGTTTGCCATTTCTGTAGCATATTTAGTTCCTGTTCCTAAGTGGTATAGATCCATGGATTTATGCTTTGTTCAGGCACACAATATTATCATTGTCAATTTAATGATGTTTACCGTCTTATATAAAGTATCTTCATGACCACTTTGAAAGAGTTAAATGGTTTGGTTTGTTTGGAAGCTATTGTCTGAAAATTGACACAGATAGTATAGTGGAACCATGAGGCTGCTACAAATTTTAAGGACATCACTATAAATGGTAATGACTACCTTAAGCACTCATTTGTTCTAATGAAATAAAGCCCTCAATTTACCTCCAATTTCTAACTGTGAAACATGTGGTCTTTTCTTGAGCAGCCAGTGAGATTTTGCAACACCTGTTGTGAATATCTTAAATGAAACTCCTAAGGAAAACAACGTGAGTCCCAAAGTGAATGCTGCTGCAATCTGAGCAGCACACATGAAAGAATATCTCTTTTATTATTTCAGTTTCCTATGAGCCTGGAAATGGAGGACAATGAAGAGGAGGCTGATGAATGGGGAGGTTGAGAAACGGAAACAAGAAACTGAAATCAAGCCTCAGTTGTGAAATAAAATGTAGAATAACAGCAGCTTAGCAAACTTTCTGGAATAGTCATTCCAGAAAGTCATTCCAGAAAGTCTGGAATAGTCATTCCAGAGCACTCTATGCAGTGCTCTGATAATTAAAAGGAGGTTCATCCTTTTTAAAACTTAAAAGTGATATTTCAAACAGTATAGTTACTCTGAATGAAATGTACACTTCCATGTGGTTAGTTTAACTCAGGGTTCTCCTATGGGATTGCATAGGGGAAAGTGTGCACATGCATACAAGTGAGTGCACATATGCATGGTTTGAATGCAAATGCTTTTCAAATATCAGACATTGCTAAGTTATACCATCCATTGTCTTACTTCACTATAATTTAACCTATAATATATGAAATGACAATTTTCTGCTACTTGGACTAGCATAATTACAACTTTTTCTGAAACTTTACTATTATATAAGGAAATTATATATTTCAAGTTATAGGGAAGTACAGTTGAAGATAAAATGATTATTTTCTATATATAGATGCACATTCAAAGCTTGTAAAATGTTTTATTGCTTTATGAACAAAAATCCACCATAAAATGTATTATTCTACATATGATACTGCTTGATTGCACAGAACGTGAACTTGTCAATTATTTTCAATTTTTCAAATTCTATGACTGTTACTGAAATCATTTATTATATTTCTAAAGCAGCCTGACATCACATATAATATGCCATTTACAAATCATATATAAGTTTTATATGTTTGTATAGAATCATTTTCTGTTTCTGCCTAACCCTTTAGTTTTCATTCAAAACAAGCTGAATAACTTCCATAGATATTGAATGGGAAGATTAGTGCTCAGAATCACTGCCCTGAAGTATGTGAGTACCTTAATTATGATAAGTAGCAGAAAAGTCTATTTATCATAGGATTTAGAGAACAGCAAAAATATATTACCAGATAGATTGATTCTCAGAATCATGGTTGAAGAAAGACTTTGAATTCTAGTACATAATTCTAATTTCTGTAAAAACTATTTATTTCATCATTAGGTTAAAAAAATGCTGAAAATCACTTTAAGATCTTGAAGATCAAATTTCAAAGAAGCTGATAGGATAAACGTTAGTGGTGACTGTATTTTATTGGTATTTCTGCATCATCCCATCAGAAGCACATATGCTGCACTGAAATACAACTATCTTAAACAGAAACAATAAGTGAAAAATGTGCAGGCATCTTGCATTTAGTCTGAGTCCTTTCCCTACAGTGGTTTCAAATAACCCAGGCATCACTAAATACTATTCTAAATAAAAAAAAATATTCAAATACACTAGATGAAGTCCAGGGTATTTTGATTTTAGAACATAGAAAACCTAAATACGCCTACTCTGGGAGACACTTTATCTCCATGAACCAGAGAAAATAGGTGTACAGAAATATGTGGGAAATCATAGCAATGGCATAGTCAGGGAACAGGGATTTCCTTACATAAATTTGGTTCTAATGTATCATAAATAACTTGATAGAATTCTAATCAAAAGTGAAGTCCCATTTTAATAAGAAAGTTCTAATTTTTTAAATATTTATTTATTTCTTCAAGTTACATCTCAGTCATAGTCCCCTTTCTCCTCCCCCTCCCAGTCCCATCCTTCTACCCTTTTCCCCTTCACCCTCCTATCTGCTTTATTTTTTTTAATTTAAGGTGTATCTTTTTCCCCCTAACAGCTCCCCCTTTTAGTCCAGTAAAAGGCTCCTTTTTATAACAATAAATACAATAAAAAACAATAAGAAGAAGGGATAACTACACAAGTGCTCTTCTACTAACCCTCACCACCCACCTGCAGCCTGCTGCATCAATTGTAGCACATACAGCAACTCTGATACTGTGTATTGATAGAGTCCATGTTCTATATATTAGCACAAAAAGAACACAGACATTAGTGGCAGGAAAAAGGCCTGCAAAAAGTTACTCTGGCTGAGGTTAACTTAAAGCAAGTTGTGTGATACACACCCTAAGCTGTGGATTATATAAAAAATGGATGAAATTCAAAAGAATCTTCCCAGTAGAAGAAGCCAAATTGGAGGACAGTTATGCATTGGGAAGGTTGGGATACAACTGGCACTTACTACCATGGTCCAGGTCCGATTCCAAGTTTTGCCATCTGAACTTGTGAGCAGTCGATAGAATATGAGCATATAAACAACATTACATAATCACTAAGAGAGTTGCAATTTCAATGACAGCTACACCCTGAAGATGTTCCCTGAAATCAGAAGATAGTCTGTGTAGGATCACTCATAAGGACACAAGCCTATGAGCCAAGGTGATCCAAAGGGAAAGGCTCAGAGAAATCCCCTAAACTACATTCTTCTCTCATCTTCTAAAATTTTCTAGATTATCCTTTAGAATTCCAATTAAAATCTTGAGGACTATTAATCAGTATTTTAAAATCGGAGCATACAAGCCTCAAACACAAAGGATAAGCATGGAGGTAGGATAGGATATAGAGAGTGATTTTGTTGATACACAACAGTTAGAACAGTTTCCATTCTCCTTAAACTATTTCAACCCTGAAGTTCTGAACTGTTGTTGTCAATTACTTTGTGCTTGTTTTTAATTTTTGATTATGTTTTATACCATCAGCAGGCATACAAGCTAGAAACTTCCTTATATACTTAAATGAAGAATAAAGAGGTAATTGTATTACATACTTGTTATGCTAGATTTGGAAAGATCTTAGAGAAAATAAGAGAGAAAATTCAGAGTATTCTCTATTAATGACTTGGAAATGTGTTTTCCTAATGCAGAGATCCACAAAATAAGGATAGTGTGTGGATAGATAGATGACTTCATGGATACATTAATGAATGGGTTATTTGAAGAATAGAAAGGCAGAACTTGAATATGCACATATGTCTATGTTATATTATTATTTTAACTGCATGCTCAGATCTCAAAAAGACATTAGCAGCATATACACACAGTGGTAAGATACTGAAAGTTTCTGTCGTGCTGCTTTCATGACAATCAATTTAATATGTTTTGAAATGAACAGAAAATTAGTTATTAATTCACTTGTTTATTAACTGACAACTTTGTTTTGAAATGTTTTAACTCATGGGGATTCTGCTTGTGAGAGGAGAAAGTGACAGTGGATTAATAAAGAAAGCAAAAAAGGAAAAAATGGAAAGGTTATTTTCATAAAGCTCCATTTTTGTTAATTCCCACTTAGCTTCATTTGAGTAATAAAGTTGCTGGATGTGATATATTATGAAATGAGACATTTAAGAAAAAAAGAAATTGAAAGTATGACAGAAGAAACGAGAAATGAAGGTTCTTTTTCAGCAAGTCAGTCAGCAAAGATCTCCTTGTAAAAGAGACATTTAGATGACCTTAATAAAATGAAATAACACAAATAGATTAGGGGTAATATGACCGTATATGTCTGGACATATTCTCAAGCAGGAAAGAGCTTGCATCATAAAGAAACCTAAAAATATATCACCTACCGTTTTTGAAGCTGATTTAAGTATGTGAGGTATTATACATTCAAATATACTTCCAATAAAAATTTCACTATGGATTTCTTCATTGTAGTTCTGCTATATCGGACTTATAGCTGTAGTGAGAAAGGTTAAGTGACTTGACCAAGGTGGCAAAGTTACTAAGTGGCTGAGTTAAGCGCAGGTCAACCTGACCCTGAAGCCCATAAAGAATAGATTCTGTAAGAGCAATATTTTCTGACTAATTGTACTTCTGAACAAAATAATGTAATTAATGGACCACAAGAATAAGTCCAAAAATAGCAAATAATTGTTCAAAGTAAGGAACAGCTTGATTTAAAGTAACAAAGAGGTCACTGTGCACCAAGTAGAATTAATGAAAAACACAAAGGTCTGAGACATACCCCAGATAAATTGCTGTTGTAAACTACAGAGAAAATATGATTTAAGCAATTCTTTTTTTTATATATAAATTCTGAGAAAAATGAATGTGTGAAATCATTATGATTCTTCCAGATACTCCAATCCTATGGAAGAAAGGAGTTGGTTTTCAACTACTGAATCTAGAAAAAGTCTCATGAATTATAAGGACAGTATTATACTGGTTGGCCTGGAAGAATCCATGTTGTACCTCCATGTACATCAGTCACTCAGTGCTGCCTGTAACAACCTCTCTCTTCATCAGGTGAGCACTGAAAGTCATCCTTATGTGCACTAACAAGGAGAAACAGGTTCAAGGGAACTTGACAGCCTGCTGTAGGAAAGCAATAGGTTTATAATTTATGTGCATTGGAGAACTGAAAATGTTGTTTCTTCAAAATATCTCCCTACGTTGTCAGGCTACCTGCTGGTGTCATAGATGCCTGAGTACTATTTCAATTTTGAATTTTAATTTTATTTTTTAGTTTCAATAAATAACTGTATGTTTGGTGAAATAAACCTTAATGCACCATAAAAGTCAAGAGACTTATTCATAATGAAGGTCTAACAACATTCATGTGGCCAGGAACCTGAAACTAACTATATAGACCACAGACTTAGGAGAAAACCAAATACTATTGTTTTGCTAACGGGACCTAACAATAAAATGACTCCTAATGACATTCTGCTATGTCCATAGATCAGTGTCTTGAGCAACCAATGTCAGGGAGGCTTCATTCTGCTTTAGATGAGAACTTAAACAGAGACCCACAACTGCACAATGTGCAGATAGTGAGAGACTTTGGATCACTAAATCCTAAATGAGAGGACTTCATCAAGCCCTTCCACCCATGGCTCAGAGAGAAGAGGTAGCTCACACAAAATAGAAGGCAGAAAGACTGTAAAAGTCAGTGGAATGGAAGACACCAAGGAAACTGTCTTCCAGACAGAGAAGGACTATCATGCATACGAGCACACAGAGACTGTGGCAGCATGTACAAAGGCCTGCTCAAGTTCAAACCATACAGGTCATGACACTGACAGAGGAAGTGGACATAAGTCCGCATCCCTAACCTAACAGCCATCTCTAATGATAACACTTGCAAAGGAAAAATTAGTTTTATCCAATGGAGCAGTAGAGGGTCAATATAATACTAACTACATGTTATTTTTGAAGATGTTTTATCTCATAATGGGTAAGGACCCCTTACCCATTTGACACAAAATCTTTAAGTTATGATTCATAACAGTAGCAAAATTACAATTATGAAGTGGCAATGAAATAATTTTATGACTGTGAGTCAGCACAGTGTAAGGAACTGTATTAAGTGCCTTAGCATTAGGGAATTTGATAACTACCATACTAATGCTTTGTTTGAGCAATTCTTAGCTTTTTCATCTTTGTTTAACTATTGTCATTTCCTAGTTTGTATTTCTAATGGTTGCATGACACAGGGGTGTGTGTGTGTGCCTGCATGCATTTCTTGTGTTTTTCCCCCTCTGTTTCTCTGTTTGCATTGTTTTATTCTTTTGGGGAGGGCGTTTAATTCTGAAGAGACTGAGAACATGTGGAAATGGATGCCTGAAGAGGTGTAAATGATCTGGGAGGAAACTAGACAGAGGAAACTGTGATCAGAATGTAGTGTATGAAAAAAAAAACAATTTCCATAAACAGAGAAAAATTGACACTGAAAGGAACAGAAAAATATTGTATGAAATTATCAATGTATGAGTTTCAGTGTTGAACACCATGAACTTATCAATAAATATGAACATCATAGAGAAATTGTTAATACATATTTTGACAATATGATTTAAAATTATATTTGATACTGTAAAACCTATAAACATTAAACAACACAAAACTGACTTAGCTGATTATCTTTATATATTTATTAGCTTTTAAATATATACCAATAATGATTAAAAATAAGAGACCTTATTTTTTTTAATATTTCAGCAAATTGCAGGGAAATTTGCAGATAATTGCAGACACCTTTCTCCTCAAACTTTCACAAATAATGCAAATTAGTTCAAATATGAATATAGTCATAAGTGTAAAACAGAATAACATTTCTATAAAATAACATAGAAGGAAAATCTCAGTAATTAGTTTTTAGGTTAGGGACAAAATAAAGATCACTGAAAACAAAATGGTAACTTGGAGATTATGAACATTTTAGAATTCTCCTTTATGAAATTCTCCAGGGAGAATCAAAAGTGAACCCCCGAGAAACTATGTGTGATTTTTTTTTTTTTACTGTTAAAACTAAATAATAAGAAAATAATTTTATTTTAGTGCTGACTATTTGGAATTGGATAATTATTTGGGGGGTCATGTTTGAGGAAAACAAATGATCCCTTTCCAAATAGTTTCTGGTTGCCTAGAGTTCATCTAGGGTCAGGACCTGTCCATGATGCCATACCAACGTGTGCTCATGCTGGCATTGCTCAGCTTGTTTAAACCCTTGTTTGAGCTAGAGTTCATAGGTGCTGCTTCTCTATCATATCTAGAAGACACAATCTTTCACCATTTAATGGTCCTCTGGTGTTTATAATATTTCCTCTCCTGCTTCTGTGATGTTCCCGAGCCTTAGGTTTACAAATTGTGCTAAGATGTATTAATTTGGCATGAGCATTTGTGCTGGCTATTCGTGGTTGTCAACCTGACTACATCTATAATGAACTAAAACCAAAGCAACTGGGCACACCTGTAGAGAAAAAAAATGGCTAATTAAGTTATTTAACCTGTATTTAAATGATCAGTAATTGGTTTGCAGCCATTAATCCTTATCCAGACATTATAAATGAGTACACACAGACACCACGTGGATTTTTAACAAGCCTTGGCCTGAATTGTGCAATCCTAGCCCATCTAAGCTAGCTCATAATTCTATTACCCAAATATGACCCCACATATATACATGCCTCCCCTTGGATTGCCATTCTCCACACTATGCGGATGTTCCTGGCCATGTGGAATGAGGTTCTTTTCTCTAATCCATGGTGTGTGTCCTCCTTCTTCCTGCTCCTGGCTGGAATGTCTCAATCCTCTGTCTAAAGTACAGGCTTCCTGTTCTAATCTCAGGAAGTCCCACCTTTCTCTGTCTTTGCCCAATCTCAGGTCTCAGCATTTATTTAACCAATCAGAGACAATGTAACAGACAGCAAACAGGACCAGTTAACATTCAGAATGCTTAACACTACCCCATCACACACCAGTGAGGGATTTTCTTGACTGTATAATTTGAGATGACCTAAAATATGGCTCATACATTCTTGTGGAAACACATATATTAAGACATAGAAAAGGAAGCTCTTACTGTTTGTCTGTTGCCTTTACTCTCACTGGCAGATTCTTCTACTCTGGTTCTGGGTCATTCATTTACTGGTATTAGCATCTAGTTGGTAATATAACATAGAATGAATATTAGTAACTCTCTAGAAATTCTCCAGGACTCCAGCACCAAAGACTGAGACTTCTGAGACATTCAACATGTGGTCTAAACAGTTACTGGCACATTGTGTTTTCTTTCAGATGATAGTTATTTTTTGATTACCCCTAATATAACCTTTAAGCCATTCTAATATACTTTCTACATAGGCATACATACATTGTTTCAGGTCTGTACTTTTAGAGAACTCAAATATAGTTCCTCATGTTCACTTCTCTGTTTTGACTAGTTTTTTTTCTTTCTCTAATCATCTCTATTTCTTTGATAAAGGGTGATGGCTACATTTACCTGTGTGTATAAAAATGGTGAAGATCAAAACTCAAGTGACAGCACTTGCTGGTGAGGATGTGGAGCAACAAGAACGCTCCTGCACTGCTCGAGTGAGTGCAAACATGTACAAAAACTTTAAAAATCAATCTGACACTTTCTCAGAAAATTGGAAATAGTTCTACTTCAAGACCCAGAGATACCATTCCTAAGCATATACCCAAAAGATGCTCACCAAAGCACAAGGGTATTTGCTCAACCATGTTCATAGCAGCTTTATTCCTAATAGCCAGAAACTGGAAACAATCCAGATCTCCCTCAACTGAAGAATGGTTAAACTGCAGTACACTTTTACAATGGAATACTACTCATCTATAAAAATCAAGGACATCGTAAATGTGTAGGCAAATGGATGAAACTAGAAAATATCATCCTGAGTGAGGTAACCCAGACCCAGAAATACATACATAATATGTACTTACTCATAAGTGGATATTACCCATATAGTACTATCCATGTATTATATGGATATATAGTATATACAATATAGTATATAACCATGCTACAGTCCACAGACCCAAAGAAACTAAGTAACAAGGAGGGTTCAAAAGAGGAGACAGGAATCCCACTGAGAAGGGGAAATGAAATAGACAGTGAGAATGGTGGAGGGAGAGAGGGAAGTGGGTGGAAGAGGGAAGAAGGGAAAAGGAACCAGGTGTGTGTAGAGTGGGATGGGGGATGAGTAGGCTAGGTGAGAGGAGGGAAACTAGTGAGGTTCCCTCTATGGGACAAGCTGGAGACCTTGGATGGGGGAGGCTCCTGGGAGGATATGGAGTAACCCTGGCTGAGACTCCTAGCAGTGGGGAATACTGAAGTGGCCATCTCCTGTAGCCAGGAAGTATTTCCAGTGGAGGGAAGGGGATACCAACCCACCCACAAAACCCTCAATCCAAATTTTGTCCTCCCTACAAGATATGCAGGGATAAAGATAGAACAGAGATTGAGGACATGACCAATCAATGACTGTCCTAACTTGAGACCCACAACATGGGAGAGACTCAATACCTGACATTATTAATGATACTCTGCTATCCTTGTAGAAAGAAATCTAGCATAGCTCTCATCTGAGATGCTTCATCCAGCCAATAATGGAAACAGATATAGAGACCTACAGCCAAACATTAGGCAGAATTTACAGAATCTTGTAGGAGAGTTAGGGGAATTATTTCCGAATCAGGTGGGGTCAAGAATACCACAAGAAGACCTAAGTAGCAAACTAACCTGAACCCATGGGAGATCATAGAGACTGACCCACCAACCAATATAAGACCAACTTATGCCCCATATGGAACTGTAATTTAATTATTGATTGTATTTATTAATAAGTATAACTGTGAAATTAGGCCGGCAAAGCAGCCGGCTTGGCAGAGCAGCTGGCCTGTCAGGATATCAGCCTACGGGCCTGGCCCATCTTAACTGGCCCTAATTTATCCTGGGGAAAGAGCCACGGACCAAAGGTGGCCTACATCACCTGTAACCTAAACTCTGTTAAGTATTATAAGTTGTTATATTAGGCCGGAGGAATTACCGGTTGCTTGGCTGGAGATTCACCAGAGATCAATGGGAGTCAGGGAGTCTGACAGCCCTGGTTTGCTTGGACTGATGGCCTATAAACTGCTGCGGCCCTTTCTCCAATAATTAAATACACCAAGACCTTTTAAGGTTTCAACACTTAACCCTTCGCTGGACAGACTCTCAATTAGCTACTCTAAGTTAACTCGGAAATCTAATCCCAAATGGCCATGTGCCTGTGATTACCTTCTAGTGATCTCAAACATGTCTATCTGCTTCTATGTCTCCTGGTCAAATGAGCTAATCCTCTGTGTAAAGAGCAGAGCTCCTGTTCTAATCTCAGGAACCCATATTCCTATACTCTTTCTGCCCAGCTAATTGGCCATCATCGACTTTTATTAACCAATCAAGAGAATGGCTCAAAAGGGGCAGTAACCAGATCTCAGCATTGAAATCAGCCTATAAAAAACAATGTTAGTAGGCATTCCCCAAAACCCATACACATATGAAGCTGATGGGCTACTTGGTCTTCAAGTGGGTCCCCTCACAATTTGAGCAGGGGATGTCTCTAACTTGAATTCTGTAGCCTGATTTTGGAATTCTTTCCCTTAGCAATGTTGCCTTGCCTGACCTCAGTTGAAGAGTAGGCATTTGATGTGCCAGGGCAGGTTGGTACCATGGGAGTGGGGATCCCTTTCTCCTCAGAGAAGGCTGAAATTGGAATGTAAAAAGAAAGCCATTAGAAAAAGGGTGGGTATTTTGAATGCAGTTAGAATTTATAGGGGCTTAGAAAATTATTATAGTAGGCTTTCACCTAAAATTTATGACATCACTTGTCACAAATAGTTAAATTTATGTTTCCATGCATGACTCTCCTCTTATTTATTAAACCTTAAGTCTAATTTTTTATTAAGTACCACAAAGATAAATGAGGGCCACTGCTTTTCCTCCAGTGATATTTGGCTATGTTTAATTTTTTTTTAATTTTTGTTTTTTTTTTATTGGCACCACAGCTAGGTAGGACTAAGTACTGACTGATTAAATGTCAACCTTCTCTTGGCAGTTTACATTATACTTTCCATTATTATGAAGTCTAGTCCTCGGGAAGGAAGCTTTGGTCTCTTTTACAGCTCAGTGCCTCAAAGTCCTATATCCATGTGTGTTATGTCTTCATCAATAGAGACTTACCTTCAAATTGTAGCCTTTATTGATTGAAAGGTCTCTTGGACATCCTTTCAACAACTTTAAAGGTGACTTCTCCTGCCAAGCACTGGGTTTTTGGTAGTTATCTTATGGTACTAGGAAGTGTTGCCACCCTAAGTGGGCAGAATTTTATTTAAAGTATATATATATATATATATATATATATATCTTCATTATACATAACCTTAGGTAAAAGCAAATTAAAAAGCTTTTTTAAATGTTTTTCCAAATATCCTCAGTCTCTTTTATCCCTACTTCCCTTTTACTGTGTTGACTTACCTCTTTCCCACTAAGTTAGAGCTACCCATTTTTTGTCCCCTTTTTCCCCTTTACTTCATCTATTTCCTGAAAAATATAATTCTAGTATAACAATAATATAACCACACAGTTCCCAATTAAGGAGCAATCAAAAAATGCCCATCCAGTCCTTCTCAAAACTCTCAAGGACATTAAACATAAAAGAAATATGGGAAACTATCATAGCCAAAAATAACCTAAAAATACAGGATAGCTAAATGTAATTTGTACCTTAGACAAAATGCTGAATCAGAAAAACTAGGGGAAATTTGATAAAAATTAAATATAGGTTAATAATTTGCAAGTTGTTTTTACAAAAGTATATCATAATTTGTCTATCTTTTGCAACCATTACACCACAGTAGTGAAAAATGTTTATAATATGAGAAGACAAGCATGTTTTTGTAATCATTTTTTAAATTGATTCACTTAATAATGTTAGATTTGAAAAATATAAAGCCTGAAAATTCTCCAAAAGAAGAATCTTTTTCATCATCAAACTTATGCTACATGTGAAAAATTCTACATTATACCTTAGGAGATGAATGTCATTTTAAAAACAGGTACTAGCAATATTGTATAAAGTTGACTTCAGGCCAGATATATATGAAATATGTTTTTTTTTCTTGAATCATAGGCTACATCCTCAATGTACCTTAGATCATTTTAACATCTATCTGATTAATACAACCAAATTCCTTACACTACTCACTAGCTCCTTACAGCCTGATTTACATCTCTATCTTTAAAATGCAAAGATTAAAAAACAATTAAATATATGTAAATGAGTCTCCTGTTATTTATACTAGACTATCTCAACCATGAAAAACACACATATTTGATGGTGTATGTTACAGTGATTTAAAAAATGTCCTAGCAATGAAGGAGCATAATACATATGTCTGCTCTTTAATCTACATTAATAACATTTTAAGAGAAAATATGAAAGTGAACTTAAAAGCAAATGTGAAAGGGACACATTAAACCTTGAACATAAGCAGGCTTGTTAGTGACAGACCTTGCACAAACTGTTAAATATGAGGTGTTTTGTTCATTTACTATTTGTTAATGAATCTAGGTGTGATTTGAACATAAGGATACCAAGAATATGAATGACATGCATGGTGGATGAATTCAGAACTGATGATTATATTTACTGATGCCAAAAAACAAAAGAAATTATAATGAATTATTTTGAATTATATTTTCATTATTGGCCTGCTTTTTTAAATAGAGTAACTCAGCAATCTCTTTACATCCCTTTTATCCTGTGTGTTAAAGTGTTAATCATAACCTCCGTCATTATTTTGTCATTATTTCTCCCTAAGTGTGCCCTTCACCTTCCTAATTAATGGACATGCCACAGTACTAGTATTATGGTAACTGAACAATTTCTAATATTCTCCCAGTCTTTTACCATATGGGTGCAGGGAATCAAACTCAGGTCCATAAGCTTAGTGACAAGTACATTTAGCAACTGAGCCCTCTTGTGAAGCCTGTGTTTATGTCTGATACACAGCAGGTGGCTACTCTGTCTCTCAATTCATGTCTGCCATATTAGAACTAGCAAACCTTTAGGATGTTAGTGATATCCATACCCAAAACCGTGTTAATCATGACAGACTTTACTTTTAGCATCCCATATTGCCTTCTGGTAGCATTTAAGATCACACATTTCAAACAAGTAAGATTTCTTGTTCACTTATTGTATAAAAAAAAAAAAGTCAAGTAGAAACCCACCTTCCTTCTGACACAAGGAACTCAATAAAATCTACTTGTGATTAATGGTGATTAGCCTGCCTTTGATGAAAGTGTCTGTACCACTTTTGTTAACCTCTACACAAAGATGAGTATATGCAGAGCAATATTCTCAGACATGAAAACATAGGTCCATAGTTTCATCTGTTTGTCCAGATACCATTTCAGTTCTCCTTCAGTATAGCATGTTGAAGGTAAGTTTTTCCTAAATATTTCATATTGACTTGTCTCTTTCTGTGGACCAGTTACTGAAATTGAATTAGATAGGATAAAACAGTTTCTGCTGAAGTGTTAAACACTAAGGTATGTGACTCTATACCATATTGTGAGAAGCATCAAAACATTTGATGGTATAATGTATATTTTATAGTCATTATTTAAACAGTATCTGAGTTCTCTATCTTTGTTTCTATCAAATGTTTCAGTCCTTTTAATTATAAAAAGCATGTTTCCACACATTGACTTGGTCTTTTTACAGAAAATGAGCAGACATTTGTAGTGTAAAAGTAATCAAAATAACTACAAAATATCCTTATTCATGGAAATTTGTTGCAAATTATCAGATTATACCATATGGAGTTGTTTTGCATAGACTAGTCTTCTTGTTAGCACACACATAACCTCTTGTGTTGCGGCTGCTGAGGAACTTATCTCTTTGATTTCAGACAATACATTTTTTGGCTGGTATACTCTTGACACATTTTTGCCTAAGGTTATGGCAATCCTATATTGTTGATTATTGTGACTTTTATTCTCCTAGTGTAACACTGTGCAACATTCATCAGGTCAGAGATGCAAAATTAACTATTTAACTTTATATTTGAGACATCTTGAGTTTTAATTCTTCTGGCTAGTTCCAAATTTTACTAAAATCCCTACTTATTCCTCTATCTGACCTTACCCAGAAAAAAGGTATTGCTGCCTCTCACTAATCAATGGAAGATATCTCACTTTTGGAATTCATTGTGTCAGACTTAATTCTATCCACTCTTCTTTAAGAGCCTCATATGAACGTATAATTATTATTTCATACATTTTATCAATTTTTTTCCTTAAAACATTTTCTTTCCCATCATCCTACTTCTTAAGGAGAATGAAAGCATGAGGATATCACCAGCTTTTAAGAATAACAACTTGTCAATTCTTTCTTAATTATAAATTTGAATATCACAGTATTGTTGAATTATGAAAGTTTATATATATGTTTATATTTGTGTGGAACATATTTGAGCATCAGGTAAGTAAAACAATTTAAACTTATGATCCTTTCAAACTGAGTTGAAATAGCTGGTTATAATATTATTGGAGAAGCCGGGCTGTGGTGGCGCACGCCGTTAATCCCAGCACTTGGGAGGCAGAGGCAGGCGGATCTTTGTGAGTTCGAGGCCAGCCTGGTCTACAAAGTGAGTCCAGGACAGCCAAGATACACAGAGAAACCTTGTCTCGAAAAAAATATATATATTATTGGAGCATAAATACTAAAGTTTGGGAATTAGTTTTAGTATACACTTAACATAATGTTAAGACATTCATTTAATTTCCCTAAAATTCCACAAAATTGTCTACAATATATAGTAACAAATATTGTTTCACATATTTAGTGACAGGACAAAATTTCATAAGATGTGAAGGATATCCTAATGAAGACTCCTAATAACAAGAGATACAGTCTCAGTTGGCCAGCTCCTTTATCCAGGCAAGGATTCCAATGGAAGGACTATGTTGCATTCAATTGAGTTGTTGGTCAAGGGGTTCCCAAACTAATCCCCTAAGAACCCTGGATTATTAAAAGAGAGGATGTTGCTCTCTGAAAACTGACAACAGGGGCCCTAGAGCCTAGGAAAGCAGTCATTGAAAGGTAGAAGTTAAGCTGATGCCTATATGGAGCCCTCACTAATATTTTCTAGTCCTGTTGGTGCAGGAAGGTTTTATGGAGGATACTGAAAGAGAAATGTGTACACCAAATAAGCCACAAAAATCTCTGATGAACAATATGTACAGCCTGCATAATATGTTAGGATAATGATAGCACAGAACTTGAGAGATAGTAAACTAATGTCTAATTTGACCTAAGACCCACTCCGCCTGAATAAACTTTCACTTGACACTGCTTGGGGAGCCAAAAGTTGAGACTAGATAGCACAGAGACCTAGAATAAACCCAAACATTACAAGTAAAAAAAAAATCAATAAAATGATTCCTAATGATATTCTGCTATACTCATACATCAATGCCTTATCCAGTCATTATAGAGAAGCTTTCTTCTGTAGCAGATGGGAACAGATGCACAAACCCACCATAGGACATTGTGCAGAGAGAGTCTAAATTGGAGATTTCCATCAAACTCCCCACAGGAGCTCACCTAATCTTGTGGAAGAGGAGGTAGAAAGACTGAAAGTGCCCAAGGAATGGAGGACACCAGGAGAACAAGGCCCTCTGGATCAACTAAATAAGGCAAAGTTGAGCTTACAGAGAATGAAGCAATAAGCATGGGGCCTAAACGATCTCCATCATGTCCTCTGCATGAGATTGAGTGTGTCCCTGACTCTTGTGCCTGCTCTTGGGACTCTTATCCGCCTGTTAGGATGTTGCCATGTAAAATTTCAATATGATAGCCTTTGCTTCATCTCATTATATTTTATTTTGTAATCTTTGATTGTTATCTCTTAGAAGCCTGTTCTTTTATAATGAGAGAGATAGGGAGTTGGTCTAGGGGAATAAGAGGTGGAGGGATCTGGTAGGAATAGAGGAAGGGAGATTATATTCAGGTATATTATATGAGAAAATAAACTATTTTCAATAAAAGAAAAAATTTAAAAGCAAAAAGATTTGTGTGACTAGATGAGTAAAGTTAGGAAGAAATATAGTTTCTTAATAATATTTAAACCATTTCACATTGTTTACTGAAAGTATTCATTAACACACCTAAATCCTTAGTTCAGATGACCAGGAACTATTTTTTTAATTTGACCAATAGACTCATTGGGAAGGAATGGAATTCTTCTTATAAACATTAACTCAATCAAAGAAATAATAATAATAATGTTCATCAGTCTCTAGACTGAAGGATGCTATCATTCTTTCACTACCATCACTGATAAAACTATTTCCATGTTCTTCTTATAAATCTTGGAATAGAATCCAATGTCCCAGTATAACTTTCTTTTTTTTTTTTAACAACATGGCCCTTTATTTGTTTTTTTTCCTTTATTTTTTATTTCTTCAAGTTACATCTCAATCGCAGTCCCCTCCCTATTCCCCGCCCAGTCCCACCCTCCCACCCTCAACCCCCCATCCTCTTCCCTTTTTTTTTTCTTATAAGTTTAAGGTATATTTTATTTCCCCCTACAGTTTCCCCTTTCACTCCAACAAATGGCTCTTTCTCTTATAATAATAAATACAATACAGCACAACAGAGGTAATTAGGCCACAGTTATGAGGGTTATATGGCTTAACATACATTCCCAATGACCAGTCCATATGTATTTGGTACCTGACTTTAACATTCTACTATCTAACCATCTCCATGAGTTTAAAGTTCTATACCTGACTCAACATTCATACTAATTGCAACACAATTTTAAAAGTATCTTCTTAGATGTGTAACACTCTCTTGACTCCTAAACAACTCAAATTTTAATTATGAGACTTTATCTATCTGTTCTTCAATCACCTCAGAGACCTGAGAGGGATAAATATATCTGATTTTATAGGAAGAACAGGGCCTGCAGCTTCCCAAACTAAGAAATGACATACCTGTGGCTGCCTGGAGAGTTCCCATTTTCTCTCCATACATTACAGCATCTATCTTCAGTCATTTGGCCCCACTTCTCTGACAGAAATTGATTGTAGAGCAGGGGTTATGAAGGACTTACCTAACCTGTCTTGGCAGAGCTAGGCTGTCGACTTACCTGCTTCCAGGTTTTGTCCTTTTTGGACAGCATTCTGTCTACAGTTGGAGCAAGGGGCATTTCCTACCAAGAGATAGGCTTGTGACTAATTCAATCATCTCCCACTGGAGATTCTTCGATGCTCATCTTCTACTTGGAGGAGAATAGGGGGTACTGTCAGTAGCTGATAAGTCTTGATATAAAAAAAAATCTAAAGTTACGAAAACATCTTTGAATGCTATATTCTGCAGATCTCTAGAGGTTTTTGAAGAGGTCCTATCTATCTCTTATATTAGGGTAAGCAGATGTTGCTTGTCTCTTAGCAGCTTTATTTCGGATTAGCTTAGCAAGTAACTATAATAGGCTGTCATAGTACCTAACAGAATGACCGGCTTGCATAACCATTAGTTTGCATTTCTTAATTATCCTAAACAGTTCATGACAGTTAGTAGTAAAAGGTCGAAACATCACATTTCACTTTTTTCTTTACCTCCTAACCCTTCCATCCCATTTCTCTGGGATGGGGTGTCCTTATATAACAGTCCCTCATCTCAGTTGAGAGGTCGTATGAGGGCCAAGAGCCTCTTCATTCATTGGGGATCTACGAAGCAGTACAATCAGTGAAAATTGTCTCGTTGCCTGGGAGAGAGAACTACTAAACAAACAAATCAATAAGCATACAATAGTTAAAAAGACTAAAAATAGAAAAAACTAATATATAAAAATAAATTAAAAATAAAAATTAAAAATAAGAAGTCTATGTCCAAGTTCCCTTTGGTGTGTTAGTTGTAGCATTGATACCTTCTACTATATAACTAAAATACTACTATAAGTGAATAGATGCCATATGTGTCCTTCTGAGTCTGGGTTAGTTCACTCAGGATGAGCTTTTCTAGTTCCATCCATTTGGCTGCAAATTGCATAATTTCATTGATCCTGATAGCTGAATAATATTCCACTGTTTAGATGTACCACAGTTTTTTAACCCATTCTTCGGTTGAGGGATATCTGGGTTGTTTTCAGTTTCTAGCTATTACAAATAAGGCTGCTATAAACATAGATGATGAAACTTCCTTATGATTCTGTGAAGAGGCATTTGGGTGTATACCCCGAAGTGGTATGGCCTGGTCCTGAGGCAGAGCTATTCCAAGTTTTCTAAGATATCGCCAGACTGACCTCCATAGTGGTTGTACAAGCCTGCATTCCCACCAGCAATGGAGTAGGGTACCCCTTTCTCCACACCCTTGCCAGCATGTGCTGTCATTTGAGTTTTTGATCCTAGCCATTCTGACAGGGGTGAGATGCAATCTCAGAGTCGTCTTGAATTGCATTTCTCTGATGATTAAGGATGTTGAGCATTTCTTCAAGTGTCTCTCAGCCATTAGGGATTCCTCCTTTGTGAATTCTCTATTTAGTTCTGTCACCCATTTTTTGATTCTATTATTTGGTTTCTTGGCATTTAATTTCTTGAGTTCATTGTAGATTTTGGATATTAGCCCTCTGTCAGATGTGGGGTTAGTGAAGATTTTCTCCCAGTCTGTAGGCTGCCGTTTTGTTCGAATGACAGTGTCCTTTGCCTTACAGAAGCTTTTCAGTTTCATGAGGTCCCATTTATTGATTGTTGATCTCAAGTCCTGAGCTGTTGGTGTTCTGTTCAGGAAGTTGTTGCCTGTGCCAATTAGTTCGTGGGTTTCTCCCACTTTTTCTTCTGGTAGATTTAGTGTGACAGGCCTTATGTTAAGGTCTTTGATCCACTTGGACTTAAGTTTTGTACAAGGTGATAAGTATGGGTCTAACTTCATTCTTTTACAGATGGACATCCAGTTGGACCAGCACCATTTGTTGAAGATGCTGTCCTTCTTCCATTGTGCCGTTTGGCTTCTTTGTCAAAAATTAGGTGGCCATAAGTGTGTGGGTCTATTTCTGGATCTTCAATTCGATTCCAAGGATCTACTGGTCTGTTTCTGTACCAATACCATGCTGTTTTTACAACTATTGCTCTGTAGTACAGCTTGAAATCTGGGATGGTAATACCTCCAGATGTTTTTTATTTTACAGGATTGATTTATCTATTCTAGGCTTTTTGTTGTTCCATATGAAATTGAGACTAGCTCTTTCCAATTCTATAAAAAATTGTGTTGGTATTTTGATAGGGATTGCATTGAATCTATATATTGCTTTTGGTAGGATGGCCATTTTTATTATGTTGATCCTACCTATCCATGAGCATGGAAGATCTTTCCATCTTCTAAAGGCCTATTCCATTTCTTTCTTCAAGGGCTTTGCAGAGGATCTACTTCACTTCCGAGGGTTACAACCTTTCCCAGATAATTGGATCATCTGTGTGAGACCTGGGAATGCCCAGCAGGGTGGGGATTATCTCTGTGTGGTTTCTGAATCTGCAGGCTGGGTATTAGGTTGTAACTTACCTCGGATTTCTCCATTTGGGGTATTGGTTATCCCGATTCCGGGTCCAGAGTCTTCCTAGAGTGTCCGAGAGTTGGAAACGGCATCCTGCCCAGGCATCTTCCGTGGTCCCTGTGTAGCTGGGTGAGATTTAGAAGTGGTCGTGCCCTTTGTACAGCGTCCTGCAACACTTGCCACCTTGTGACTGTTGACCCCGAAATCAAAATACGTCCACGCCGGCCTCTGCCATCTTGGATCCCCCCTAGAATAACTTTCAAACCAAACAAATAATGCAAATACTATAAGTAAACACACCTGTGTGAGCCTCTCATTTCCAGAAAGCAAAGCTTATACCTACTTCTAGTCTACTATGTTAATTATAGTTCAAACATTTCTACATATTTATTTATTTATTTCTATATGAACATGAAAATAGAAATGTTTACTTTAATTTAGTCATGACCGTAATGTAAAAAAAAATGATTAGCTAATTATATACCATGTCCTATTTAGACATAAATATACATTATGTAATGTTTAAAGCAGGGTAACTCTATCTATCTGCTTAAAAGCTTACCAAATATTTTTTGGGTCTTTAAGAATTTCATACAGTGTATTTTGAGCATATTCACCCTACCAAACTCTTCCCCGCACCTCTCTTTTTCTATATCCTTTCAACTTTGTTTCCATTTTTTTTAAGGCATCAAATCCATTTGTGCTGTCCAATTATTCTGGGATATGTAATCTACTACTAGAACATTTTTCACTAAGCAAGGACTATAAGTTTAGAGAAAATGAATTCTCCTTTCCCAGCTACTAAAATTGCCAGTAGTGCCTTGAAAGGGGTAGGACTTGGTAATCAACTCCCTTCACTCTGCTGGGATTTGATATGGCTTTTGCTTGCACAGGTCTTATTCATGATGTTATAAGTATTGAGCACTCATATGTACAAATGTCTTGATGCATCCATACGGCAATGTTTTCTTGTCGTCGTCTACCACATCTGGCTCTTACACTCTGTTTTTTCCTCTATTCAAAGACCTCTGAGCCTTAGAAGGAGGTTGTGATTGATATATATGATCCATTGTGCAATATTTTTTTTCTTTCTCAACTTGTCCAAATTGGGTCTCTGTGGTAATCACAATTTGCTGCAATTAGAAGTTTCTCTGATAAGAACTGAGGGACATATTAATCTATAAATATAGTGATGAGTCATTAGGAGGTTTAATACTATTTGTATTAAGGAGAATAATATTATTAGATTCTTCTCTAGAGCCTATGACCTGTTACCTGGGCTGATATTATAGATTTCTAATTAAAGAGGAAATGATTTCACAACTCACCATCAAATTAGAAAGTGTTGACATTTTCATAACTTTGTTCATTTTATTAATATGAGAACTTTTATAAGCAAGTATTAATATTCTAATGATAGCCTAAAGTTTTTTAAACATAAAATGTAAAATTCAAACCTTTAGCATTGCTAGGGATAAAGCAACTTCTAAGACAAAATGGTGTAAAATAATAAATTATAATTATATTGTACAATTAATATACAATGTCATTTGTTGTTGAGAGATAGCCACTTTATACTTAGCACTCAAAATTCATGGAGAAATTAGTAAACAATAATAACAATGGGTTAATACAATTTAAAAAGCTATAAGTTAATAAAAGGAATGTTGATTTTTTGGTAAACGGAAGGTTGTATTTTATCCAAATTTTGGAGATTTTGATACATTTGCAATTCCTTTAAAAAAGTATTTTCAAAACACAGAACAAGTCAGAATCAAATAGCAGCAATCAATTATTAAGCCAGATCACTGGCATTGCCAATCTAAGTTGTGCATGAAACAAAAGTTCCTAGCTTCCCAAGGCTTCAAGTGGCAACACTGAGATATTTTTATTAAAAGTGACTTTTCAACAAACAGAAAATGTAAAGGTGCAAGTATTTTTCCAAGTAAAAGAATATTGAGTTGGGCCTGACATATGAAGTGCTTGACACAGGGCGGTATCTCAATATCAGTGCCAGAGCTCCCAACTGTTGCATTGGCAACATGGTCTTGTTCCATCTTTAAACATCAAAGGATTAGAGATATTGACAGTAGGATGATCATTAGATTCCAATATGAGCTTTCTCATGGATAGAGTACTGGAAAGTAATGGATGTGTTTACTATAAGAATTTTCTAATCCTATTCACATAGAAAATGCTTATTTATGATTGAAAAGACTGAAGCTATTATAGAATTTTTCTTCTTCTTTGTTTTAAATACTTATCTGTAAGTTATTTGGAAGGAAACTATAAAAATATTTTCCACAGAACAGAGTATCAATAGTGTATAAGTTCTTTATGAGTGTCATTATTAAGGTAATATGTATATATGTACACTATTTTGTATAAGTTGTTCCTTAACATTAGAGCTATTTGATGGAGTTCCTAGCAGGATACAAAGAGGAGAACAAATTCAGTATAGGTCATTCATACAAAAGTTATTAACCCTTGGTCTAACTGATGGTAGAAACAGAGAAAGTTATTAAAGATGTTGAGGAATTTCAAGAGGCTTCTCCCATTCCAAGGGAAGATAGATGACAGCCACAGAGCTCAGGGCACTACACCACAGATCCTGGAGGCTGACAATGTCAAAATCACTTTAGGATTTAAACTTGTAGCAATCTTCTGTACAGCCTTAGCCCTATGCTACAATTTGTAGCTTCAGTTTATGCTGGCAGCTATGCTCTGCCATTTTTTTATGTTTATTTATTACCTCAGGTTACATCTCCATCACAGTGCCCTCTTTTCACCACTCCCAGTCCCACCTTCCCACCCTCTACCTCCTATCCCTTCCATCCCACTCCTCTGGAGTGGAGTGTCCCTACATATCAATCTCCTGCCCCAGTTCAGCAGTCACTTTAGGGCCAAGAGCCTCCTCATATACTGGGGGCCTGCAAGGCAGCACCACTAGGGCAAAGTGTCTCATTGACAGGTAACAAAGTCTATGTTCCTGTTCCCTTTGGTGCATAGGTTGTAGCATAGTTATCATGTACTATATGGCTAAAATCCAATTATAAGTGAATAGATGCCATGTGCATCCTTCTGAGTCTGGGTTAGCTCACTCAGGATGAGCTTCTCTAGTTTCATCCATTTGGCTGCAAATTGCATGATTTCATTGATTCTGATGGCTGAGTAGTATTCTGTTGTGTAGATGTACCACAGTTTTTTTTTTTTTTTCATCCATTCCTCGGTTGAGGGACATTTGGGTTGTTTCTAGGTATTACATATATGGCTGCTATGAACATAGATGAGGAAACATCCTTGTGGTTTGGTGAGGAATCATTTGGATGTATACCCAGAAGTGGTATGGCTGGGTCCCGAGGCAAAACTATTCCAAGCTTTCTAAGATATCGCCAGACTCACCTCCATAGTGCTTGCACAAGTTTGCACTCCCACCAGCAATGGAGGAGAGTTTCCCTTTCTCCACACCCTCACCAGTATGTGCTGTCATATGACTTTTTGATTTAGCCATTCTGACTGGTGTGAAATGAAATCTCAGAGTTGTCTTGAGTTACATTTCTCTGATGATTAAAGATTCTGAGCAGTTCTTCAAGTGTCTCTCAGCCATTAGAAATTCTTCCTTTGTGAATTCTCTGTTTAGCTCTGTTCCCCATTTTTTGATTGGATTATTTGGTTTCTTGGCATTTAATTTCTTGAGTTCTTTATAAATTTTTAATATTAGCCCTCTGTCAGATATAGGGTTGGTGAAGATTTTTTCCCAATCTGTAGACTGCCATTTTGTTCCAATGACCAACTCCTTTGCCTTACAGAAGGTTTTCAGTTTCATGATGTCCCATTTTTTTTTTTATTGGTCTTAGACTCTGAGCTGTTGGTGTTATATTCAGGAAGTTGTCACCTGCGCTGATGAGTTCAAGGATTTTCCCCACTTTCTCTTCTAATGGATTTATTGTGTCAGGCTTTATGTTAAGGTCTTCGATCTACTTGGACTTAAGTTTTGTGCAAGGTGATAAGTATGGGTCTAATTTCATTCTTTTACATGTTGATATCCAATTAGACAAGCATCATTTGTTGAAGATTCTGTTCTTTTTCCATTGTATGGTTTTGGTTTCTTTGTCAAAAATTAAGTGACCATAGGTGTGTGAGTTCATTTCTGGGTCTTCAATTCAATTACATTGATCCACTGGTCTGCTTCTATACCAGTATCATGCTGTTTTTATTACTATTGCTCTGTAGTACACCTTGAAATCTGAGATGGTGATGCCTCCAGATTTTTTTTTTTAATGTAAAGGATTGATTTAGCTATTCTGGGTTTTTTGTTATTCCATATGAAGTTAAGAATTGCCTTTTCGAGGTATATAAAGAATTGTGGTGGAATTTTAATAGGAATGTCATTGAATCTGTATATTGCTTTTGGCAGGATGGCCATTTTTATTATGTTGATCCTACCTATCCATGAACATGGGAGATCTTTCTATCTTCTGATGTCCTCTTCAATTTCTTTCTTCAAGGACTTGACATTTTTGTCATTCAGGTCTTTCACTTGCTTGGTTAGAGTTACTCCCAGGTATTTTATATTGTCTGTGGCTATTGTGAAGGGTGTTATTTCCCTAATTTCTTTCTCAGCCCATTTATTTGTTGTATAAAGAATGGCTTCAGATTTTTTTGAATTAATTTTGTATCCAACCACCTTTCTGAAGGTGTTTATCAGCTGCAAGAGTTCTCAGGTGGAATTTTTGGGTCGATTATGTATACTATTATATCATCTGCAAATAGGGAGAATTTGACTTCTTTGTTTCCAATTTGTATCCCCTTTATTGGAAACTGAAAAATGCTCTACTGAATGACAGCTGGGTCAGGAAAGAAATAAAGAAGAAAATCAAAGACTTCTTAAAATCCAAGGACAATGAAGGCACAACATACTCAAACCTATGGGACACAATGAAAGCAGTGCTACAAGGAAAGTTCATAGCACTAAATGCCTTCAAAAAGAAAATTGTGACAGGGCATATTAGTGAATTAACAGCAGATCTGGAAGTACTGGGAAAAAAAAAAAGCAAAAACTCCTAAGAGGAGCAAAAGGCAGGAAATCATCAAACTGAGGGCTAAAATTAACAACTTAGAAATAAAAAGAACAATACAAAGAATCAATGAAACCAAGAGTTGGTTTTTGAGAAAATCAACAAAATAGGCAAACCCTTAGCCAAATTAACTAAAAGGTAGAAGAAAAAAACCCAAATCAACAAAATCAGAAATGAAAAGGGAGAAATAACAACAGACATTGAGGAAATCCAGAGAATATTTGGGTCCTACTTTAAAAATCTATACTCCACCAAATTTGAAAACTTAAGTGAAATGGACAATTTTCTTGAGAGATTCCACCTACCAAAGCTAAATCAAGATCAGATTAACAGATTAAACGGCCCTATAGCCCCTAAGGAAATAGAAACAGTTTTTAAAAATCTCCCAACCAAAAAAACGCCAGGGCCAGATGGCTTTAGCAAGGAATTCTACCGGACCTTCAAAGAGGAGCTAATACAAATACTTTTCAAACTCTTTCACCAAATAGAATCAGAAAGAACACTACCAAACTCATTCTATGAGGCCACAGTCACCCTGATTCCTAAATCACACAAAGATCCAACAAAGAAAGAGAACTTCAGACCAATCTCCCTCATGAGCATAGATGCAAAAATACTTAATAAAATACTAGCAAACCGAATCCAAGAACAAATCAAAAGTATCATACACCATGATCAAGTAGGCTTCATCCCAGGAATGCAGGGATGGTTCAACATACGAAAATGCATCAAAGTAATTCACAAGCTGAAAGGAAAAAAAAAAAAAAACACATGATCATCTTTCTAGATGCTGAAAAAGCATTTGACAAAATCCAACACCCCTTCATGCTAAAAGTCCTGGAGAGAATAGGCATTCAAGGACCATACCTAGAAATAATAAAGGTGATATACAGCATCAAAGTAAATAGAGAGAAACTTAAAGCATTCCCTCTAAACTCAGGGACAAGGCAAGGATGCCCACTTTTGCCCTATCCTTTGGCCATTTTTGTTGGACGACCACACACACTGAGATCAATCACCAGTATTTGTCCAGTACGTTTTTATTAGTCATAGGGTCAAAGTCAGAATACCGTGAAATTATATACCATATTATTCAATGAAGGTAAAATCCTCAGAGAACAAAATAAAGGATACGAAAGCATATTAGCTGTGGCGATGGTGAGGGATTCCATACATGGAAAATATTAGGAAGGGAATGACTTTCGTGATAGAATATGAGGAATTGTTGTTGGTGATGAAATTTCTATATTTTTATGTTGGGGAAATACTGCTGCTAAGGTCGAAGTCTGGCATTACTGGAAAACCTCTGAGCTAGGTGCAAAACTATAGATTCCTTTTGTTAGAAGGTCTCCCCATCTCTACCTGGGGATTCCTAGATAGTAAGACCCCACACCCTTTATCTGAGGAATTTCACATATCCCTGAGGGAAATTACAGTTCCAACCCTTTCATATGATAAGAAACCCACTCAGTGAGCACCTGGGATTCCTGGGATTGCCTCCCCATAACTTTTCAGCCAATGACTTTTGACCATGCCTCTAACCATACCTGGATTTTAATCTTTGACACAGTCCCCTGCTGACATTCTTCCCTCACTTCCTGCTGCCCATGGGATAATTAGGTTTCCTAGTTTTCCCTCCTACCATAGGACCATATTGCTGCATGTAAATGAAGCATCTCTGGCACTCCTAGCCCCAGCCAATCAATCTCAATCTCCACCAAACCCCCTCCCACTGCCCAAAGTTTATAATGTCCCTATTCACTAAATAGACTATTCATTCCTTCCACCATCATCTTCAAAGTTCATCTGAGACTAGCTGCTTTTTTGGGAAGGAAAACCTCTTCTCAGAGGAATTCATTGCTGGATGTGCCTGCCTAGTCAAATTCCTGTTGTTGGCAGCCAGAGCTCATTTTAGGATATTCAGGGTACAAGGTCCCTCCTCTTCCTTGCATCCACTGACTGCTGACTGCTACAGGTCAGGCTCACCAGTCACTGCTGAAGCTTGCTAAGAATGATCTTCCATTGTAGGCTGCTAGTCAGTGTGAAGTCACAGTGTTTGTGCGCACCAATAAGCTGCCAGCTGTTCCCCTAAATAGCCACACTAGCTGTCCGAGTCATTTCAGGCTTCCACTACTGCCTGAGACCCAGTTTAGGAGCCCCAAGCTCATTCCTGCCACTCAGATTGGTGGCTTGGTGGCTTGGTGCAGGCAACTTAGCTAAAAAGGCTGTGACCTTAGGCTGCATGGCAGAGAGGGGCTTTTGATCCTGCATGTTTGTTGGTGGGCTGTAACACATTGTGATGGATAAGACCACATCCACTGATATCCTCTAACACAGATCTAGTTCTGGGTCTCATCCTTTCCTACCCAGAAACTGACTGAGCTCAGACGTTCCAACAGAGAAGTGTGAACTTCAGACTCAGTACCCAATAAGGCCCGAGTTTCCCAGAAGAGACAGAACCATATTTTTACTACAGACTTTTTATACAAGCAGTAAAATGAAGTAAAGCTATGTATACATTTTACAGTTGACAATGGTCAGATTTGACACTATAGAAGGATTGTATAAAGGATGGTATTTTGGAGTATCTGGAGCTGCAGTGCTCGCTAAGTTTCAAATAATTAGAAAAATGTGACTTTAAAATGCAGAGCAATAAATATGCAAACAATTACCTCAATAAATCTTTTGACTTTCTGCCACTGGCCAGAGCTGACTAAAAAGTTGTCTCACTGGAGAAGTTCATGATAATTAATTATGGGATGTATTAGGCACAATTTCCTCAATCCAAGGAAGAGCTTTGGATACTATGAAAAAAAATTAGGAAAATAGATTAATAAATGAAGAGCAAAACAGAAAGTGTTCCTCTGTATCAATTAAATTACTTTATATTTAAAAGTACAATACTAAAACAGACAATTCCTTTTTGTAATAAAGTGTCAGTAGTACTTATGGCTCTAAAATGGTAATGCAAAAAATAGAGAAATAACATTAAATGACTTGTATAATATAATAAAATATTTATACTATTCCTTAAATAGTTTTTACTGCATAATACATGATCCATAGCATTTGTTAAGTTAATGGTTGAAACAAATGCATGAATTCTACTAATTTTTTAATTTTATTATTTTCTGTTTAACAGTATACAATTAAATTTTATATAAAAATATTTAGTTTTAATCATTTAAACATTTTCGTGTTTTAATCATTTAGGAGCTTATGGATTAAAAGCCTACGATTATACCACTAATATACTACCAGGAGCATCACTTTAGACCAAACTTTATACAAAAGACAAGTTAGTCTTTCAAAAAGGTCTGGACTACAAGTTCATTTCACTATGTTAAAATTATTTCTGCCGGGCGTGGTGGCACAAACCTTTAATCCCAGCACTTGGGAGGCAGAGGCAGGTGGATCTCTGTGAGTTCGAGGCCAGCCTGGTCTACAAAACAAGTCCAGGACAGCCAGGGCTGTTACACAGAGAAACCCTGTCTCAAAAAACCAAAAAAAAAAAAAAACTTTTCTTTTAAATTTTCTTTTATTCATATAACACCTATAACAATAGATTCTCAGAAGAATTGAAAAAGAAATGGTATTTTTCTTTATCATTTTGTCTCAAATTCACAGAGATTGGCCTGCCTCTGCTTCCTGAGTACTGGGAATAAAAGCATGTGCCACTATGCCAAGCAGTTCATGGTAAAACTTTAAGTGGATGTGTTAAGAAAAGAAATAGAAAATAAGTTTGGTTCACATAAAAAGGTAGTTTGAAAAAGTAATACCTAAAGCTCTTTGATGAAATATCTAGTTTGTACTAATTGGAGATATTTGTTCTACAAGATAAATACACTAGATTTGAGAAGAGCAGAACTGCTGGATCAGCATTTATAAGGCTCCTCAGCACTGAATGAATGCCCATGTGTGGGACTGGCCACCTAAGGGCTTCAGCTGCAGATCCCAAGGGCTGTGACCTCACTGAGTGAGTCAAAGAAGTCGGAGATTTATGGCTCTTGATAATAAATGTGATGGCTTATTTCACTGAGTTTAGCCACCAGTGACTCTAGATCTTGGCTGCTGTTGGAATCCTTGACTTCAAGTAACACTGTCCCAAGCAGGCAGTTTCTGCTGGGACACTGAGTGTTGGAACCTTATTCCCAGAATAGAGATACTTACAACTGTCACAATTTGTGTGTGGAGACTTAAAGGCTGACTGAACTTTTCCAGTGAACAAGAGTGTCTCATCTCTGGCTAGTCACAGCCTTCTACATTTCTACACCTTGTAGATGTACCCTCTCTGCTCTGCTCTATGTGTGGTGTATGTAGAGAGTTGTTGACTCTTTTACTCCTTTCCCTGGTGCTGCGGCATTGGACAAAAGTAAACAAGGACGGCCCACTGGAGAGAAACTTTGCAATGATCTGAGTGCTGCACCACAAGTCCAGTGCAGTAGGATGTTTCCCAGGGGGACCTGAAAGCACTGCGGCCAAAGAGAAGTGTGACACGGACACAGTGTGTAAATATGGTGATTGTAACTTACACTGAAGGCACGGGCCTCAGAGACAAACCAACAATAACAAAGATCTTCTGAAAATGAAGCGTAGTCATCTTCAGTCACTCCTTAGTTTGAGCAACTGCAGGAAGACTGTTCTCTGAAAGATGAAAGTAGACTCGGGGTCATCTAAATACTTCTGTTACTTGGAGCGCTGCTCTCCGGGTCAGTGAAGACTATATAGAGTTGCCCTAACTGGAGAAGATCTCTGGTTATGATTGGAAGGGTTCCTGGAGCTGCTAGAGTGTCATCAGCGTGATTGAAAAGTATTCACAGCAGCAGAACTGGCCTTAAGAGGGTTCAACTCATTGCCTATAAAGAGGCTGTTTGGCTGACAATTTCCCGCTTCAGGCTGCCAGGCCTAAGAGAAGAGCTTGTCAAAGAGCCCACTCACAACACGTATTCAAAGAAAGCATTAAGATTATGTTCATTAAAGGTTTCATTAAACCTCAATGGGAAACTAACCATCCTAATAGCATTTAACAGTACTTAATAACATATGACAGTGCTTAACATTGATTATCGCCTGACCCAGTGCTCCAGGAGTGGCTGCACCTCTCTGAACTTTCTCATAACCCACTCAAGTTCTAGAATTCTTCTCTCTTACTCTATGGGCAAATTTAATACAGAAACATTTATTTTAAAGTTTAGTGGTCTTAAATGACCCTTATTCAGGAGACTGACAATGAATAACATTTGCCTTTCACATTATTTTTCTCTGGAAAATTATTCTGGGAGGCCATCTCCAAGCAAAGAGATGCTTGAATTGAAGAAACCCATCCTTCATAAATCTTTACACCCAGTTTATAAGACTGTTGTGAGATTAGGACTTCTGGTAGCTAAATTTAAGACAGAGGATTTGATGACCACATCCTAAGTGTATGTAGATATTTTTTTCTTGGAACTAAGAATTGTGTAGGTGGGAGGGGTCAATGCTTTCATCATATTTGAATTTTCCTGAAATACACTCTTTCTTTGTGTTTTAAAACAAGTCTTTTAATAATTTGGAATGGAAATGCTTTGCTGGGTGAAGGAGTGGCTGAAACATCTGATTTAATCCTTTACCTTGATCCAGTAAAGAAGTAGAAAAATCTATAGAAGGGTCTTACTGAATCATTTATATCTGTGTGTTCCAAAGTGATGCACAAGATCAAATGAGTACAGGGAGTAATTAAAATTATTTTCCCCAATAGTGGCGCTTCATACAAAATAGTATTAAGCCTTTAGATTAAGCCCTAAATAAAATTTTTCATTAAAAGCTTGTCAGTGTCATGATATGTTCCAAATCTGGTATGTAAATGCAAATTTGCAATCTCCATTTTGTTTTTTTTTTAATTCCCAAACATATGGATTCAATCCATGTGAATTTGCAATACAAGATAATATGTAATTTATAAATTCACAGACAATGAGCAAAGATGACAAAATAATTCAGTTGAACAAAAAATTGATCTAAATATTCTATAATATAAATAAATCCCAGTGGGACTTTTAAAATACAAGACAATGACTGTGGTTAGGAATATATGTTCTATGTTTAAAAAGATATATACGAAACATGATTGCATAAAATGGAAATTGAACTCAATTTTCAAATAAAGTAGAATACAAATTTTGCAGAATTTATTTAACTTCACTTTGGGTATATTAGAATATTGAATTGGACCATAGGAATATGAGAGCCAGCTAGACAAAATGTGCAGCAAGTTTTATATGAAAATTAAAATTTATGGTAAATAATCAAAACATCCCTCATGGATTCTTCTGTATGCCTCAAGTGTTTATTCAAATGAAGTTTATTCAATTGAAGCTGCTATTTACCATGCCATGAAAATAACTGTATACTTATTTTTTCTTTTAAGGACAAATTTACAATGTAGAATTACATAATTGTTTTGAAGACTCAATATTGAAAAGCAAGGACTCTGCAAATAAATAAATAAAATTTAAAAAATTAAGTCCAACAACTATTATAATTCTGATCTTTACATTATTAATTTCCTTCTATCAGTCTATTTCTATTACAATCAGAAGTTGTCATTTTGGTAAGTACTAGTTTAAAACATAAATCATATTAATTTCGACAAATCAAAAGGGGACCCTGTGAATTAATCAATGCTTGTATTAAACTCACAATTATTGCAGTACATTTCTAACAGATGTTTCTAAGCCAATCAGATAGTAAGTTGCTAAGAGACAAGCAACATTGGCTTATTCAAATATACAGTGATAGATGGTCTTAAAAACCCTCATGAGATCTGTAGAATATAGCATTTAAAGACGTTTTCATAATTTAAGATTTTTTGATATTGAGACATGTCAGTTCCTGACAGCACCCCACATTCTACTCTAAATAGATGAGCAGCATCAAAGAATCTCCATTTGGAGAAGGCTGCACTAGTGGCAAACTTGTCACTGAGCAAGAGAAAGTCCTTGCTTCAACTGTAAACAGAATGCTGTCTGAAAAGGACAAAACTTGTAAACAGGTAAGTCAACAGCCTAGCTCTACCAAGACAGGGTGAGCAAGTCCTTCATATTTCCTGCTTTACAATTAATGTCTGTCAGAGATACTGGGCCAAAAGTCTGAAGATATATGCTCCAAAGTTTTAAAGACAAATCTGTGGAAGGTCCTGAGAACTAGCTGTCTTTCATTTCTTAGTTTTATAAACTGCTGGTTCTGCACTTCCTGTATATTCAGATATATTTATCCTTGTTGGGTGTCTGATATGGTTGTAGACTAGATACTTATTGTCTCACAATTAAGTTTTTTTGTAATTTATTTTTTATTTTCAAGTTACATCTCAATCACAATCCCTTCCCTACTCCCTCCTCCAGTCCCACCCTTCCACCCTCTTCCCCCTCAACCCCTCCATCCTCTACCCTTTTTTTTAAGTTTAAGGTATATCTTTTTCCCCCCAACAGCTCCTCCTTTCAGTCCAACAAATGGTTCTTTCTCTTATAACAATAAATACAATATAAAGCAACAGAAATAAATAGGCCACAATTATGAGAGTTATATGGCTTAGCATACATTCCCAATGTCCAGTCCACATGTATTTGGTGCCTGACTTTAACATTCTACTATCTAACCATCTCCGTGAGTTTAAAGTTCTATATCTAACTCAGCTTTCATACTAACTTGCATCACAATTTTAAAGTTGTTTAGGAAATAAAAGGATGTTCTAGGTCTAAGAAAATGTTTTTAAGTTAGTAATGCAAGTTAGGATGGAAATTGAGTTAGGTATAGAACTTTAAACTCATAAAGATAAATAGATAATAGTATATTCTTATTAGTTGCCAAATATATATGGACTGGACATTGGGAATGTATGTTATACCTTATAATTTTCATAATTGTTTCCTAAGAAGCTTATACAGACTACACAAAATTGAAATCATTACCCAAATTACATAAAGCTTCTTTGGAAACAATTATATCTTACTAAGCAATGTTTTACTTGCAAAATTTGTTAAACACTATTATTACGTAAAAATCTTATCATGGGAAAAGTTTATGGTTATAATTGAAATATAATTTTGCCTTTCTTTCTAGATGTGGATGTTCTAATTAAAAGTGCTCTCGCATATTAGCCCTAAATAAGGGCCACTTTTCTGTAAATGACTCCTGTCAAATGAGAAAAGAATAGGCAATTTCTCATAACATATTAATTTCAACAAATCAAATGGGGGCCCTGTGAATTAATCAATGCTTGTATTCAACTCACAATTATTGCAGTATATTTCTAACTTCCTTGGATAATTCAATTAATATTTTGGGAGACATACACTTTTTACATACATTCTTATAGGAATCAAAATTGTTTTTCAATTATCACAAGATTCAAGATATATTCTGTCTTTTATTATTTCTGTTGTTTATGTCTGAAACATGAAGAACATATTTTGCTCTTCTAAGAATAACTGTACTAAATAATCCATAATAGTTCAAAAATAATAAAACAAAATAGAGTTTTTTTCTTAAATAGCTACATATAGGATGAAGTATTAAAAGAAATTTAGATTAAGCTATCAAAAGGAATTTAGATTAAGCTGGCAAGAATTTATTATAAGTTTGGGTGTGTTGTTCCATGCCTATAATCCTCCTACTCAAGAAACTAAAGGAGGGCAGCAATTTTTGAAGTTTGAAGTCATCATAGGGTACAGAATAATAGCCTGTCTCAAAATGTAGCAAAAGTAAAAATGATCATATTATATATATATATATATATAAATGAATGGAATCCACACTGTGTTTCATATATATGCAATTATTATACATTAATTAAACATCTTAGGAAGCATATTAAAGTAGTGGAAAATGATAATAAATCTGTTTTGCTTGTTACATACTCTATTAAATGTATTGAATTGTTTTGTTATATTCCATAAACATATACTACTAAACTAATAATTAAAAACTCAGGTAAAACAAGAAACAATAATAGATCACACTCAGATTGTAAAACAGTAAGTGTGGTTTCGAACACTTGCAGTCCTAGCTTGGGCCCTGTAGCCTGTATACTCTCCCATACTGGTGAGTGCCCAAGACAGATATCCACTCACATAGTCCCCCAGTTCTGGGCCTAGACCAACTCATGTATCTACTATAGTTGTTGAGCCAGGTGAGTACCCCACTCTCGATACATGGAATGCTTCTCCCCACATCTCTTTTAAATATAAGTTATTTAAATGGACTTCAAGACAAAGCTAAATGATCATGCATAAGGCATTTGGCAATATTTCACAGGTGTTCATGATACAAGTTCTAGGGCGAACAAACTTCAATATAATAAAGGCTGTGTATGACAAACCCACAGCTAGTATCACCTAGAATGAAACTTAGAGTAATCCCATGAAAATCAGGAATATAGTAGGAGTGTCTGTTATCATTACTCCTTCTCTATTTGGGTAAAGCTCTAGAACAAAAGGAGAAGAAAAGGAAATAAAAGGGATATAAGCATAAAAATAACAAGAAAAATTATCTCTGTTTTCAGATATTGGGTTCCCTTTTTATGCAAGAGATTGTAAAATTCCCAATAGTAATCATGCACAGAAAGAGATCATGGATATACACCCATACAGTATTTAAAATATTTTTTTAATTTTTTTACTTTTTTATTGACACAGATTTTTTTGTGTATCTTAGTGAACATATTGAAACAGAGATGCCATACCTTAATATTCTTGGGAGTATAAATTAGGATAGCATTAGGAAGCCAATCTTAGCAGTTCAGCAAAATAATAATATGTACAAATTGTTGATGTAGCCATTCCACATGGACAAATGTATTTTAAAGGATCTGTCTAGCAGTAGATATACAAACATGATCTTTGAGGTATCACCTAGCAAACAATAGGAACAACCCCAATGTTTTAGTCATAGGGTGACAGTTTAATTGTAGTACTCTGTAAAATGTTCAGTTCATCAATATTTCTACCCTCACTTTGACTTCTCTTTCAAACCTGGCTGCTTCTTTCTACAAACTCACTTTACCTTCATTGTTTGAGATTGAAGGTGTGTACTAAGGACATATCTGTATTACAGCCAAAGGGATTAAACATGTGTGGTGCCTGTATTTCAGCTGGATCACACAGACCTACAAGGTCTTTGGATGTGATCAAATCTGCCATGTTGCTGGTTTAAAATTCCTCTTCACAAGACAAAAATCACAGATAAGACTTCCCTAACAAGTAAATTCACTGGAATTGTTTTGAAAAGCTATTATCAAATTTTAAATTAAGTGATCAATTTAAGTTACTAACCAACTGGTTATATACCTTCCTTCTACAGTTGACACTCTCCTAAAGGATAGTTGGATTTTCTGTATCCCTAAAAAATTCGGGCTGGAAAAGAAGCCGTGATTCAGACTCTTTGGCCTTCAGCACACATAGAAGTCTTCAACATGAATACATGTGAATGTCTAGATGGCAGAACAGTGTACAGAAGACTAGGAAAACACAGTACATTTCAAATAATTAAATGGAGTACTATATTTATCCTCCAATAATAAACGTTAATGCAACTTTATAAATCATGACAATACAAAAACATAATGAAATCAAATAAGAAGATAGAAGAGTAAAGAAAAGAAAAAATATGTAATAAAAGCTAGTAGCTGGGTAGACTGGAGAAAAAATGGTAGAAAATATAGAAATGCATTTTTCTATGTTTTTGAACTTTAAAGTTTCAATTCCTTCCAAAGGCAGAATTCCTAGAGTAAGAAACCAATTCCTCTTTCATTCTTACAATGACCACAACAAGAAGAAGTAAACTGGAAATTTTAATGTAAAATTTTGGAAGTTAGAGTGAGCTTGAAAGTAAATTTAGCAAATACTACTCTCTTTTTCTAAAATTTCTAAATACTTACTCTTAAACACATATATTGTTTTGCTTTGTTCAAAAAATGAAGCTGATGGATGAAGATTTAATATTGATCAGTAATAAACATAGCATATATAACAAAGATCAAAGTTCATTTTAATATTCATTTTAACACATGAAAGATAGAGATTATACCTAAATTGAGTTTTATTTCACATAATCTTTTTTCAGCATTTATTTATTTCTTCAAGTTTCATCTCAATCACATTTCTCTCCCTCCTCCCCATCCTGGTTCCATCCTCCTATCCTCTTCCCCCTCACCTTCCTATATGCTTTTAAAAAATAATTTAAGATGTATCATTTTCCCCCCAAAAGTTCCCCCTTTTAGTACAATAAAAGGCTCTTTTTCTCATAACAGTAAATACCATACAAAACAGTAAGAACAATTAGACAGCAACTATGAAAATTATGAGCTATAACATACATTCCCAATGTCCAGTCCATACATTTTTGACAACTGATATTAATATTCTATTATCTATCTATCTCAATGAGGTTAAAGTTCTATACCTAATCATTTTCCATCCTAACTTGCATGACCAACTTAAAAACATTTTCTTAGACCTAGAACAACCTTTTTATTCCTAAGCAGCTTAAAACTTAACTGTGAGACTATAACTATCTAATCTCCAACCACATTGGAGACCTGAGAAGGATAAATATATCTGAATAAACAGGAAGTGCAGAGCCAGCAGTTTCCTAAACTAAGAAATAGCAGAAAACTGGCTGCCTGAACAGTCCCGATTTCTCTTTATAACGTTGGAGCATCTATCTTTAGGCTTTTGGCCCAGTATCTCTGAGAGACTTTAACTTTAAAGCAGGAATTATGAAGGCCCACTCTGTCTTGGTAGAGTTAGGTTGTCAACTTACCTGCTTCCAAGTTTTATCCTTTTCAGACAACATTCTGTCTACAGTTGAAGCAAGTCCTTTCTCCTGGCCAGTGACAAGCTTGCCACTAGTTCAGCCTTCTCCAAAGGGAAATTCTTTGATGCTCATCATCTGCTTGGAGTGGTATGAGGAGTGCTGTCAGGAGCTGACATGTCTCAATATCAAAAAAATCTTAAGAGAATTTCTATAAATGCCATATTCTATAGATCTCCTTGAGGTTTTTGAAGACGACCTATCTATCTCCATGTATTTTTTTTATCTCCATGTATTTTGATAAGCAAATGTTGCTTGTCTCTTACAAACTTGATTTCTGAATAACTTGGAAAACATCTGTGATACACTACACTAGTACCTAACAAAATGAAAATTTTGAATGGCTATTAGTTTGCATTTCTTAATTATCCTAAACAGTTTGTGATAGTTACTATCAAAAAGCCAAAATTGTACATTGTATTTTTAAGTATTACATAGGTACAATGCTTTTAAAGAGTTAATCTTAATTTGAATCAATATACAAAGATCTATTCCAATGTAACCAAATATAATCTTAATTTTGTATCAATATGCAAAGATATAAGAGCATATTCAATAATCTACCCCTTTTTCTTTATCATTTCTATATCATGTTTATATCCCATTTTTTTTCTTTTCAAGTCTCCCCCTCCCCATATAGAAGAAAAAGGACAGAGGAAAGAAAAAGAGAGAAATAATAATAAAATAACTATTGTGATTTCATTTTTGAAACTTTGATTGATCTTTCAAATTTACACTGATTATTTTTGGAAGAAAGCATTGTTACTTTTTGAAATATCAGAGTAGTAAGATTAATGATTTTAGTTTCAAGATTCAGGAGGACCTATGATAGTGAAAATGAGGCAACAAACCATACATAAAAGTATCTATAAAAGTGAGATCCACTGAGTTCAGGAAATCTGATGCAATAATAAAATGGAAGTCAATTTCCTAGAAATCACTTTTGATTTGGTTTTCTGTGTAGTTTCCCAGAAGGAAACATTTCTTGGTTGTAAAATTCATAGAAAAATGGGGGAAAAAGAGGTAAAATGTAGGGTAACAATTTTCCTAAATGGTTACTGATAGCCTGTTAAGAAGCTATCATGGGACCTGTACTGTTCATAAATATTGTCCTGCTTCTTTCATATCTCCAACTTCATTGTTCTTCTCCTGTACAGTAAAGAAAGAGATACTGTTTTCTTTCTGGGATTTTACATAGTTGTGTGGCCTAGTCATTAAATATGATACATGAAACCCATTGAAGCAATGAGCATTTTGATAATGGATGGAGTATTAGGAGGTAAGCAATTGTGAAACAATACTTAAAAATAAACCCAAACTTTAATAAATTAATACAAAATGTTATTTGTGAATGTTTATATATCATATGATAATATCCCCTTTTAAAACAAACCCAGAACAATGAATGCAATGTGAAAAGGTGTTTTTTGTTTTAGTTCAAAGGTCACAGATTTTTCATTTCAAAACTGTCCTTTAAAAAATAAAACAGAGTTTAAAAATATTTAAGAAATAGACACTTCTACTTGTCTTTGTTACTTTTCTATTGCTGTTACAAAACATTGTGAAGAAGACAATGTATAGACAAAAGGGTATACTTGACCTTATAGTTTGATAATGTGCAGACAACATGACATCTTGTGGTCAGACATGACATGGGAAACTGATGCTGAATACTTAAGTTCACATCTGTAATCACTGACAGTAATGTTGGAATGGTTCATGGCTTGGAAACTGCAAAGCACAAACCATCCCTCCTGTGACATATTTCCTCCAGCAAGGCTCTGCTTCTTAAAGCCATCCAAATAGTGTCATCTCATGGAACCAAGTGATCAAACATCTGAGCCTACGGAGTCCTTCCCATTTAAACCATCACATTCCATTATGTATCCTCATAGAGTTTGGCCGTATCTAACTGAATTTATTCTAACTCCATAAATCTTCATAGTTTACCAGTCCCAAAACTGTTTAAAGTACAAAGTTCAAAATAACTTCTAAGATTCAAAGCAGTCTCTTAATCGTAGCCCCTTAAAGACTCAAAAATCAAATTATTTATATCCAACACATAATGGCACAGGATATACATTAACATTCCAGTATGGAGGAATAGTCATAGTGAGAAAATACTGGACCAAATCCAGAACAAAACACAGCAGGAAAGACACCTAGCTCCATATCTGCTACCAAAGTTCTTAGAGTGCCCTCTTTCTAGAGTTACTGCCACTCGCTGTCTGCAAGCCTTCTTTTCCAGTAACTTCACAGCTCTGGAGTCAAGGAAATCTTGGGATCTCCAAAGTAACTCAGGTTTCATTTCCATTGTTTTACACAATGGCGTTTCAGGGTCTCCAAACATGGGTTTCCCTGCCGTCTGTTGCCTGACCCTAACTCTTCTCTGAAACTCTGGAGGAAAATGCTTTGACCCATTTACTTTTGTATGTTTGCCATGCAAATTACATTGTCAAGTGCTACTGCCAGCTTAGAATGGGCCCTGGCCCCTTGAACCTCCTTCAGCAGCTTCTGCTTATTGTTGCTTTTTTTTTTTTTTTTTTTGAGCAGGACAACACTTTTCCTTTCACAAGTCAGAACTGTCCCAGGTTCTCTGCTAAAGCAGGAAGTATTTTTCAACACTATGTCATGTCTGTCAGTCCCTTAACTTTCAACCTTAAGCATATGTCTTAACTTTGACTTTAAATGAAATGAAAGCCTTTCACTTATAGTTTACTCACATAGCTTCCTTTGCTGATAAATTATATTTGATAGTCATTATATTAATTGAAATATTGTGATACACGTATATAATTACTTCAGATAAGTGAATAATTTGCATTTAACAAAAATGAATCCTTTAAATTAGAATGATGATATGATATAACAAGAAATATGTATTTGATATTCATTCTTCTGTCTTGGCACAGAGGTTCAAAAACCCTTGCCACTTGGTGAAAAATAAAAATTGTAAGTAGTACCTTCTATATTCATTGGTAAGTACCTTTCACTTATACCTGATTTGGTAGCTAGAAGTTTCCAGATAGCTTTAAAATAGAAACAACCATGTGATTTAAAAGTTGAATTTATCAGCCTCCTTCTTTACATTTCCAAGGATGGGAGAGAAACTGGAACTTGAACTATTCACTGATTCGAAATGATTTATTCAAACAGCCTATAAAGTAACCTCTATAAAATCCTACATGAATGAACTCGGATGGCTTCTGAGTCATTAAACACATCTGCATGATGGGAGGGTAGCTAGAATTTCATGAGGCAGAAGCTCTTTCCCAAAGACCCTTCTAGACCTCGACCACTGTTGAATATCTGGTTGTTTATCTCCATAATTTGTATAGTTTTTAACTATAAAATAACAAATACAATTCAAATGTTCCCCTGCAGTCCCAGACACTCTAACAAATTATCATACCTAAGGAAGATATCATGAAAATTTTGACTTATAGCAAATTGCTCATAAGTGTCAAAGGTCTGGACAGAACTCAGTCCTTAACCATTAATGTACCATTAATTCCAACATCATTTCCGCGTAGCACATCTTAGAAATGAGCAGAGTCATAGTACAACGGGTTCAGAGAATTCTAGAATTCGATGATGGAATAAAAAAAAAATAAAGCTTGCCATCACAAGTACTATGAACAGAAATGGATCACATTAATGTTAGCTTTGCAAAGGGTGTGATTTTCTAGACCAGAGAAACCTGTGATTTGTAAAGAGAAAGGACTAAAGGTCAACCTAGATGAGAGCCATTTATTCCTGGATGATTTTCCAGTCACACAAGTGTATGGATTTTACTTGTTCTACATTCAGTTTATAAAAATAACAATGGCTTATCAGGTTAGAAATGCTGGTAGACTAACTCCCAAGCAATTGGTTTATTGATGTGTAACTGACTACAAAATAGTAAGAAGCAATTACATTCAAAATTAATTTTTTAAATTTATTTATTTATTGCTTCTGGTTACATCTCCGTCACAGTGCCCTCCTTCTGCCCCTCCCAGCCCCGCCCTCCTACCCTCTACCCCAGAATCCCTTCCATCACACTCCTCTGGGTGACGTGTCCCTACATAGGTGACACAGTTAGATGAAAGGAAAAGAAAGTACTGGTCCAGACCTTGATGCACATGCTGGTTGGTCTAACATCTCTCTGCTCATTATCCTCAAACTGATCATTAGGGAAAATAATCATTCCAAGAGAACATAAAATAACTCTACTACTTATAATCATTGTGAAAGAAAAACTACACTCCAAACTTCCAGAATCAGAGGTATTTATGAAAAAGAAAGTCTTATTTTCTATGCTTTGTATCATCAAATATTTAAAGCATATTCCTAAAAGTAAAAAGTATCAAACTTAGAAATAAAGTCGATTTTCATTGCTATAGAATAGAAGGTCATGTTTATGTTGGCAGGGTCCTGATAATTCTTTACTGAATAAAAATAGACAGATATGTATTAATGATTCATATACACATATTGTTCATGAGGTATCAGCCACTTAATAGCATGTATTGATAATGTAAAATATATTTACTATGACATATTGTCCAATTCCTAGTACCTATGGCAAGGGTACCCATTAAGAAGAAGTAGCTAATGAACAAGCTCAGGTACAAGGCATGTTTAATTCCCAATCTTCAAAAGCTGATGCAGGAAAACTGTGCGTTCCATGCCAGATGGGGCTACATAGTAAGATTATATTTGATCCTGCCTCCTCATTTAAGTAATTAATAAGAAAATAAGAAGAAGCCGGGCGGTGGTGGCGCACGCCTTTAATCCCAGCACTTGGGAGGCAGAGGCAGGTGGATCTTTGTGAGTTCGAGGCCAGCCTGGTCTATAAAGTGAGTCCAGGACAGCCAGGGCTACACAGAGAAACCTTGTCTCGAAAAACCAAAAAAAAAAAAAAAAAAAGAAAATAAGAAGAGACACAAGAGGTCAATAACATTAGTAGGTTAATGCTTTTTGGTTATAAGCTAAAAATAGTAATTATAACTGTTGGTGAAAATAAGGAACTATCAGAAGTCTGAGACCTCCTGCTGGTTCCTTAACATGAAATCTGCCATATCTCAGTTTGGAGGATTTATAAGAAGAAGTGAAACTACACATCCTTCTGCATGACTATTTTGGAGTGATAGATATGCAGAGAAGTCAAGGGAAAAGTCAATGGGTAGGGAACATTTCATGCTCTAAATTTTCCCCTGAGTCCAAAACAATATGAATGTATGTTGGAAATGTGTTTTAGTAGAAGAAGAAGAAATTATTCTTTTTAATCAGTATGACACAGAAATGTAACTACTTTTTCCAATACCTGTTCCTTTTTCAATTACATTTTATTTATTTACATAATTAATTAATATGTTCTCTCTCTGTGTATGTGTGTGTGTGTGTGTGTGTGTGTGTGTGTGTGTGTGTGTGTGCTGTGTATGTGTCTCTGTGTGTCTATGTATGTGCTCTGCATTAGCGGTCTCTCTTTGTGCATAGCATACATACGGAGGGGAGAGTACAAGTCTTTGGAGATGGTTTTCTCTTTCCTTATGTGGATCCAAGTGATTTAACTAAAGTCATTATGTTTAGTAGAAAGCATATTTACTTCCTGTGCTATATCTCTCTCAGACCATGTTGATAAATTCATATGGTGGTTAGGATTATGTTGAGAAGCTGTGGAGATCATGTGGCTGATGTCATTAAAGTGAAAGTTTGGATTAAAACATGATTTAAAAAAAATGATCTTTACATGAGATAGTCACAATTCCCTTATCTGAATGTATCATTGTGTTAGATATGTCAAAACAAGTATATTTAGAATGAACTCTCTTCCAAGAGAGTCTTGATTGAGACATGCTAAATTTGAAAAAAAAAATAGATTTGCTCTGCCACAACTCACATACATACGTAACATAGAATACCTAGTGGGCTAAAGATATAACTTAAATTCATGAAGTCCTGTTACTTGAAGTCTTTTTTTGTTTTTTTATTGTTTTAAGTAAATAACCCTATATAAACTTTGAAAGGTGAATGGTTCAGAAAAACTAACAGCCAGCAGACTGCGGAGGCTTAAGTAAAATCCATGTATAGCCTCGGTGAATCTCAGCATGTTCTATCTGGTAAGTAAAGCACAGTAGGCTAGAGGAGGCTGATAACAAGTGATTGATATTGGAAGTTCCTTACTCAATACCTCCACCCTGGATAAAAAGCAACTGCAGTTAACCTTCACATGAAGGCACAAGATTTATTGTTGCTGTGGTGCCACAGGGATGTCTGAACCTATGTATTCACCGTAATAACTTAATGCAATGGGATTTGGGCATGATTCAGGTTGCAAATATAATAATACAGTGTATAATGAACATTGTTATCATATCAGAAACTGAAAGGCAGGTTAGGACTGGTTTGATTTCACTAGTGACTCACCAAACTGGTTAACAAATCCAGCAGTGATCCAAGGTTCTGTACAAATAATGAAATATTTACAAACATTCTGATGTTCTTCAATACACTTAAACCTAATCTTTGTTCTTTAATTACCATAAGGAAAAAGAAACTCAGAGTTTACTGGGTTTATTTATAATTTGGAAACGCATTTTTTTTTCTGTATTTTCCGTAAGGGACTATTTCTCCATCCTCTGTGAGTCCATGCCAGTCATTCAATTTCGTACTATTGAATAACTCCAGTACTGATTGAAAGCTGACCTCAGTTCATAGAATGAAGTAAGCTAGTGTAAGAATAATCTCATTAACTTCAATGTATTGAATAAACTGGATTGGAACAAAAGTAACATTACTCTATTTGTCAATTGCTAGTTGAAAAAATGGTCACCAGATGCAGATTACTTAATAGATTAGGCAATTATTTTCACTTCTAGAAATCTTAGAATTCACATGAGGGCATATGGTAGATAAATTCTCTATCTACAGTCGTCATGATAAAAGATATGTGCTATTGAACTGTATTACAACGTGTCTATACAATACATATGCTAAATAAAGTCCTACCACCAATAGTAACGAGGGAAGTAGGTCTGATGAGATGGTTAAATACTGAAGTTAGAAACTTCATGAGTGAAAATAATGTCCTTATATAAGAAATCCCAAAAAACTTCCTTGCCTTTTTACCTTCATGAGTAACAAGAAACTCTTTGAACCTGGCATCAGCCAGTGTCTTTTTCTTGGGTTTCTCGGCTTCCACCCATGTAAAAATCAAATGTATGCTGTTAAGCATTGTAGTCTATGGTATTCTGTCATAGCAGTTCACATAGATTAGAATGCTATCTTATTGATTCTGTGGGCAACTTTCTTACCTTCAGTCTATGAATGACATTAAAAAATGAAATGAAAACAGATAATTTCTGAACATTCTGGAGACATTGCCAAACCAACTAGTTCTCAACAGTGGATCACATCTATTTCACCTAATTGCTGTTTATATATATATATATATATATATTTTTTAGTTCTTTACATAAAATTGATTACAATAAAAATCACCTTAAATCATACTATAACTCTACATGTCTTCTCTCCAACAAGGTATGATTTTCTTTCCTTTTACAATTATTTTTGTCTTGAGGTTAGGGACCTGGCTCAGTGGTTAATAATATTGACTACTCTTCCAGAAGACCTGGGTCAGTGCACGTAACCCAACACACACATGGCAACACACCACTGTCTGTAACTCCTGCTTTAGGAAATCAGACAAACTCTTCTGGCCTCCACAGGTACCAGGCATACAAATGGTACACACACACATGCTATTCAAGCTCTAATTCTCCATCACATCCAGCAGAGTTGTCCTGGAACTGCAGCCCTTGGATACTGAGGGTTGGAAGTAGGAGGAGGGAGTAGCCTGGAGTGAGGAGACCTGAGGCACAGGGAGCAAGAAACAGACTTGTAGGGAGGCAAACTTCAGTTAAACAGCTCATTTAATTATGGGTACAAAGGTTATTTAAACCTTTGGAGATTGGATAGAGGCTTTTGTGGTGAGTGTACATTATTGTCCAGGGTCAAGGCGCTGGGAATGCGTAATTTGCATCAGGTGAAATCTCAGGTACTTTCTGGACATGACCTTTTAAGTATAATTAGTACTGTACATATATGTATACAAATATGGGACCATCCACTGGAGCATGGACAATCTATCAGTGGTCATACCCTCAAGTAAGAATTATTCTTTCCTACCTCCAGCAACTACCAATTGAAAATAAGGGGCAAATAAGTCCTGTGCTATGGAGAGTGATTATTTCATCTGTAGCAAAATTGAAGATGACTTGACCCTTTGTATGTTTCCAGGCAGGCATGGTGGCTCTGAGTCCATGCCAGTGATAGCCATGTCACATTCAGAAGATACCATTACCTAGCACTCCTCAACTTCATCTCTGATGTTCCTCCAAACTCTATGGGAAATGGTCCCTGAGCCTTGGTGGTAGGAGGGTACAGGTGTCCCATTTAGATCTCAGCACTTAGTTTTTCAGGATTTTAATTCAGAACATGACGGCTCTGGCAAGAGATCATATCCAAAAACCTTCTAGGTGTGTGTGATATGGCTGGAAAACAAACACACCTTTAATCCCAGGAGTCATAGACAAGCGGGTCTCTGAGTTCAATGCCAGCCTTGTATAGTCCAAGTTTCAGCTAAAAAAAAAAAAAAGCTTAGATAAAGGCAAGGTGCGATACCCTTTAAATGAAGTACTCTGGAGACAGAGGCATGCAGATCTCTGAGGGCTTGTCAGTTCTGTTCAGGAGTTTGGTTGAGTCCAGTGAGTGGAGAGACAGTACAGTGGAGTTGAATCCATGGCAGTTCAGTTCATGCAATTCACAGACAGTTTTAAGAGGACAGTTGGATAAAGACAGTTGGCAAAAAAATAACAATGAGCTAGAGATTGAGAAGGAGTCAGAAGATTAGAACCAATTGTGAAAGTTAATATGAGGCCAACCAGAACAATTCAGTCCGAAACAGAGAGAGAAGTCAGATTGAATCAGTAAGCTTGTAGCAGAATTTGAGCCTGAACAGCTTATTTGAGCCAGCCAACCAGAGTTCAGAAAGAACTAGAAAGGGTGAGTTTATTCAGCAGTAAATCTCAGAGGCTGAAAACATTCTAGGCCTGGATTAAATTGTACTGAGGCTAGAAGCTTCCAGGACTAGGCCTTGGTTTGCAGACCAAGGCTGTAAACCTCCAATACAACATTTTAAACAGGCAAATAAAAGTTACTATTACAGATAATCTCTTAACTCTCACCAATCTGACCAGTTATTCATCTCTCCACTGACTGATGTCAACTACAAAAAGGCACTTTTCAGGCCAAGATTGAGAGCAGTCAAGGCCTATGGGCATAAACATCAATATTTAGAAGGCAATTTGACACATAATCTTTTATTAAAACGGTAATACCAAGTTGTACCCTGGGACCTATTCCTCCATTTATATTGGTTTTTCTCTAGGGTTACAGTAACAGAGATGAATTCCTTCCCGTGGAGCAGGACTCAAACCCGGTAAAAAAAAGTGTTTGGTTACCCTATAACAATCATGAACATAATGCACTAGTGGGTACATTTTGCCTGGCATGCTGATATTGCAGCACATCGTCCTACGACTGAGTATGAACTCTGATGTCTTTCTCCCTTTGTATCTCAAGTAACACCTTATGAAGCCTACACAGCAAGGCAGAAGAGTTCCAATCCATTTGAGATTAATTTGTTTATGTTCTCCAGTCAAATTCATGGGAGATTTCTACTCTAACCAGGTAGTTATAGCAGACTAAAATAAACAAACAAAGGATGACAATAGACTTATCACTTCAAAGATTTCTGAGGCCTCCTTCAACAATGATTTGTAGAGAGACGTTCTGTGCCTTGCATGGCAATTTTCATTTAAAAAGAACCGTATTTTCAGTTTCTAGGAGTGGCATTGCTCACCTTTTTAGTATAATATTGTTAAAGCTCATTTTTTGCACTTATATTAGCTTACTGGCTAGTATGTTTTAATAAGACTTCTTCACAGGTCTTCTGTTTTGGTTAACTCCACAACTATCTCCTCCTTACCTCCAGACCCTATCTCAGTCTTACTTAATCCCTAACTCCCAGCATGGCTCCCTCTTCTTTCATAACACGTGCATTCCACTATCCCTCAAATTGTATAATTTTATTAGTGTTGAAATAGTAGATTGTCATATGGTTTTTCACACTCTTTGTTTGGGTTACCTAGCTCCCTGACCTCCCTGATTTTCTTATACTGCTCTGCTTACGCTTTTCCTCCTTCAGCTTTTTACCTCTCTACTAATGTTTTATCTAAATACACTATTCCTGATTCCTGTACATGTTTCTCCCACCAAAAGGCCCCTTTCTAATATCAGGTTTTCCACTTTTGCAGTATATTAAACACAAAATAAAAGAATTGGAGCTAGGATTCAAACATGAGAGAAAATGCACTGTGTTTATCTTTCAGGGTCTGAGTTACCTCACTCAATATAGTTTACTCTTATTCCATCCATTTATTTGCAAACTTCACAATGCCAATTTTTCTTTACAGCTAAGTAATTCTCCATTGTATCTCAAGTAACACCTTATGAAGCTACATTTTCATCGTCCATTCATCAGCTGATAAGCGTTTAAGTAAATTTTGTTTCCCAGCTATTAAATAAAGCAACAATAAAACCAGATGTACAAATGTCTCTGTTGTGGGATATCATGTTTATTGGGTATACACCAAAAAAAGTGACATACTTACTGGCTCTAATGGTAGTTATATTTTTAGCTTTTTGAGAATTCTTTCATGTTTATTTCCAAAGTGGCTTCATTTATCAATTTACACTCCCAACAGTGTAAAGAATTCATCTTATGCCAGGCATGTTGGTTCATGCCTTTAATACCAGCACTCGGGAGGCAGAGGCAGGCAGATCTCTGTGAGTTAAAGGCCATCCTTGTCTACACAGTGAGTTCCAGGACAGCCATAGCTGTTATACAGAAAAACCTTATCTCAAAAAACCAAAAAACCAGAGAGAGAGAGAAAGAGATTCCTTTTATATCACATCCAGACCATGATTTGTTTTCATTTGTATCGTTAATTATGACTTGGTTCAGACTCGTTTTAAAGTAGTAAATATAGTTTTGAAGATTAAAGCTATTTCAGTCTGCATTCCTTGAAGGTTAAGAATGTTGAGGAAGTTTTAAAGTGTTTATTATTGGGTTATATTTCTTCTATTGAGAAATTATGGTTCTCAAACTTTCTTTGTTTCTTTCTCAATTTTTTCTTCTTTGTTGTTTCTTAGTTCTTTGTATATTTTCTGTCAGATGAATAGCTAGCAAAGGTTTTCGCATTGCATCACTTTCTATAGAAATGAAATGTTTTCTATGCCATTATCAGTAATCTAAGAACTATGATCACAAGCCAACACCAATAATAACTAATTTATTGACTGTTGATTAGAAACATACAGTGAGTATTGGTGGACTAGGAAACTGACACAGTCACATATGTATGGTATAAAAATATTCACCTAAAAGCTGGAGACTTACTAGAGTTTAAAAGAAATTAAAACTTCTTCTTATTTAAAAACTCCTGGAAACTTTAAGAGGAAATGTCTAAAAGCCATCACATAATGGTATTTATTTATTTAAATGGAAGGGTGACGGTTCTGTCCTCTCAATTGGGTTCCTGGGGTCTAACTCAGGTCACCAGATACAGGGGCACGTGTCTTCTCTTCTGAGATGTTTCCCCAGCCCCCAATAATAACTATGGTGGACTAGTTCTTTCAAAACCACGTCTCTCCAAGTTTGCTACGAGTCTTTTCTGGTGTTCAGCCATTTTCTTTGTGAATGGGATTGTTAATGTATCTTGAAGTCACTTGTTTAATCCTGATTGTAAAATATTTTTACAGCTAAAATACTCTAATGTGAAACAACATATTATCTACTTCCTGCTGGTTAAGTTACTGGAAAAGAAACGAAGCAATCCCTCTCATAAGCGGTTTTACCCATCAGTCCTTCTCAGAGGATAACAAAGGAGGAAGCAAAGCATGAGTTTCTGCTGGTAGAAACTCATTGTTTTTACTCTTTCTTTATAACTTTTATAACTCCTACTTTTTTAAAAAAATTGGAAATGCAGTTTTCAGTATCACAACCGGTACTACTAAGATGAGGAAACATTTTGGAAATGTTATTCAACCTGGAGTAATGATGCATTCGGATTTCTCTTTTCCTCACTCTTCGTGTATAAAATTATGTATATAAAACATGTCTTATAAAATAGTTTTCTAAAGTCTTTCATGTTTTGATTGTTCATAATTCCTTGAACAGTTTCAGTTATTTTATTTTTTAAGGAAGAATATTATATTAGTTAACCTTTGATAGTCATATTGGCAATTAACATAAAATGTTACATTTGAATCCTTCATTAAAATTTAGTGGCACACATTTGTTTCTGAGGGGTCCTCTGAATGGTATCATTATGCATGGAAGAGGAAAGCTGGATCAGATTGAGACTGTCACTTCCCAGAACCTAGTGTGTTTATTTTTGATCTTTGTATGAAGTCTGAACAATTTGTCTGTCATTAAAATCAGTATCATTTTTATTTATCAGGGAGCAATTGGAACATTTTGTCTTCTAGAAAGACAAAGCATTGACAACCAAAATACTAGCACAGAAGGAAATGAATCAGCTGCAGGAATGAGTGATTCAAATTGGATTTGCCTCAACCCATTTTAAGCTCTTGTAGCTGCCTTCCACTGAATCTTAGAACATTAAGCTGTCTTGAATTTATAAATATGACAAAGAACATTATGTTACTATATTCAGATGAAATTTGTTTGTAAAGGACATTCTTAGATTTACTTAGCAAAATGTTAAAGTTATGTCTGTCTTTCCTATAAAAATATAGATAATATGTTTTTATGGCCTCCTATATGTACACGAATGCATGTTTGAAAATAAATATCAATGTTATTTAAGATATTAATTAAAGTTTATTTTCTTGCCTTACTGGAAAATCCCACCCTTGTTTGATGGGGTGATGCTATTCATTCTAAATGTTAATTAATCTGCTCCCAGAGACCTGCATGCTAAACATCAAGTAATGCTGTGTTACCTTGTTTCTAACCATGGTCTCTGATTGGCTTTAATAAAATGCCAAGGCCTGTGACTGAGCAGAGAGAAAGGTAGGTGGGACAAAGGTTCCTGTGCTTCTGGGGCAGATAGAGAGGATTTTGAGAAGAGGAGAAGAAGCCATAACAGAAAGGAGGAGACATGCCATGGGTTTGAGAAAAGAACGTCTTTCCAAGTGGCCTGGAACATTGGCTTAGCTTGGAAAATAACAGCCCAGGGGACATATGTATATACTGGGGTTACATATTTGGGGAATAGAATTATAAGCTAACTTAGATGGGGTACAATTTTTCAATTCAGATTAAGGTTTGTTAAAATCAATGAAATGTCTGTGTGTTCATCTATAATGGAGGGTTAAGGATAAACACCACTGGCCAATTAACTATAATTTAAATACTGGTAAATAATTTGATTAATTCTTTCTACATGTGCTTTCTTTACTTATTGCCATAGAAAATTTAAAAAATGTAAGATATGACAATTGTTTCCCTTAATGGTAAGGAACTCATCCATGTTCTTTCACTAAAAGAACATTCTCTGTTAAAGTGAGTTCAGATGATTACCACATTAAATTATCTTGAAATTACTTTCACTTTCAACAATTGTATGGATTGGAAAAGGTTAACATGAAAAAGTGTGAACTTTAAAAATTGTGTGAAATCCTACATACATTTTCCTTAAAATAAAATTTGAAGAAAATTTATCATTTTTACTGAAAATGTTAATATACTTAACATGGCTACTAATCATATAACTTTGTTCCCATTGTGAAATAAAATTTGGCTATGTGTGGATGTATTTTGTTGATCTGCTTTGTGGGAGATTGCAGAAAGATAAAATCATGCTCTTTACACGAAACAATTTCAACAAGTTATTACCAACCCTAAAATCAGAGAATCCTAGCTGGACATATGGAATGAAACACAGAAAAAACAAAGTAAGACAAAACAAAACAAAAACTAGAGAATTTAGTTTTTTGATCTTTATATTTAATTATTTAATTGAATATTTGATTTCTCATTTCACGTTTTTAAAGCAGCTTCAATACTATAATTTGCTTTAAATATTTTTACTGTGATTGCCTTGTCTCATTTGAAAATGGGATGCAAAAAAAAAACAACAACAAATAATGACATCCTAAAAGAAATTTAAGGGAATCCTATGAATATATTTTCTAAGTTTAAAATCATTATAATTATTTTATCTTGCTTATGGTGTACTGTTAGATATTTAAAAACAGACAAAATGTTCTTCAACTCACTGACTAGATAATCTCTTAATAATAAATAGATTTTAAAAATGAATTTTAACAGAAGAAGGGAAAGGAATGAAGAATGGGTGTGATGGAAGAAAGGAATAGGCTGAAGAGATGTCTCAGTGGTGATAAAAAGCCTTTATTGTTATTTGAATGGATATGGGCGTGATTCCCAGCATCTAAATGGCTGTTCACAAATGTCCTCCTCTGGCCTTCACAGGCACCAGGCATACACATGGTACATATACAGACAGGGAGGCAAGACAGGCTTGCATTAAAAATAAAAACAAATCTAAGCCAATTCATGATAAATTCCCTACAAATACATGGCCACATGAGTGCATCTGAATAGAAACATTGACACTATGACATGATGGAGGAAAGAGAATGATAATGAAGATGTTCCTCATATAATTTGTGTGTATGAAGTTTCCACCTCTGAAGTAATATATTGAGAATAGAGAGATTAATCATAAACACTATTGTAAGTACTAATAAAAAGGAAAATTTTAAAAATATATTATTTTAAGAAAGATAAAATTGGATAATATGGAGTTTAATTAAAACCACATAATCCATGACATACTATAGAAACTAATGTAAGAACTAAAACAAGGACAATGAACAGGAAAAGTAATAAATACACCAAATATTAATTAAACTATATCAATAAGGTTAAAAATAGCAAGTAAATATAAAAAGGTCAATGATATATCATCTCTGAATAACTCATTTCCTAAACATAGAGACATATGGATAAAAATTATTTATCCCACTCAAGTCTCTGAGGTGGTTGAAGAATAGATAACTAGAGTCTCATAGTTAAATTTTGAGTTGTTTAGGAATCAAGAGGGTGTTCTGGATCTAAGAAGATGTTTTTAAAATTGTGATGCAAGTTAGTATGAAAGCTGAGTTGGATATAGAACTTTAAACTCATGGAGATGGTTAGAGAGTAGAATGTTAAAGTCAGGTGCCAAATACATATGGACTGGACATTGGGAATGTATGCTAAGCCATATAACTCTCATAATTGTGGCCTATTTATTTCTGTTGTTTTGTTATGTATTTATTGTTATAAGAGAAAGAATCATTTGTTGGACTGGAAGGGGGAGCTGTTGGGAGGAAAAAGATATATCTTACACTTAAAAAAAAAAAGAAGGGAAGAGGATGGGGGTTTGAGGGGGGAATGGTGGGAGGGTGGGACTGGAGGGGGGAGTAGGGAGG